>CAHIKZ030002323.1:0-372500 GCA_903632075.3 Acanthosepion pharaonis | reverse complement strand
ATATACAGTCAAATCCTCTGAATGTTGACTTCAATCTTCACTTTTATATTTACATACGCTCTATCTCTGATATTGAGCACTTTAGACCATAAATATACGATACATTAAAACTATATTTCTTCATATATATATATATATATATATATATATATATATATATATATATATATATATAACCAGGTTTACAACTCCAACGTTCGTAACATTTAATTGAAAAAAGGGTGATATTATTTATTTTTAGTATATTACACCGAAAACATGGAAAAATCGCTGCACAATTGCAGTCGTGTTTCAATGCATATTAATGTATCTCATCAGTTGATTGTAAATTACTGGCCTAATTTACAATCGCCTGATGAGATGCATTGATATGCATTAAGATTCGACTGCAATTGTGTAGCGATTTTAAATGTTTTCGGTCTAATATCCTAAAATAAATTAAAATGTTTAAAAAACAACATATTTAAGCCATTTCATAAAGAAAATCAAATTCCGATTTATATTAATGTCAACTCCAATTACCTTAACTCCATAATTCGACAAATCCCTAACATTGTAAACACTAGAATTAATAGATTATCGTCTCACAAAGAAATCTTCAATGAGAATAAAATAACTTATAACGAAGCCCTCAATAAAAGTAATTTCAAACAAAAATTGGTTTACCAGAAAACTTTGAAAAACAATACAACTAACAGAACCAAAAATAGAAAAAGAAAGACAATATGTTTTAACGCACCTTTCTGTAAACTGTCTAATATAAATATTGAGACATATTTTCCAAATTTAATCGACCAACGTTTTAATCATAATAACCTACAAAAATGCTCAATACAAAAACTTTAAAATATTATTATTATTGCGCTAGCAACATATATAATATTTTTAACTCATACGATATCCGAGAAAATCTTGTCAGTCGCATATTTTTCTGACAAAATTTATTCAGGCCGGTAAATGTAGTTGGATAATAAATACTGTCTAATTAAAAAAACAAAGTTTCTACTCTAATATGAGTATCCATCAAAAATAACAGTTTATATATATATATATATATATATATATATATATATATATATATAAAAACAGATCATATATATATATATATATATATTTCTCTATCTTCAACTTCAAAGGGTGAAAAAAATGAGTTTTAAATTTTTTAATCGTTTTTATAATTTATTTTAAATTCATTTTTCACTGAATCTTCAGAAAAAATTCTGGTGAAACAAATTTAATGCTGAAAAATTTAGTTTTAAATTTTTAATTCATTTTTAAATGAATTTATATATATATATATTATATATATATATATTTTTCAAAACCCTTTTTATGGTTCCATCGTTAAATTTATTTCACAGATATTTCTCTGAATCTTCAGATTCAGAAGGGTGAAAAAATAAAATTTTTAATTCATTTTGAAACAAATTATTTTTCAATGCTGGAACCTTAAAGTGATCTGTTTTTTATTTTATTTAAATTAAATTATTCATCCTAACTTAACATTGAGCTCTCCGGATTCCATCCTCCTTGAGATTATCCATATGGATTACCAAGATTTGCCTTACACATACACACAGACACACACACACACATATATATATATATATATATATATATATATATATATATATATATATATATATATATGTATATTAACATAAGAAAATTTCATTAATACAATTTTGATAGCGATTAATAGCTACATGTACACTATCCTTGTTTAGGGTCTTCCAACCTCACTCTATTAAATATTTAGTTTCAATGAGAGGAGGGGGCATCTTTCAAGACCACACTTTCCATTGCATTTAAAGTAATTGGTCATAGTCCATTCTTTTTTCATGGTTGCTAAATAAATCGCTTTAGAGTGCGCATGCGTATTTCAATATTTTAAGACGCTCACCATGAATAAAATTTAAAATTCAGGATTATTGTTATTTTTGTTATCTGTTAATAACGAAATCTTCTTCTTAGGACCATAGGCGATCATGGCACTCTACAAATTCTTATTCCTTGTTCCTTTTAGCAGAGTTTCTCCATTTGCTAAGTTTCCCGCTCCCAGTTCCGCCATCTATTCACACAAGCTCGTCAGGTGAATTGCTAGCTGCCTTCATCATGTCCCGTGAGGGCGAAGTTTTCCAAGTCCTCCTTCCTCATTATGTGTCAAAAGAATTTCAGTTCCGCTGTCCTGATTGAGTAGAAAAGCTCTTTCTGTTGCCATTTTATTTCAGACTTCTTTGTTGCTTACTCGATCTGTCTATGGAATTTTCAGTATCCTTCTGTAGAACCATATTTCAGATGCCTCAAGTTTTCTCCTCATCCATGGGGGCATTGTCCAGCATTCACTGCCACATAAAAGGATGAATATCACATATCATATTGTCTTTGTTTCTAACGAATTTTTTTCCGTTTCTCAGCACCTTTCTTGGCTTTTGGGGTGCTGATTTCGCTGGTCTATTGAGTGTTCAAATCTGATGCCACATTTTCCATCCTGTGTGAAAACACATCCCAGATATTTAAAATTCTGCATCTGCTTGGTGTTCACAATTTGTAACCCGTATCTTGGACATTTTCTTTTGCTCTTGACTATACTTTCTGTCTTTTTTGCAATTTATGATTAGTCTTTTTTTCCGCTTTCTTCTGCTATCCTGTCTACGATATCCTATAGTTTTATTTCCTAGTCGTCCATCAACACAGTGATATTTGCCTATCTTATATTGTTTCGATTACGTCCACCGATAATAAATCCTGGTAGTTCCCTTAATATACCATCGCTTTAAAGGTTGAATAAATCTAAAGAGAAGAAACACCATTGTGCCATGCCCCTTTCTATTTTTGTGTAGAAACAATTTCCAGATATTTAAACTTCTGTACTTGTTTGATGTTGACATCTCCGATTTGTCGTTCGTATTGTGGGTTTTTTTCACTTGATGACAACCACACATTCTGTCTTCTTACAGTTAATGTCGCAGTCATTTTTTAAAACTTGTCTCGAAGGTCCGGTATTTTTTTTTTTTTTTGGGGGTGGGGGGTCAGCTATCACCACAGAGGTCATCTGGGTATCTCATATTGTGAAATTTACGCCCGCCGATTATAAATCCTGGTAGGGTCTCCAGTTCCCTTCGGATGGCGTCGCTGCAGAAGTTGAATAAATCTGGAGAGAAGACTCATCCTTGTCTTACGCCCATTTCTATTTTCTTGTAGAATAAAGAAATATTTGTTTGAAATAAGATTTTATATTTAAATTGTTTTGGAACGCAAAAATTTGTTAGATTCTTTTAAATTATTCGCTCGACAAGGAAAGGGAAAAAAAGAATGTAGTTAAAATGACTTTGGATAAATACAAATTTGGCGATAAATGAGCAATACTTTATGTGACTTCAGATATTGTATAACAGACAACGTAACTCCAGACATGTCCAACTACTAAACATGCTGCTTCCTAATCATCACATGTGTTACCCACCAGCGTTATTCTAGCGTATTGATAAAATAACTCTTACTTTAAACACGGATTTAATATTCGAAAGTAATGAATTCAAACAATAGACTGTAAGACAAATAGAATATCAATATATATATCATGAGTTTGTTTGTTGACATATCAACCTCTATGAGTTATTAAATGACGAAATTTAAATATTTTGATTGGTTTGGTTTGGTTTGGTTGATTTTGTCTAGCGGCATAACAGCCTCTATGGATTATTTAATGACGAAATCTAAACATTTTGAACAAAAGTTTATCGCTTCAAATAAATATATGCTATAAATAGATATTTTTTAAGCGTTTCGCCCCAAGCAAGGCTGGAAGCCACTAGGACGTAAGGGGTTACAGAAGATTTGGAGCAAGATCAGATAGGAGTGATAAAGGAAAGGATGAGGAGAAGGATAGTGGATAGATCAAGGCAACTGGAGATGCCGATTGACATTACATTTGAATAGTTGGAGATTATAGCTGTCAGGGAAACAGGAATAGAGAAGGGAGTTCCACAAGCGAGAGGTGCGAGATATGAAGCTATTGGAGTAGGAGAGACGGCTACATTTAATAGTTTCAACAGTGAAAGGGTGAGAGCGGGATGTCAGCTTCGTAGGGCGCTTGAATTCATGAAGTCTGGGAACCAGCGAAGAGAGGCGACGGTGCGTCTGTGAGAGAGCGACTGTAGACGAGATGCCAGATCAGGGCCAATTATATTGCATATCCGCCTCTGGATCTTATCAAAGGGGGCTACAGACCATATCTGGCAGCAATACTCCATGCAAGGGCGAATTGATTGATTTGTAAATCTGAAGGATCGATTCCGGGGAGAAAAATTTCCTGGTGCGGCACAGGGAGCCAACTTTCCTTGCGGTGGACGAAGCTATTGACTCAATGTATTTGTTCCATCTCAGGTCAGCAGTAAACGTGAGGCCGAGCAGCCGCAGAGAGTTGCTCTCGAGAAGTTGAGCGTCAGACATTCTAATGGGGGGCAGGGAAGGAGCAGTTTTGTTTTTGAGGCATTAAAGTTGACCAGCCAATTCCTGCCCCAATTCACAACCGATTGGAGGTCCTTTTCGAGACGCACGGCCAGGTTAGTTTTGTCAGCGACACTAGATTTGTTTTTGAGGCAGGAGTAAATTGTAGTGTCATCTGCGTAGATGCCAACTTGGGAATCTATGGCGTCAGGAAGGTCGTTGATGAAGATAAGGAATAGAGTAGGGCCCAGGATGGTGCCTTGAGGAACACCTGCGTCCGTGGGGTAGGAACTGGGTGAGAATCCGTTGAGAACGACCTTCAGTTCACGGTTTGACAGGAATGATTGTATTAGGTCAAACAATCGACCTGTAATACCATAACCCTGGAGCTTGCGATGAAGGCCGGCATGCCAAACCCTATCAAACGCTTTGGAGATGTCTAGGGCCACGGCACGAGCTTCCCCATTATTTTGAAGAGCTTGGTAGACAGTTTCAGTGATGGCCGTAAGCACATCAGCTGTAGATCGGGCAAAGCGGAAGCCATATTGCTTGTCTGAGAGCAGATCATGGGATGTAAGGTGGTTAACCACTTCGGCGTTGATTAGGGCTTCGAAGACTTTGCCGAAGATGGGTAGGAGATTGATAGGACGTTAATTAGAAGGGTCAGAGGGGTCGCCAGAATTCTTAAAGACAGGAACAATCGATGAGGACTTCCAGCAGTCAGGAAAACAAGATTCCTTGAGGCAGTAGTTATATAGTTTAGAGAGGGCGGGCGCCAGTTCAGGTGCGCATTTCTTCAAGACAATGGCTGGTATCTCATCCCCACCACTAGCCTTGAAGAGGTAATGCCACAGACTGTACATATCATGGGAGAAACGCATCAGCACTAGTACAGAGGCCAGAGAGAGAGAGAGTACCAGGAACCCCTTCCTAAACAAGAAACAAGTTGTGAGCCTCTACTCATGTACAAGAGAAGGGGGAGGAATGTTGACCGGGCGGTAGGAAAGCCTACCTACTCCTATTGCATATAACACATACAAGAACGACAAAAACAAAGAGAAAGATAAGAGGGTGAGGTAGTTGGCAAAGTGTCCAGGCTGATACTTGTATTTTTACTCTTTCACAACACTAAGTTTTAACTTAGTATAAGTCCCATTGTCCTATTCTAAAAAAAAAAGAAATTGAAAGAAATAAGGTTACCCGGCTTTGTTGAGACAAAAAAACGCCACCTCACATATGGCAGCAAGTGTTTGTCCGTTTTCATTCTCATGATCACTACCTTAACTCTAAGCATCGAGTTTCAACGAAACGCAGAGCTTGGATCAACGGCCAATCAAAAAACAGTGGGGTTCGGAGACTTGCTTTCAATAAAATTAAAAACAACGGAAGAAAGAAACGGCTAAACAATTCCATGTTCGGACATTTTATCTAGCAAGAATTTCGGCCAACTAGATCACGAGAATACTGACGAGACACTTTCGCTTGTAGCCAAAGACATTCATTTTTTTTCTTTCAAACAGGGATTTCCAACTAAATCAACAAATAGGATTATAAGTTAGCTTAGAATGATTAGGACAAAAATAAATGTGTTACAATAGTCAAACAGACTGACGAGTAGGGGAAAAAAATAAATGTAAATATGTAATATGTATAAAAATATATAACTGCTATTTTTACTATAATGTATTTTCATACTCTCATAGTGTTTTTGTTGTGGGGATCCTAACATGTGCTACGACCCCGGCTCCTCAAAACCTCCAATCTCTCGATCAGAGGCCTAGCTGCCGTTTCTAGTTTATCGTCATACCCAGGACTATATATGATGAGAAGTTGGAGTGTAGACTAAAAAGTGTTTTATAAAGTATGTTACGAAGGAGAACAATGGCTTTTATTTTTTTTTACTTCAGCAGCCCTTATACGACACATCAACTGGCTTTGTATTAAAAGAAAAACAAGAAAGAAGAGAACTGATTAAACATATAAATAATCAAAACAAAGTATTGAAAAGATCATGATAACTGTTCAGAACACAACAGAAAGTTATTAAAAGACGAGAAACATGGCGTAAAGAAGGAATAAAGAAAGGAAATAAATGGAACATCCCACGGAGAATTTATAAAAACTACTGCAGACAAGCAATCATACAAAATATGTAGAGGATACTTCAATGGAGAAATGAAATCTCTTTAAAATACAACCAAAATCAAATTAATTATAATATAGCAAATGCATACAAAACCTGGTAAAACAGTAAATTCCAATTTGGTGGAAAAGATATAAAACGGTAATCAACATTATAAATGAATGCAAAATGCCGGCTCAAAAGGTATATAAAAACAGGCATGGCAGGGTAGGAACAATAATGGGAATTATGCAAATGAATTAGGTTCGATTAAATAAACAAATGTTATCTGCAAAAATTAGAAACTATCCAAACAAATAGAAGGAATAAGATACACTGTGCCTTAGAGATCCAGATCCCTTTTCTACTCGGGAAGACTGGGTCTGACAGTTGTAAACAAAAAAGATGGAAGCGAAAAATAGGCAAATATCAGGACTTCACCCTTGAGCTGAAAAGGCTACAGAATATGAAGCTTATGATTGTGATCACAATAATTAGTGATGACTAGATGAAGTGAAAATCTGAGGAAGTTCTGAGTATCTAAACATTATCAGTGTTGGTCTAGGAGTGAGAAAGTTTATTATTTAAGGAAACTTGCTCTTTACTCAATCTCCAGCGAGAACCACAAGACATCGGGCGTGAACAAGCAAATGCATGGAATAAAAATAATGATAAAAATGACAAAGATAATGATAACAAATAAGTCATCCAGATCGGATTTAGTCATCGTAAACAATGGATGGGTAGCAGCTCGGATTGAGGAATGGGAGAACCGAGTTCGAATTCCAGTCAAAAACATACATATTACATACACTTACGTACTAATACCCTTGGGAAAGGTATGAATCCTCTTCTTCTTCCTCCCCCCAGCTATGGGTAAAAAGCAGGACAGACTGAGTTCTATAGCCTTGGATGGCAACTGGTCTACTGCAGAAGGAAATGGAGACCTACTGCGGGAAAATCTGCCTCGTCAGTCATGTATCGAAAGATACATGATCGCCTAAGCGTGTATTACGCATGGCACAATGATAAGATATTATGGTTGTCGTTCTAACAGAAAATTTAATGTTACTGTAAGGAAATAATAGATTACAGCCTGTTACACTTTTTGGCCCAAAACCACCACATGGCAGACCTTTTGTGATCTGGAACATTTTGTAGAACTACGTTAGCCTTCATATTTCACAAGCCACATAGCAAGACTTAATGCCTTCATCCAGGATTGTACTCAAGTAAGCATATGATCGTATAGATAGCGAATACCATCACGCAATACATTACTCTACAACTCTTACACAAGTCGAGGCAATACAGAAAAGTTGTGAGTTAACTGAATGTTAGGCGTCATCCCATCATGTTCCAATATTTATTCAATGGGGGACAAGTCTGGTTTTTGTACCACGTGCCATCCAGAAAAATTGTTGAATACATTACAGATAAAACTGAGTAGCAGAGGAACCCAGTAGATGGGCATTATCCTACTGATAAAATACATCCCCTCCCTGTGGCAGGAATGACAACAGAACCGGTACAAAAATGTTCTAGCGAATACGGTGAGGTTCAAGCTTCCCTCTACAAATACCAAACATGAGCGAGACTTGTAACTTATGGCACGTCACATCATGATATAAGCCGTTGGCCATGTGCACCCCGGGCGAATACAATCTGGAAGGTCTACGTCGCACACGCAATTAACATCACTTGCATGAAGGCCTTTCTTACTGAAAATTACAGAACACCATTCGTTCCACTTACTGAATCACTGGAGAAATGCATGACGGTGTTGTGGCGTAAATTGAGGTCTAGCTCGACACATTCTTCTTCTTTATGTGCTGTGTCTCCACAGGACATGGACGATCATGGCTCTCCACAATTTCCTGACCTTTATAGCTCTTAATAAACTTTGTCTTCCTGTTATTTCATCTAGGCCCTGTTCCGTCATTCATTTACTTAAACTCATTAAGTATGTTATTGCGTTGTTTTCCTCTGTGCCTCTGGCCCTTTATCTGTCCAGTGAGTATCAGATTTTCCAAGTCTTCCTTCCTCATTACGTGCACCAGAAATTTCAACTGCCAATTTCCTGATGTTAAGCATAAGTTACCTTTTTGTTTCCATTTTCTCCAAAACTTCTTCGTTTTGCCCTCGGTATCCTCAGCATCCTTCTGTAGAACCACATTTCTGTTGCTTTAAGTTTCCTCTTCATCATTTAGAAGATCGCTAGCACTCACTTCTATACAGGAGGACAGATATCACCATAGCAGTTTAATACTCCTTTTCTTTGTTTCTAATGAAATTTTCCTATTTCTTAATACTCTGCTTAGCTTTTGAAATGTTTCCTTGGCTATCCCAATGTACCTTCAGATTTCAATGTCGCTCTTTCCGTCCTCTGTTAAAACACTTCACAGATATTTAAATTTCCGCGTTTGTTTCATTTTCGTATCTCCGTTTTGCAATTCGCACTTAGGGCTCACCCCTTTTGCTAACAACCATGCATTCTGTCTCCTTGCAGTTGATCTTTAATCCTTTCTTCTCGCTTTCCTTCACTACCTCACGTGGGAGTTTTTGTAGCTTCCTTTCTGCGTCTGCTATCAACACTATGTCATCTTATCGTATGTTGTTAAGATTGTGGCCGCCAATATTGAATCGTGGTAGGATCTTAGAATCGCCTCGCTTTATAGATTCAATAAGTCCGGTGAAAGGACACATCCTTGTCTTATACCCCTTCCTATTTTTTTTAATATTTGATGAACTCATTTTCTATCTGTATGCAGGCGGTTTGCTGCCGCATACGCATCCGTAATCCTGGTTAAACCCAAAGATCTGTCTTGAAATTCATATTACCGTATTTGTTCTGTGGGCACCGTGCTGTGTGCAACTGTTGCCCTCAGAATGCGTTGATCTTTGGCAGTCGTGTTTCTACTAGATGGGCATCTAGAACTTTGTGTACTGGTATTGGAATATTAATTCGACTACTGTTGCTAATATCGCAGCATAGCAATTCTCTTAAATGACCATCCAGCCGGGTCATCATCAGATCTCTTCTCAAACGAATCAAATAAAAGGAATACTTGCATTTCTTTCTGATATGCGGCTTACGGTTGCATCACATTGAAATATCGGTTCCTGTGCGATCATCAAAGTAACGTCGATCCTGGTCAGTAACTAGATGGGTGACCGCTTGGGAATATCAGGCGCTGTAAGCTTAGATGTGCAGGACGCGTAATGGATAATGGCTTGGAATTGTTAATCGGAGAGTCGAGTTCCAATTCCCATTGGGTTCGTTATATTCACTTAAGCGCAAATACCCTCAGAAAAGGTATGAATTCACCTCTACGCCCCAGCTATGGGGGCATAGAGGTGAAGTTGTAAAACTTGTATCACTAAGCCATTATTATCTTAAAAAAATTCTTACAATCTGAAACATATTTCCTGGCTTTAAATAACTTGCAAAGGGTTGATAAACCGTAGAAAACGAGTCAACCAACCAAAATAAGCTTCGTGATATAACACATGCTTGAACTGGACTTTTTCATTATTTGTTGCAGCCTGGCTCAACGGTATGAGTGTTACTACCTTACAAGATAGCCGAAAACTTTAAAATTTTTATCAGCTCTTGTTCTCTTCAAACTTTACAATAAATGTCCCGCCGCTTCTTGCTTTCCAGCTTGTTGGAAGTCCTACTCTATAGTTCATGTCTTTAAGAATTCTGGGCAACCTTCTGATCTGTCGATTTATTATCTTACCTCTTTTAGGCAAAGTACTAGAGGCTCTAATCAACACCGAATTGGTTAAGTATTTCCATTCACAGGGCCTCCTTTTAAGTAAACAATATGGCTTCCGTTTCTCAAGTCTACCGCCGATGTGTTAGTGGCTATCACTGAATTTGTCTATCAAGCTTTAGGTAAGAACAGATGTGGTCTAGATATCTCGAAAGCGTTCGACAGAGTTTAACAAGCTGGCCTTCTCAATAAACTTAAGAACTGCAATGTCTCTGAATGAATATTTGGATTAATACAATCGTTCCTAACAAATTGTGTAATGAAGATCGTGTTTCACATTAATACGGGGGTCACTAATGACTATATCCTTGAACCTTATGTTTCTTATATTCCCGATGTCATCAGTTCCCAACTAAGGGGTATCTATGCAGATGACAAAACTATTTACTCCTGTCTTAGTAGCAAGACTGACAGATCTGACAAAGTAAAACTGGCAATTACACTCGAAAATGCACGCCCTGTCCCTCAGCCGGTGAAGGAGGGTTTCCAACGCCAAAGCAGGGGCGACAGCGAGCAACCCTGTCGGACTGACCGTAACAGCGCAAAAGCGCTCGACCGCTTCCCGTTCACCTGTACCATCGCACTGGGGGAGCGATACAGGAGGCTAATCCACTTGCAGAAGTCGGGTTCCAATCCGGCGACCTGCAGGACAGCAGCCGGGTACTGATGGTCTACCCTGTCAAATATCTTAGACTGATCCAAATTGATCAACGCAGCTTACTCGTCTTCTTTTACTCCCTCTAT
This sequence comes from Acanthosepion pharaonis, assembly GCA_903632075.3. Lineage (NCBI taxonomy): Eukaryota > Metazoa > Mollusca > Cephalopoda > Sepiida > Sepiidae > Acanthosepion > Acanthosepion pharaonis. The sequence continues at coordinate 361,403 of CAHIKZ030002323.1, read as the reverse complement.
GATCGTGCGGATCAGATGCAGGTTGGTTTGAATTGTTCGTCCCCTCACAGCATAAGTCTACTCGGGTCCCAACAAGCTCGTGAAAACTGACTGCAAACGCTCCTTCAGGATCGTTGCCAAATCTTTAACTCTGTGTTTAGCAGAGTTATGGGCCTACAATCATCTAAAACACACTTGCCAACACACTTGCCCTTTTTCAACAGCGTGATCGCACCCCGATCGGCGATGGACCCCTCCCGGAACCAGTTATTGAACACCACTGTCAAAATCGGGACAAAGGTGTGCAACAACCTCAAGTACATTTCGTAGGACAGACCACCACGTCCCGCTGACTTGCCTCTGCCGACCTTCTTCAATGCGAACCTTCTGTGATCTCACCCACGCAGCTAGCCGCTTCAGTCGGCGAAAGCCGAGGAAAGTCAGCCAAATAGCTGCGAAACTCGCCCACTTGTCTATCTTGAGGTCTTGGGTGGCATTCCAGTCCCCCATTAAGAGTAAGCGCGAAGAATCCACCAGGAACGACCCCAACTGACCGAAGAAGTCGACACGCTCCCCATGATCGTTGGGCGCATAAACCGCAACGACCCGAAAAGAACCACTGTTAACGGCAATATCGGCCACGACGAACCGATCCTCCGCCTCCACATGGACAAGGTCCACCCTCGCCCCCAGGGAACGCTTGAGTAACAAGGAAACAACTCTGGCCAGCCGGTCCCCGTATGCTGAATAGATGACAAAGTCGTTAGACAGCACACTGGCATCGACGTCGCAAACAAAGTGTGTCACCTGGATCGCGTCAACATCTATACCAAACAACAAGAAATCACGAAGCAGGCGGGCTGCCTTACTCCGATCTCTCAAGCTGTTCACATTCAAGATCGCTAATTTAATAGACATCTTTTAAGTTGAAGTCCCTTAGACATAGACTGGACGAAAATCTGTGAGTGTCAAGATCCCGACGGATTGTCTCAAACTATCAGTACCTACATCGGACGTAATTCGTCCCTGTGACAATGCCCCCGACGTCTGTGGGAAAAGCTAATTTTATTGCCCTATATAGAGAGGGAAGGAGAACTGGTGCTCTCCCTGCGCAATATTGTGATAGCTTTTTAAGCTTCGGTGACTCTATATGTACCATCCGGAGCTTTGGAAATGCATTTTTGGCTTCTGCTAAATAGTCCCATACTTTGAGGTTTCACCCGGTGTTCCTGATCAGTGTAATAATGCTGGGGGGTGTCAGGAAAGTTTCTTGGATCTTCTATTGACTTCCCGTCAACAGAGGTGTACTTAAAAAAAGGCCTCAAGAACGAAAGGTCCCTCTCAAGGAATTCACGGTCCACAGCACAGATCTTGTCCCTTTGGGCGGTTGCCTCTTCTTTTTTCCTTGGGATTGGTTGAGGATGGAAACGTGGAAGCATTTCCTCCACCTCCATATAGAGGTCCAGTTGAGGTAACTCCTCCACAACTTGTTCAGGTTGTACCTCTTTTCCCACCTGCTGTTGCTGCTGCACTGCCTGCTGCCGCTGTTGCTCGCGTTGCTGCTCCCGCAGTTTCTGTCGCTGCTGCGTCTGCTGCTGTCTGCTGCTGCTGTGTCTGCTGCTGCTGTGTCTGCTGCTGTTGCTTCCCATTTTGCTTAGCATCTCTTTTGCTGGGGACATCCGGCTTCTCTTGCTGTTTGGCAGCACCCTTGTCTCGGACATCCTGCTGGGGAGGTGAAATTGCTGCTTTGCCCCCTCCATCCTCACCATCTGTCCACTCGCTAGTACGACTTGGAGCTCTCTTTGGTTTTTCCGTCATGGGCTGCTCCGTGGCTGGTTGAGGCTGTGGCGGACTTTGCCAGGTGTCCGACCGCACCACAAATCCAACAGCTTGGACGACGACCCTCCACGACGACGTAAATATTCCTGCCGCCGCAGGTGATAACATTGGGGATCTCGAATGTCGAACTGAACCCATTATTTCGCTCACTGGGGTAGACTGTTCCTGTTAACCAGATATTGAACTCACGCTCTTTGGGTCCTGTCACTGGATCTAACTAACGCCTTTAACCACTGTGCCATCTGTCCTTGAGTTAAGGCGGTGGAGAACTTGGAGAGGGAAATTAACAGGAGAAACTGATAACTGACATCCATTAGATATGGCAAGTCGAACTAGAACAGTCTATCCCAGTGAGAGAAATAAAGGGTTCAGTTCGACATTCCAACCATCTGAAGAGGGCCGGAGCGTACAACGGCGCAAACGCTGTAGTTAATATGGCGACAAAGATGAGGACAATAGTCCGAATAATGTAAATAGTATACATTGGCGACTGTTACTCACTGAGCACCACATGTTCAGTCCTACTACAGACTTCGCTTTTCCTGTTGATTATGATGTTGTGGAAAAACGCCAGTGTCTTAGTAATATTTATTTGAAAATTCGGACCACTTCGAAATAAATGAACAGAATCTTACTTATTATAAAACGCAGATTGTGTGTGTGTGTGTGTGTGTGTGTGTGTGTGTGTGTCTGTACATTTATATATTGGATCGGATTTCCTACATTTTTCAACCGATTTCAACACAACTTCACAGGACTACGTAAAATTACCTTGCGGTGGTTCTAACAGCGCCCAAAATTGAAAAAAACACAATTGTTTTTGCATAAAATCAATTTGAAAACACGATTAAGAAGCATCATGAGAATGAAAGTGGGACAACACATATCGAGTTATACTTATTATAAAACCCAGGTTGTTTGTGTGTGTGTGTGTGTGTGTGTGTGTGTGTGTGTGTGTGTGTGTGTGTGTTCGTTTATATATGGGATCGAATTTCCTATATTTTTAGTAGTAGTGTTTCTTATTGTCTTGCACATTTTTTCTTTATTTTTACATTCAGAATGCTTTAAGAATTCCATTTACAAGACAATTGTTTATAATAAAATTCTATTCAATCTGTAGACTCATAACAATTGAAAACAATGTTTTTGTTTGAGTTTGGGTTTGACCAATTCGTAAAAAAAAAAAAAAAATAAATAATTAAGTTATGCGTGTCCATCAACCTTAAACAATAATCTTAGTCAATTTTATTTTTCAGTCTTTATGATGGTCGATACTTGATCTATCTCTTACTGTTACATCCCCGGGCAACGCCAGGCTCTACTGCTAGTCAAAGATATAAACAAATAATATATGTTTATTTAATTAAAATCGATTGGATCGAGTCCGTTATAAAAAGCTGCCGAAAGTTCGTTCGGCTGGGTAGTTGTTAGTTTACGTGTCAGACTTTGATGGTAGTCGTCATCTTGTTGGCAGCTGTTGGGGGTGTGGTTAGTTTGGAAACATATTGCAGCGCCATTTGCTGTGTTTCACCGACCCTCCAATGTTTTAAGCAGATGACCGCTTAGTTCTTCACGCAACATGTTCGTACCGGTTGTTGGTTGCCTCCTCTACTCCTGTCCGTCGGTTGTCTCTTTATCTACAATTTTGAGAGGCTCCAAACTACTTGGCGGGCAGCTTGGTTTCGGCTTTGTTCTTTTGATTAGCCAAAATTCTTTTATTTATTTCCCCGAGTTTATTTCTTCTTTTTTTTTTCTCTTTTTTTAGCGGGAGTTATGTGTGCCTATCATCTTATGCTAGATTTCAAGTCACAATAACTAGACCCTAGACAAACGAACTTCCGTTTCACTGCAGTTGCTCAGTCTTTTCTTTTGGCTTTATTTATATGAGAGTTACCTTCTCATTAGTTGAGAGAGAAGTAGAATGGTACAGAGAGAGGAAGAAAGAGATATGGGTTTTTAGAGGAAAGCAAATGCTTTTGTTTTATTTTCATTTTTTTTTTTTTAATATTTCATTTCCATATTTTTTTACACCTGTGCAGACCACAATGGCATTAAACGTTTTTACAGCCTTATTTTAAAGGTACGAAAATATACACCTATCTTACACACACACACACACACACACACAAAAAAAAAAAACTTTATGAGTGAACCATTCTCATCCCATTTTCAATAAACACTTGGCAATCGCCGAAACCTGAAATGGTTAGATATCACCATAAGTTCTATGCTAATAGTTTAATTTCTCACACTTCTCGTTTGTGGAACTCTCTCCCAGCTTCTTGCTTCCTATTCAACTTTGATCTTCAAAAATTTAATTGCAAAGCCAATCCTTATCTTTTGTCTTCTTAATTCCTATTTTTATCTTGTTCACTCTCCTTAATAGTGTTTTCTCATATACACTAACACTTGCGTTTTAGTGACTTTATTGACTTGCTTGCAATGAATTGATTAAAAAATGATGCGTCCGAAAGAAACGAACATGTTTAAACCTACCGAACTTGTCGGAGTTAGTTCCTCCTTAATTCCCTTATTATTTACTAGGGGACGCTCTCCCTACACTATAAATACTGGGCGACTTCTTGCCTCGTTCTCTTTTCTACTTTGCATTTCAGCAGACACATTTAAAAATGTGATCTCTCGCAGAGATCCGCGTTTTCGCTCACTTGTGGGAAAACGCCATTAAACACACATACACATACGTACGAACATTCACCAAAATACAAACTTTTTACGTTCACACAAACACAAATGTTGATGTTTTTGTCACTTGTAAATTTCTTGTTTAATACATATATTTGTTGGCATATCTATATCGGTCTTGTTTGTTTTCTTTACATCTTCAGTTGGACTCAACTTGAGTCCTGCATATTTTTGTAGTTGGACCTTCTTCTAGCAGGAGTAAAGATCACGTGTTTCTAACCTAACAACACTCAAACCCACATCTTAATTACAACGACTTCACTGACGCCATTTAACGACAAACACAAATCTCCCCTCCCCCGTTTAGTACATTAGGAAAACAATGTGATTTTACCTACGTACTGCTGGATATCATCGCTAGTTTGTTTTTAAAGGAAAGCATTGCCATTTTGCTATGAGATTCTTTAAATGTGTATATTAACGAAGTTACAATATACAGAAATTGAACAGTTATCTCCCTTATATTACGGAGACTATTATGATAGATTTTTCTTAATCATTTGAATTTTTCAAACTTTACTGGGAGCTTAAAATATCCTCCAAACCAGAAAAAGTCAATTTTAATAACTAAATATATTGGCGAATGGTTTTCTGAGTTAAAATAAATTGTTGGTTTGGCCACATCCAGAAGATTAATGGAGGATGGTAATAACGAGCAAACATACGGGTAATTATAAACATATGAAAGTAAATAGCGAATTGGAAAATTAAGAAGTATTTTGAGTTAGATATGGTTAACTATACAGCCAGCAAAAGTTTATTAATAAATTAATTTTGCACGTTTTCATTCTGTTAAACTTCTAAAAAATATCTAAAAAAAACTTACCATGGGTGATATTTTCTACAAAAATCATCCAAAACCAAAATTATAACAAAAATTTAATTAAGCTAAGTTACAAATTCAAAATTAACAATCTTGTAAATAAATAATGGAATAAATAAATAATGCTTAACAATTCTCCTTAAAAGTAATGTGTGAATTCAGATTCATATGTTGGGGTTTTGTTCAATTCTAGCAATAAATTTTTCAAGCAGTGAAAATTACCGAGAGAGTAATAGCGGTGATAGCGGTGTCATGGGGAAAAACGTACTTTTTTTTTTGCTTTTTCGTGGTCCTAAGTTAAATTTTGGAATCGGGCGAGCCTTTCTAAATACTATATGATTTATGTTCGTTTAATTTCTACAATATTTAAGGAAATTTTACGTGAGCTTGAAATTTGAAGATAAACAGATGTGTTTAATAAATTGACAAAGTATATGCTTTTTAAGTGTATAGTTTGTGTGCTTTCACACACAGACACACACACAGTGACGCAATTAAGAAATATATCATCAGATCATTTCTGAAATATTTTTTATTACGAAATAGAAAGTAAAAGTTAATGGTTTACATTTTTTGTAGACAAATTTCATGGAAGATCTTTTAAAAACATTCTTTAATAGCGTCAATACGACTTTTATTTTTTTTCTATTGCTTTTATTGTTAAATCTGATTTGTCGTATATGTTTATCAAGCCTAAGTTAGTATGAAAAAAGGACAAAAATACGAAAACGAATTCTAAAATTATCTCATCTATTTTGATTTTGTCCTTGTGATGTATTATTTCCCTTGTAGATATTTATAGAAGCCAAACATATTTCAATCAACTATTTGCGGCTACTAGCAGTCAGAGTTAGTCACACCACGGATTGCTACAAATAAGCACACAGTAGATTTTGTGCTTGGTACAGCATTAATATGATAGATAACATTGTGTCAGGTAACATAACCAACTATAAGAAAGGAAAACAAATGGGTTAAACTGTTCGACCTGAAAACAAAAGAATGAAGCATTCCCTTGTTTTTAATTTGTGCCGCCATTAAAAATGAATAAGCACGTGAATGTACTGAAATAACTTAAGAAGATTAAACAAGAATTCAAATTTTGAAACCGTAAAGAACCTCAATTTCGAAGGAAACCTGTACGAAGATTATAAAGTTTGGCAACAACAACGATATGATTTTGATTCGCTTATTGCTGGAATAACAGACAAAGAGGAGCGAATACAGGTCGCCACAATCTTACACAATTTTGGAATTTCTGGAAAGTGGTCTCTTTAAAAATATTTTACCACAATATTCTTCGTATTTCAGATATGCAGATGATACTCTACTAATATATTCACAACACATAACGTTAATCGATCTTGTCAATGAACAAAATAACGTCGAACGCACCATAGATTTTACCTCTAAATCTGAGTCTAACAACACTTTAACCCTTCCTAGATATCATGCTGCACGAAATAATAACGAACTTCAGTTTGAGGTTTGCAGAAAAGCTACCAACAAAAATGACCTCGTCAATTTTTATTCTCACCACTGTAACAAAATCAAATCGGGATTAATTATAGGATTCTACTTAAGAGCACTAAGAATTTTCAGCCCTAGTACTTACACACAAAAATATACATAGAAAACAGTTTCAAAAACCTCATATATCGTTATTATTTCATCTACAACGGTAAGAGAAAGGCGTACAAAATATACGGCCACAAAAAAAGATAACAACATTATTAACAACAATAAACTAGATAAAAACAGCTAGATAATACTAACACCATATTATTCACTATCCAAAACAACCTACCCAATCTAAACATCAAAATAATCAAAATACCCATAACAATAATAATTCTGAAGCAGGTATATATGAAATAAATTACCAGAACTGCTCCTCACAATACATTGGGGAAACTTGCAGAAATTAAAAAAATATATATATCTATGAACACAAAAGGGAACTTACATACAACAATTTATCAAACGCATTCGTTATATATAGAAATAAATAAAATCGGATCTTTGATTTAAAGAATACCACACTTATCAAAAGAGAAATAAGTTACTTAGAAGGAAAAGTCTCGAATGTGTCGCGATCAAATCTTATCAAAATATAAATCTGCATCACGGATTTTTTCCGATATCTCTATTCCTGAAAGAATTACTACCAACATTAAAAGAAAAACGGCTAAACACATGACCTCCTGTTATTCAAAATAGACAACACATAAATTAAACCCAAACAAAAATTTAAATACGAATTTACACAAAAAAAAATTTTAAAACATCACTTACTCATTTCCGTTTATTAGACATTGAATTGTATCATTTCATGTCCTCCATAACTTGCCTGACTTTTCAGTTAACCTGATGAATATTTATGAGCGTTGCTAAACTCAAACATTTTTAAAAACTAATAACATTGTTGCTCCAGTATATAGATATTAGTTACAAAATAAAATCCTTGCATTTGCCTTCATAAAGTCTCATGGAAGACGAAACGCGTCGGCTAAGATAAGTTTTCCTGTTTTTTCTTTATTCATATTGTCCTTTTACAGATACACTCTATCTGAAATTTATACATACACACACACACATATATATATATATTGTGACATGGTTCTCAATATTCAAATTAAAATCAGACGTATTATCACTCTCTCAATAGACACGCTTTCATTGTGTTTCCTCTTTCTTTCTTCTTTCCTTCTCTTCCTTTATTTCCTGTCTAGACTGAGGTGGGATAGAATCTGTCTCGCATAGCAACCAGACTTTTAGACCTCCTAATGGAATACGTCAAAGCAGATCAACCAAGCCCACGTGACCATGTGTCGCCAAATCTGATTTTTTAAATATATTTTCAGTTTCCAGAAAATCCCCGTCCAAGTCAAGGCGCGAATAAATTGACTCCCATCGTGCGCTCATTAGAAATGCGCTAATGGAATTATTCGATTACTAGATGTATAACGAATAAGAAAATGTTATTCCCGAAGAAATCTTCCCAGTTTTGTCTTGAACTTATTCGATTACTAAATGTGTACCAAATAAGAATATCATTACCGAAGAAATCTTCCCAGTTTTATCTTGGATTTATTTCGATTACTAAATGTGGAATGACACAGAAGTACCATTCCGGAATCTCACAGTTTATATTGCAGAAGAAATAATTACCGATTAACATTCGGTCATTCTAAGGAACTTCTATCTATTAGCTGTTATGAACGCTTCAGCTTACGAACTCATGATTCATGGATAATCGGAGTGATATCCAGAATCAGATAACTCTCTCTCTCTCCCTCCTCTCTCTCTCTCTCTTCAATTGTTTTGTTATATAATTGTTATATAAAATTTTTTTTTGGAAAAAATTCATCCTGTGTTTGTTGGTCGTTGACACCTGTGTTATGTGTTTCTATTTGAACGATCCCATCTTTCCTCTTTTTAACCTGATGTTCACATCCATATGTTGCCAGATATATGTTGCCAGTTCGTAACAATATATATATATATATATATATATATATATATATATATATATATATATATATATATATATAAAATGGGAACACACAGGGGTCATTAAAAGGTAAGAATATAGATATCTTCCTCACCCTTTCTCAGGCCAGTCTTTATTGTTTTATTAACCTTCCCACAGAACTTTTTCACTGCCAATTCAAGGAAGACATTTGGGTCACTAACACGCAAAAAGAGAATGTCTAATATCGAGAATATTTAACATCGAAAAACATAAGAAAATTTAATTCCTTTTAATGATATGTGGAAATATCCACTCTTTGCCTGATGAAGATTGCGAGACTAGAAACACGTAAAGCAAAATTATGGAAAATAAAGCATAATATATTGTTATTCCACATTCAACCAAAAACGTTTGCGGTTTCTTTTTAACATATATATATATAGTTTATGAAAAACTAGGTAATCCGTACGGGTAAACCTAAGGAGGATAAAATCCAGTGAGCTCAATGTAAATCCAGAGCAAATAATTTAAATAAAAACAGACCACTTTAATGTTCCATGTAATAAATTATTTTAAAGGACTGCAGATCATCAGACTTTACTTCCAAACAAAAAATGAAAAGAAAATTTACACATTTTTGACGGACCATATTAAACATATGTAAATTAACGACGTGAGGAAGTCAGGTGGGGAGAGAGAAGACATGAGTGAGTTAGCAGACATTGACACATTTAACCGGTTAACTTAACGGAAGTTATATATTGGTATCGAAGGGGTAGAGAAGAAAAACCCATAGAGAGAAAAAGAGATAAGGAAGTTATGAGAGAAAGTGTCACTAATTTTCTTTGTAAAAAAAAAAGGCTAGAAACAGACGCTGTTATTTTGTTTTACTTTGAAAGTGTTATTTTGAGGGTTCATAAAGATTATAATGTTTGATATAAATTTGAATGTCTCTAAACTGTCTACAAATAATTTAATTTTATGTTTGTTAGTGATTTAAATTTTATTAAAATTTTGGGGATTTTCTATGAAAAAGTCGATTAGAAAAATATTCATAGAAAGTACATTAAAAGAATAAAATTTTATTTTAAAGTATATGTTTACTTCTAGTAATCTTTTTTTAATCTCTTTAAAAAATTTTATTATTGATTATTAAGTTGACATCTCTATCCGTTTGAATTTTGTTCATGAATTTAACTCGTGACTGTTTCTAGGTAGATAATCTCTTTTACTTAAATTTTAGTTAAGTTAATACGGGGTAATATTTGAAGGTAATATTAAAGATCTTGCTCTGTCATATACTGTATACACACCCATGCAAATATCACATATACACACGTTCCTTTACATGTTCAATCACTCATACCCATGTGCCGATATACACAGGTAACTTCATGTATTAACACCTACCTAGATATCAAAAAATTTTCCAATATTTTATCATCAATAATGATTATTAAAGGGTAATATATTTCAAATTAAATTAAATTATCAATCTAAAAAATTTTCCTCTATATTATAAAGAATTTTAAACTCACACTTCCAATTGGAGAATATTAAATGAGAAAATGAGATAAACACTAATAACAGGACTGTAAGTCCTTCTTTTATAATATTCTGTGTATCCATAAATATACAAATAAACACATATCCGTACACATACACATATACATACATATCCATATATATACATATATTCATATATATATATATATGTATATGTATATATATACATGTATATACTCATACATACACACATACACATGTAGATATACATACACAAATACATACATACACATGTACATATACACACACATATACTTACATATATACTCACACATATATATATATATATATACATACACATACATATATACATATATACACATATACACAGATATACATATACACATATGCACATACACACAAATATATACATATACATATTGTTATACCGGAACATACCTATTCTATTGTTAATAGACTCTCCCACAGATAATAAATAGTAGTAGTAGCAGTCGTCAGAGAGCTTAGTGGAGTTGGTCGAGTCAGTTGATTTTTAAAGTATCAACCACCACAACTAGATTGCTGCATCATTAACTATTATTTCAAGTTCCTAACGTTTTTGTACGACGAACCTATTTTTAGGACCGACTTAGTGAAATACAAGCCTCCACTTTGAAAACTACTCTACAACACATTGGCGACGAGGGATTCGTTTCTCATACGGAGGAAGAAAAATTTATCGTTCACTCTATAACAACTTCGGCGACCAGGATTCGAAATTCATACGGGAAAAAAAGATTTCAAGAAAAAAAAATCGTTTCGCCATATACAACACTTGGCGACGAACGTATTTTGGATTCATACGAAAAAAAAAACTTTTTGTTCACTCTACAACACTTGACGACGTGGATTCGTAACTCATACAGAGGAAAAAAAAATTCACCCGGCATAACAAACGTAGCGTACGAGGGATTCGGATTCATTCGCTCGCGTTATTTGGTGACGAAATTCGTTCTGATACGGAGAAAAAATAAAAAATAAACAAAACTTGCTCGTCAAATTTTCGGCGACATCTCGGATTCACATTAAAAAAAAAAAAACTTGGAAAAGTTTTTCGAAAGACAAGACGTCAACTTAGTGACGAAAAAAATCAGTCGTATTCTCAACTGAGAAAATAAATTTTTCTCGATAAGACAGTTTGCTCAAATAGGTCACGAGTTACAAATTCGTTTTGGACCCCCTCTACAATATTTAAGCATTGTGTAAACTTTTTGCGAAGATGGAGGAATGCAAAAATATGATCCAGGATTTTTTTAAAGTTCCAGACGGAACAACAGATGACAATATTAGAGCAACAGAGAACATTCCAGATGCAGCTACAGGAGGAAACTTTTAATAGACAGATGCAGTTTCAACGAGAAAGGGAACAAATGCATAAGGAGTTTCAAAACAAAATTCTGGAAATAACTGAGAAGAGGAAAGAGAAAAATCTACAAAATGTTTCTTTCCCAGAGAATACAATATGGAATACAATTGAAATATTCACGTACAGTCCGGATGAAGAGATAACTTTTGACGAGTATTATAAAAAATATACGGACGTGTATAATGAGGACTGTCACACGTGGTCTGAAGGAAAGAAGGTTAGACTTCTTTTAAGCAAGTTAGTAACTGCTGAGCATAACAAATTGGTAAACTACATTTTACCGAAAAAAAAAACTAGCGAGTTGACTTTTACCGAGGAGGTAAATATATTAAGTGAATTATTTAGTAAAAAGACATCTTTGTTTCACAAGAGGTGGAAATGTTTGAATCTGATGAAAGATGAAGAACAAGACTATATAACGTACGCAGCCAATGTGAATAACCATTGTAGAGAATTCAAGCTAGCAGAGTTAAGCGCTGACAACTTTAAGTGCTTAGTGTTTGTTCAAGGGCTGGTATCGGAAAAAGACGCAGAATTGAGGAAATTGGTACTGACAAAATTGGAAAATCATCCAAGGATTACAATACAGAGTTTGGCAGTAGACTGCACAAGATATGTTAGCGTAAAGAAAGACTCGAAAAAGATAGAACAGTCTGGCGTTTCGCATCTAAGGAAAATACGCTACAAAAAAGAAAGTCAGTCTACCAAAAAGAATTCTAAAACTGCGGATTATCAAACAAAAGGTGAAATACCAGAAAAAGATAAACAAAAACTCCCCAAGCCATGTTTTGCTTGCGGTGAACTTCACTGGTACAGATATCGCAATTTTAGGAATAAAAAATGTTTCAACTGTGAAAGAGTGGGGCATAAAAGCTCGCACTGCAGGTCAAAAAATAAAGACAATAAAATAAGAAAATTAAAGTCCGACGAAGTGAACGGTGGAATAACCAGAAAATTTGTTACCGTCGAAATAAGTAATAAAAAAATAAAAATGCAACTCGACACTGGTTCCGACCTATCTATCATAAATTTGCATACGTGGAAGAAGTTGGGGAAACCAACTTTAATGAAGACAAATAAAATCGCGAGATCAGTGACTGGAGAGAAAATACAATTTATTGGAGAATTTGTTACAAACGTCACGTTAAATAAAAAAACGCGAAAAGCTAAACTATTTGTCATAAAAATACCACGAACTTACTTGGTACGAATTGGATAACAGAATTTCAATTATAGAATCTACCGATAAATTCTTTCTGTTACAAGGTTGAAAATTTAAAGTGCGAAGCCAAAAATTAGTAAAGAAACTTAAGGAAACATTTCCTACTGTTTTTTTTCTCCAGGGTTGGGAACGTGTACCAAGATGGAGGCAAAATTACAGCCAAAAGAAAACGCTCAGGCGGTATTCAAAAAGAAAAGGAATTTGCTGTTTGCTTCAATTGAACAGATAGATGAAGAATTGGACAGATTAGAGAAAACCGGTGTATTTAAAAAAGTTGAATGGGTAACACCGACGATATATGTGAAAAACAAGCTCCAGAAAGTAAAGATGAAATCGACACCAAAAAAAAAAACTGGGGATCGAGTTACCCGCAGCCAAGAACATGCAGTATTATTAAATGATTTAAGTCAACAAGAAGAACCTACAGAAACTGGGTCCATCTTTAAGAAGCGCAAAGCGGAAGGTTGTTTCTGGAAACACTATGGAGATATAAAAAAAAATAATAAAGCGGATTGGCTATATGATGTACTTGGTGAAAGGGGAAAAACTCACGAGATCAGATGACGTTTTTCAGAGGTGGTTGACAGCGGTCCCGCGAAAAAAAAACATTTTTCAATACGTTTGATCTAACAACGCCTGCAAATAATTTTACCTGAGGTACGCCGATCCAGAAGAAAAAAAAAGGCAACTGATCATTTAAAAGTGGATCAAAAAACGTAGGAGATACGCTACGATGTTGCTGTGGCACCTTGCATTATTAGAAATATTCCTAGAAATATGATTTAATTTTTTCTTATTCAGTTTATTAAACAGGTTGTTAATTTTTTTTTCTTTAAAACGGAAAATAACTGGGTTGAAAATAATTCACTAAGAATGTACTAAACGATCCTAAAGCAAGGAAAAAGAAAGAAAGGAAAAAGGAAGAAAGGAAAGATAATAACAAAAGGGGAAAGAAAGGAAAAGACATGATATCAAAACAGGCCGCTGGTGTGGACCAGATGTCGGTCAGAAACTGACCTTAATTTTTGTTGAAAGAATAGAATTGGAGATATCGGTCGCGAGCGCTGACCGACATTTTCGTAGAATTCTTATCAAAATAACGAAAGGTAACTTTTAAATTAGAATAATAGAAATGAATTTTACTTTTTTAGTCAGAGAAAGTGTCTTTGGGTTGGGGAAGTGACTGGTGAAAACGATATACGGAATTGACCTGTTAAGAATTGACACCCACGTTAAGAAAAGTAGAGATATTTCGACCTAGATAATTAAGATTCTCGGCTATCAGGAAAAACAAAGAGGTAAAAAGAAGAGCAATTGTTTTTGGACCACGGAGGGCGCCAGGAAGGCGGAAAAAGATCCTTTCTAAAAGTCAAGACTAATTAGCAGCGGGCTGTTTGACAAAGTCCAGGTGAGAGAGGGCAAAGATTGTCATTTTGCGTACGTGCAAAAAAGGTGCGAAATCGGATTTTGTTTTTTTTTAAAACAGCACGATGTAACCACACCCGCCAACAAAAAGGGAGGGGTGTTCGGTCAATAACAATTGGTCGAATACAATCACGTGACCGCGGAAGAAGAAGGAAAGAAAACCCTCGATCAATAACTGTTGGACGAGGCGGTCACGTGCTGCGGAAAAGAAGAGAAAGAAAGGTTCGATCGGGAACGATTGGTTGAGAGCGATCACCTGACATGAGAGAGACTAAGAGAAATAGATATGCGCCGCCCCCCCAAGAGCACTGTGAGAAAGTAGGGGTGAAAACAATAACGATAATGGAAAGTCAAAGTTAATACGGCTTTTGAAATTATCGAGAAACCCCTGACGCCGACCGACCCACCCCGGTTTGTTGCGGCGTCAATATAAGCAGGACCCCAGTCGGCAGAAATCAGTTGGAGCTGAAGTTGAGTTGAAGTTGGAGTTAGGTTGGGCGTGAGTTGCAGTTCACCTCGGACGACAGAAGAATCCTCGAAACAAGAAATCCTTCCAGCCCAAGTTGAAGACAAGAAATCTTCCAGCCCAAGTTGAAGACAAGAAATCTTCCACCGAATTGAAGCAAGAAATCTTCCACTGAATCGAAGCAAGAAATCTTCCACTGGGTTGAAACAAGAAATCTACCAGTCTAAACAAACGAAGAAGAAGAAATACAGTTCACGTCGAAGAGAAGAACCAACTGCGAACGACCGATAGAAATTAGCCCAATGTCGAACTGAACCACACGCCGACATACATACATGATTCTAGAAAGTAGGTTTCGACAATTTTTTTTTTTTTGCTATTTTTGTGATGGAAGCTTGGTGCCATAGTTCGCTGAACGGGTCGGGAAGTGAGAACTATTTTGCTTTTATGTAATAGACATTGAGATATAAAAGGTTGTTACCCTTTTTATCAGCAATTTTGTTTGGTGTTGTGAGTTTTTTTTTGTTGTGTTTCGCCACCCCCGTCGGACTCAGCTCGTATCGGCCCCAGCCCCTGCTGGTCCCGTCTGTCTAAGATCTAAACACAGCGTGGGTAGACAGACCGGAGATCGGTATAGTTGCTTTAGTGACCAGGTATTGGAAGCGAGTCGGGAAAGGCGAGGCTGGTGATCATCTGACCAAAGGGTTGGAGCGGCACGCTTGGACCCAGGAGGAGCGACCAGGAGGAGCGACGTCACCGTTGGCGCCGTAACCAAAGGATCCGACACTGGGCCAGGTGTGTAACCGTCACATTGCTAAGAAAAAAAAAATTGTTGTTTTTTCTTCATATTTTCTGTAAAAAATGAAAAATAAAGAAAACTTTTTACTCCTACGGAGTAAAGTTTTAGGGGGGGATGTTATACCGGAATATACCTATTCTATTGTTAATAGACTCTCTCACAGATAATAAGTAGTAGTAGTAGCAGTCGCCAGAGAGCTTAGTGGAGTTGGTCGAGTCAGTCGATGTCGGACATTAAAGTATCAGCCACCACAACTAGATTGCTGCATCATTAACTATTATTTCAAGTTCCTAACGTTTTTGTATGCCGAACCTATTTTAGGATCGACTTAGTGAAATATAAGCCTCCACTCTGAAAACTACTCTACAACACATATATAAACCCACAGGTGCGTGCATGCAAAAAACATATCATAATCCATACTTAATTACATTATTATATCTATATTCTCCCATATTATATATATGAACTCACAACTTCTTATATTTATACATACATACACTATCTATGGAACGACATAGATGTACCCATCTATATATACACACCCACACTCACACATACATATTTATAAAAATTGTATACATACAACACATATACATGTACCCACATACCCACACATACATATATATACACCCATATATACATATAACTACATATATTTAAAAAAAAACAAAAAAAACAGATCACCTATATATATATAAGTATAATACATACAAGTATATATACATACATATCCATAACCATACCCACCCACTCCAAAACTGTGCCCACAATACACAGAAATAACACATGCATGCCTATCTTTACATATAAACGCATATACATATACATATCAAAAGACGTATCAATGTTCAAGTTCAATTACATAGTTATATACATACAGTTATGTGTTCGCACTTATGTGTGTATTGCAACATTTCCAAAAACAAAAAAACAACATCATGTAATATTAGTCTTCCTATAGAGTTATTCCTAAATATATTTAATTAGATGTAGGTTGTTCTTATATCGGCATTTAAAAATTAGTTCATTATGTTTGTTTAGTAATAAATCCGGATCTTTATGTTTTATTATGAGGATTTTTTCTTTTATGCATAAGTCGCATCTGTCTCTGAAATTTATTGGAGTTCTGGCTCTCAAGATTATCTTCCACTGTATTTGTGAGTTTAAGCCACTATCCAACAAATCCCAATAATGCTTTGACAGTGCCGTTGATTCTTTTTACATTTATCTTTGAAGGACTGGCTATGGTTATAAAGTCGATGTTTCCATCTTCCCGCCGATATTCCTATGTATATCCTTTTCTTCTCAAAATTCTCTTTGGGGAAAATTGTTGCCTCATAAATTACATTTTCCGCCATGCATACTCCTTCAACTGGGCAATCTGATCCTGTCCTGCAATTACATGTTGATGCTTTCATTTGGGTTGCATTACGATCCATTTGTATTGAATTGTCATGAAAATTTCTCAAAATTTTACTATTATGTGAGCTAATAATTTTTTCAATATTGTTCATGCAAGAATAGCAAATTTTTAAATTCATTTTGTTGAATATCTTTTTTAAAAGATCATTTTTACTAAAGTGTTTTTGTATTAGTTTTATGAAGTATTTTCCTATGTTAATATTAGAAAGGTTACAATAAGGTGGATTGAACCATATAATTTTACTCTTCTTATTTTTGGATTTAGTGGATGTTTTATTAACTGACTTATCTATATAATTTAGTGTCTGTTTAAATCTACTTTTTAATAGGGCTTTATCATAATTTGGTTTATTTTGGTTAAAAATGGTTTTACTAGAGGAGAGTTTATTTATTCTAGCATTTACTGTATTTGGAATTTGTTTAATTATTGATTTCGGGTGGTTAGAGTAAATATATATATATATATATATATATATATATATATATATATATATATATATGGGTGATTGGTTTTCCTAAAACTTAATAAATCTACTTGGATAAAAAAAAAAAACAGAGACAACTTCGATGTCCTAATGGGATCTTTTGATTCAGCTCAAATAGCTGACTTAATAGTTATATACATTTTAGATATCCTAAGTAGATTCCTTGACCCTCAAAATGTAGGGCTATACAGAGATGATGGACTGGTTGCTGTACCTGATACCAATGTTCCTTTAACATCCCAACTACAAAAGAAAATAATTAAGGCTTTCAAATTTCTAGGATTTAAAATCGAGATTTCTTGCAACGTAAAAATAGTAAACTTCCTAGTCGTTACATTTAATCTTAACAATAACACTTATAAACCCTTCCAAAAGGAAAACAAATTTTAACACAATCATCGGACGTCTCGCATACTTAGATATGATAGTGCCAATTGAAGTGGTTGCCTTGAGGATTCCAAAAACCCAAGCAGATGAGCTAAGATGGAAATTGATGCAACCACTAGAAGAGTTCAAACCGTCTAAATCGAACATCAGAAGGGGTAGAAACATTGGTAAGCAATACCTTACAGAGTGGCCCTAGTATTGTCATACTGCCAGCTGACAAAGGCAGCGCTACAGCGGTGATGGACAAATTGGACTGTCCTAATAACTGGCAAGCCTAGTTGGGGATGGTAGCCATAGAAAAGTGTACAAAAAAGAGGAAGCTTTCACAGATCCTAAATAAGAAGGAAGACTTCGCACTGAATAAGTATAGACAGAAGGTTCAACGTTACTCTCAGCTACAACATATATACGCTATACCCAAGATTCTCAAAGATGGTATTTTTGTGTATCTCACATTTGTCACATCTGTCCAAAACACCCTAGTAAATAAAGGATCATATTTTATTTTGTTGGATAAGCAACAAGACCCACCACGATTCGGTAAGAACTATCGTCAATGTCACCAATCAGCAGCTGAGTACATCTATGAAATCAGTGCTAAACAAAGGTTCCAACATCGCTAGGATTATCAGGTGAGTTCCATGATAGCTACAGTGGAGGAAATTGTCTTGAAGATCTCGAAGTTCCAGGCAGATGAGTTCAGATAGAAAGTGAAACAAGCAGTAGAAAAGTCCAAGCCGGCTAACTCAAACACCACAAAGTAAGAAATGATGGCAAACAAACCTTACAGAGTGAGACTAGTATCATCATACTACAACCTAAGAAAAGCAACGCTTCATTGCTAATGGCCAAGTTCCTATCACAGATCCTAAATAAAAACAATGACTACTTCGCACGAAATAAGACAGCTGGGGTTTGGTTCCCCTCACGTTCCTTATGAGACTCGTGATCGGGATAATAGAACAATTAGTTAGAGATGGCAGCTACATCAATTTGAAATAGGATCCGATTCTAAAACAGAGAGGAAGCTGCCACAGATCCTAAATAGGTACAATGACTGTTTTGCATTAAATCAGACAGTAGACAGGTGACGCCCCTACTTACCTGATGGGTTATGAGACACTTAATTGGGATATAAGAACAACTCGTTGAGGATGGCAGCTATAGCAAAGTGAAAAAGGTTCCGATCCTACAAAACTGAAAGGAATCTGTCACAGACCCTAAATAAGAACTAGGACTACTTTGCACTAAATAAAACAGCTGACGGCGTTTCATTACGTTCCTAATTGATTATGAGACTCTTGCTAGCGATATAAGAACTAATATTTGGGAATGGTAGCCATGACAAATTGAAATGTATCCGACCTCAAAGGAATCTGTCACAGATCCTAAGAACAAGGACTTTTTTCAAGTTGAATACATATAGACAGAAGACTCAACATTACAGCACTACGTATCTACAGTCTGCCCAAGATAAGTATCCCGTTGAGACGTATATTCTGCTGTGAGATCACACGGTACGAAACACGCTGAAGCGTTTCCACTAACAGGGAAGGCCACGTCATATGTTAAGAACTCAGAACACTTGATGAAGACGATGTCAGGGTCTCACATTCATAATAATCGGATGGCTATGTTGTGTGTACCTGAAATACTCCGAGGCTTTTAGAACGGCGCGGCTAAAGCCAAGGGTGTGGCTGATATTCTGACATCACTAGGAAATTCTAGAAATACTTTTTGACCATGTGAAGTCAGTAAGACCTTCGATCCAATTTACAATGCAACAACAAAAAAACAATAATCAACTGGGCTTCCTGGAAATACGAATAACTCTCAGAGAGAATGGGTTCAAGAAATCCATATACGACAAGCCAACCTTCACCGAACGTGCCGGAAATATTGATATTCTCTGTGCAGACATTTTTCCAACTAGTGTCTGATATATACCGGCAGGAGGAAGACTTGGCTATGGATTCGCCGTTGTCAACAGTGATGGCAGACATATACCTGGAATACACCAAGGCTTTTAGAACGGCGCGGCTAAAGCCAAGGGATAGCTGATATTCTGACCTCACTGGGCAATTCTAGAAATATTTTTTGACCATAAGAAGTCAGTAAGGGCTTCGATCCATTTCACAATCCAACAAGAAAAACAATAATCAACTGGCCTCCCTGGAGGTACTAATAACTAACACAGCAATTCAGCACATCCATACACCATAAAACAACCTTCACCGGACAATATGCTGTATTCTTACAATACGGTGTAAATAATACGTGAAACCAGTCGACTCCTAAAGGTAAGCTGGAGGAACATCGAAAAGCCGTAATTAGGGGTGATTCATTGAAATCGGATACTGCTGATCAAATGTTGATTGAAATGGATAGTCTCCAACACCTGTGGTATTAAGTAAAAATACTAAACAGAAAAGAACACAGAAAAGTCAGACGTCTGAATGAATCTGCCCATATACTAAGCTATTAAGTCAACCTGCGTATGCTTAGTATAAAAATTATGACAGCATTGGAACTGTTAAGAAAGCTATATATGGTAGAAATGTTTCAACAGCAGCAGAATCAAGAAAAGATAAATGTTGGTGAATGCAGCCAAGCGTAAAAATCGGCAGTGTCGCGAGCAAGCAGATTTGGTTTAAATCTTCTGGTTCTAGACACAGGATTGTCCGACGAGAAAATAGCCGAATGGATTAAAGCGTTGGTTGGTGTAATTTGTGACATAGTAACTGTGAGTTCAATTCCAGGGCCGGCTAGTACAGAAACAGAGAAAGCTTAGCAGTACTTAAAAGGGAACAAGACGAGTTATCGCCCCTAGACATGGACAGCGGAACGAGGAAAATGTACCCCCATAGATGAAATAAAGGGTTCAGTTTAAAATTCCCTGGAGATTATCCTGTTCAACAGGAATAAAAAAAGCATAAAAAATTAGACGACAATAGTCTGAATGTAAATAAAGAACGAATTTTGGAGTTATGACACTTTGACCTCTCTTCAGATCAATTCTGATTTACTCAATTTTCGATAATGAATGGGCGGACGCATTGCTTACTCAAAAAATTTGTTTGAACTTCCAGCCACCTCCAATCACACAGGATTGTTGTTCGAGTACTGGCTGTTAAAGAATTCTAAAGTTCGTGAAATATATAAGTTCAGAAAAATATCCAATTTGCAAGACGGAATTTTCACAATATTCTTTGATGATTATTCCGATAAAACATTGTCGTCTGATTTGAAAATGAAATTGCATAGCTTACAATTTAAAAATACACAAAAATGACGAGTACCAAATGTTATGAAATGGCACTATTGATCAAATCAGTCAGAAGTATCCCACGAAATAAATCTTGACTATTTTAGATAGTGAAATAGTGATTTTCCGAGCGTAGTTTTGATGTGGCACAAGGCCGAAAGTATGGGGTACTTAGTGAGGATCGATAGTGAAATAAATTGTTCACAAAACCTACAAATGATAAATCTGATAAATTCGACTAAAATTATTTTACTTCCTAAAATACACTTAAATAGCTGACATCTTACTTATTATAAAATGCAGATTGTGTGTGTGTGTGTGTGTGTGTGTGTGTGTGTGTGTCTGTACGTTTATATATGGGATCGGATTTCCTACATTTTTCAACCGATTTCAACAAAACTTCACAGGACTGCGTAAAATTACCTTGCGGTGGTTCTGACAGTACCAAAAATTGGAAAAACACAATTGTTTTTGCACGAAATCAATTTGAAAACACGATAAAACACGATTCTGTCGCCAGAATGAAAGGGGGACAACTCATATCGAGTTATACTTATAAAACCCAGGTTGTTTGTTTGTGTGTGTGTGTGTGTGTGTGTGTGTGTGTGTGTGTTCGTTTATATATGGAATCGGATTTCCTACATTTTTTCAACCGATTTCAACAAAACTTCACTTATTTTGGCAGGTAGTGTTTCTTATTGTCTTGCACACTTTTTTTTTTATTTTTACATTCAGAATGCTTTAAAAAAATTCCATTTACAAGTCAATTGTTTATAATAAAATTCTATTCAATCGATAGACTCATAACGATTGAAAACAATGTTTTTGTTTGAGTTTGACCAATTCGTAAAAAAAAAAAAAAAACTAATTAAGACATGCGTGTCCGTCAACCTTAAACAATAATCTTTGTCAATTTAATTTTTCAGTTTTTATGATGGTCGATACTTGATCTATCTCCTACTGTTACATCCCCGGGCAACGCCGGGCTCTACTGCTAGTTGTTACACTAAAAAGGTATTAGTCTCCAAATCCTTCTTTCCTGATTCTGTTAAAAGGATTTTTTCCTTGCGAAGAAATAAGAGAAGAGAGAACGTCACCTCTTTTATCCAGTTTATAAAAAAAAGGCGCATGCAAAAACAACTGTAAAATTTAAAATGTAAAATTTGAAAGGTACAACAAACATTTATTACATCGACATTAAAACAATAAATTATTTTTAAAACAATTATTTATTTTTAATTATTTTATATTAATTACGAATAAAAAATTATAAAGTGAGCAGAAAATTTCTTCTATAGATATTCGATGTGTTCTTCGAAACAAAATACAAATCTTTACAAAATAGGCTTGCACAAAAATTTCTTTTTGTGTAAAGATAGACCATTCAGTTATGTGCCATGCGTAATACACGTTTAGGCGATCATGTATCTTTTGATACATGACTGACGAGGCAGATATTTTCCCCGCAGTAGGTTGCCATTTCTTTCTGCGGTAGACCAGTTGCCACCCAAGGCTATAGAACCCGATCTGTCGTGCTATTTACCCATAGCTGGGGAGAAGAGGAAGATTCATACCTTTCCCAAAGCTATTAGCACGTAAGTAAATGTAATGGGTTATAACAGATCAAATTATAAAGAATTATATGCTTTTAAAAATATGCAAACTTCCAATAATGCAAGAGAAATTTGTGTTGTTAGTATAAAATCCTTAAATAAGGTTGAAAATATTCTTTAAAAAGGTGCACCTACCTAATAGAATGACGAAAAACCAACATAAGTGGTCTTTGGCGAATCCACTTGTATCACTGTAACTTTTAACAATATTTTTCTTCTTTAGAACACAGATTTCATTAGATATTCTCTGAGAAACAGCCCAGCTCATCCACTAAATTAGCTCTTACTTCTAGAAACTTTCTGCTTCAAGGATGAAATTTTTATCTCTCTTCATTTCTGAATTTTATTATTCTGCTTCGTCCAAATACTTATTACTTTCTGAAATTATACGCTGTCCATTCTGACATGTCATCCAAAGAGGTTCCAGATGAACCTTAACTTCAATTTTACGTGGGTGAAAGCCACCTTTTTGATTGGACAATAAATACAAATAATGCATATTTTTCAAATTTGAAAAAATGAATCACTAACATTCCGCCTTGGCCGAATTATTTCTGGTGGTTCTTTTAGAACCATTTCTATATTTAGAGACATCAGACAAATGTAACAAATTAAATTTATTTTTTTATAAACAGTCTGGTTTTCTTTAAATACACTTCTCACAAAAGTAAGTGTAAAAGGTAAGCCTGGATTATAATATTTATCTCTTTATCTACCTATTATATTTTTTTTATTAATTATTAATTTTAATTATTTATATTACTTACCAATAAAAAAATTATATATGTCTATATTTCTGAGATGAGGTATTATGTACATTATTTACATTATTCGGACTATAGTCCCATCATTGTCGCCATATTTATTAAATTGTTTCGGCCGTTGTACGCTCCGGCCTTCTTTCAGGTGGTTGAATGTCGAACTGAACCCCGCTATTTCGCTCACTGTGGTAGATTGTTCCAGTGTCATGTGTCCTTGAGGACACATGGCACAGTGGATAAAGGCGTTGGTTAGATCCAGTGACAAGACCCAAAGAGTGTGAGTTCAATACCCAGTTAAGGCAGTGGAGAACTTTCAGAGGGAAGTTAATAGGAGATAACTGACATCCATTAAACATGGCACAGAGAACTATAACAGTCTACCTCAGTGAGCGAAATAAAGGGTTCAGTTCGACATTCCAACTACCTGAAGAAGGCCGGAGCGTACAATGGCCGAAACGTTGTAATAAATATGGCGACAAAGATGAGGACAATAGTCCGAGTAATGTTAATAATGAAAAAATTTATAAAGTGAGTGAAAAATTTTTTACTGTTCTTCGGAGTGTGCTAATGGCTCTGAAAATACCTTTTTCCTGGAAGTGCTTTTAAATTGAAATATTTTGGCTACCAAGTAACAGGAGAAAATAACGCCTCGAAAATTAAGTAATCTATGACTGTTTCTTAGTCATCAATCAAAAATCAGTCTTAAATCATGATTTGCGTCACTTGTCCGATGTCGATAAACGTGAAGTTATTTAGAACGCCTTTCTTTCGTTTTTTACTCAAATTATTGTATTCAATGAATATTCGTTGCATTAAGACATTCAACAGCTAGAATTCTCAAAAATAATAGATTCAATTTAAGATTTCAAACAGATTAAATTAATTTCAGGAACAAACATTTTCAAAAAAAATGTCCTTACAATTTAAATGGAATTTTCAGAAATTTACTTCTCACCGGATGAACCAAATTTTAACATCTTTTTTTCCACCAAGTTCCTATTTCTTGAGTACATTTACAAGTTTTTGTTTTTGTTTGATCACTTTTCTCAGCATTCAAATCTGATGACATGAAATCAACACAATTTAACTATTCCTTAAAAAAAATATACCCACATCAAACCTACATTACAAAACCAAACGCACAGAAAAAAAGAACCTTTTATAAAACGCCTAAGATGGAAGATATTCTGTTTCCTCAATAAAGACACTCAAAGGAGACAATCACAACAACAGTGATGATAACAATAATATTATTAAATTTGGATTTACATCAATGAAATGCCAACTAAGACAAAACGACCTCATTACTTTTGAAAATGACTTAACAAACATAATCAAAATTTGTAAATAAGAAAATTCAACAATAATTTCCAAAAAAAACTTGAAAAGATTAAAAAATAATAAACAATTCAAAAAATTATTTATACAAGCAGACAAATCCAGGATAATCTATCAAATGGAAACCAACAATTACAATAAACTAATTGACAAAAATTTCACCAAATTTTACAAAACCATTAATAACGAAACAAAGAAAAAGATATAAACAAAGAAGCTAAAACATAGCCACTAAACTAAAATTAAACAATAGGATAAAACAATTAGCAAAAGTAGAAATATTTATTAAATTAAAAGAGCATAAGGATAATATCATGACAAAACCAACGCGCAAATTATTAAACCACACCAAAATCAATATTGGGAAAATAAGCAAACAAATATATGAACCAATGGAAAAATACAAAAGCAATAATCAATTGGTTTAATAACATTAGCCATAAAGAAAACTGCTCCTTCACGCAATTAGGCATAAAAGTCTTCTACCCGTCTATTAATGAGAATACACTAAACAATTCACTAAACTTAGCAAAACAATACATGACTCTCCCCAATGAGGATATAAATATAATTAAACACTGCCGAAAATCAATATCATACCACAATAAAAAATGAGCAAAAAAGGGCAATAATAATAATAACTTTGATGTAACAATGGGTTATTGATGGAGTAGGTTATACAAACTCAAATGCACAAAGTAACTCATGAAATTAAAAAAATATAAACAAGAAAGTTATAGGCCTATACAGGGACGACGGTTTGTTAATTCTAATAAACTGCAAAAGCAGAACTACAGAAAAATAAGGAAATAAATAATAAAAAAAAAAACTTCAAAACTCTAGGATTTACAATAGATATAAATCCAATGAAAAATAGTAAATTTTAACAATAAAACCTATAAACTCTACAGTAAACAAAACAACAACCCCCTTATTCATTAACAAAATCTCTAACAACCTCCTAACGTATTTAAACAAATACCCATATATATAAATAAAAATATTTCAATAAATTCTAGTAGCCTAAAAATATACAATGAAAATATATATATATAAATCAGTCTTAAGAAACAGCGGATATTCAAACTAGAATACAAAAACGAAAATCTTTCAAACAAAAATAACGGAAAAAAGGAAATATAATTTGGTTCAACCCTCGCCCCCTACAACAATACAGTAAAAACAAAAAGTATTCTTCATAATAATTGACAAACAGCAAATTATCAAAAATTATCAACAAAAATGCAATTGGTTTATTAGTTAAAGCTGCATGGAAAAAAAGGCAAAAATACAATAAGCACAATAACAAATGTTCAATAAAACCATTAACAATAACATACAGCAAAATAACACCATTAAATGTAACTGCAGAAATAAAGAAATTTGCCCAATTAACAATACTTGTTTAACCAATAAGATAATATACAGAGCTATCATAAATAATAACATTAACACAGATTAAAAAATTTTCATAGGGCCGCAGAAAAACTTTTAAAGAAAGATATTATAACCACAAAATGCAATACGAAAGAAAAAATACACAAACAATACAACTCTATCAAAATACATATGGAGCCAAAAGGAAAACGATATCCCCATCAAAATCAAATGGGAATTTATAAAAAGAGAAGCCCCGTACAGTATTAACAGTAAAAATCGTAAATTATGCTTAGAGGAAGAATTACCAATAATTAGTTTTAAAAGCCAAAATAAACCCTTAAATAAGAAAACTGAAATAATGGCTAAATGCGTATAAATAAATATTTACTTTGCCATCTAAGTACTAACTAAAAATAAACAAATGAATATAAGTAAAATAAATATAATGTAATCTTTAAATAAATGAAATAAAAAAATATAATACAAACTTTAAATAAATAAAAGAAACAAATATAATATTAACTTAATTTATTAATAAACAAATAAACGAACAAAGATTAAGCATAAACATCTATACGCGTGTGTGTACTTGTACATATGGATATGTACACACACACACACACACTCCAAAAAATGAACAACCCTAACCCAACATAATTAATACCTCAATATATTATTTGTGGGCGGTCCAGTGGCCCCGTATCACGGAAAGGTGAACGAGGTCAAAAGAGGCCCGCTAACATTTTGAAGACGTTAAACTGACCGTGAAACAATATGGACGACAGAACGAGGATATATATGATATATAGAGGTTTATTCTAAAAAAATGGAAGAAGATGGTCGGAAACGGTGGAAGTTGCAGGAGTGAGCCGATGCTGCAGGAGTGCTGGATGCTGCAGGAGTGAGCCGGATGCTGCAGGAGTGCTGGATACTGCAGGAACTTTTGCAGAAGTTTTAGTGCAGGCATTGATGGTCGAGGTTGGCAGTTGCTAGGATCATCGTAGTTGGGGTTGAAGCTGATGTGGGTTGTTGCCAGGATGATCGCTTGGTGGTTGTTGATGTTGAGGATGCCAGGATGATCTTTGTTGGTTGTTGAAGCTGAGTCGTTGCCAGGGTGCCAACTTGTTGCAGCAGTTCGTGTTATAACGTTGTTTGTCATTGCCTGGATGCCAACTTGACGTGTTGGGAAGGAAGAGAGAGAGAGAGAGAAAGTTCCCAACTATCGTCAAGTTGGCAGACAAAAAGAAATGGGAGCGTAACCAATACGTTAAACAGCCCGTTGGGAGAAATCACTGTCTTGTGTCGAGGGGAACAGCAAGAAAATTCCTAAGCTAACCGAAAAGGCTTGAGAAAAAAAACAATACTTTTCAGGTTAGCTAAAGACCGTTGACTAAAAATATTTACAACTGGTTTGTTGCCTAGCCTAACTAAAAAAGGGGATTTGCTAGTCCCTTTGACGTGTGTTAACAGTGTGAGGGGAGGTCATATATAGCCCTGAGACTTCCTCTGCTGGAAACACAGAAGGTGATAATCTGATTGTAATTTTGTATCCCCACCAGATTAAAAGTTGTAATGAAATGTCAACTTTTAATATACATAAGAAAAAAAGGTTCATGAAAGGTTTTATTATTGTTCTTGTGAACTGAAAAGAAAATCTCTATTTTCGAAATGCTTGTGTTGTCGACAGGGTTTGTTGAAAATGTTTTTTTCGAAACAGTGAGTCGTCCGAAAAATGGTCTGGGAAAAGCGGTTTTTAAAGATGTTTTTTACAAAATGTATTGCGTTTGTAGGAATGAAGATGCGTTAATCCTAACTAAAAAAAGGAAAAGCGGAATTTGCAAGATTAATAATTACGTGCCTCTGATGTCGCATCGTTAACAGTGAGTCGTCCGGAGAAAGAGATCCATTCCTGAAAAATTGAGAGTCAAAAAGTTGTTTTGAAAATAAAGGACAGTGGGTCGCAGATAGTGGTTCCACCAGTCGTATGTAGTGGAACAGTGAGTCGTCCAGTGGTTTGGGTTCAATCTGTTTCAGTCAGAAGGAGTTCGTAGAAAATGGTGTTGCTCTGCTGGTTACAATATTGAATATGCTCGTTTAGCTTTATGTCAATATTGTCCAGCCAAAAATCGTCGGGGTCAAACTACTAACCATTAAATCACGGAAAAATAACAACAAAGGTTGCTAACATTTTTGAAATTAAACCGTGAAACAATATGGACGACAGAACAGGATATATATGATATATAGAGGTTTATTCTAAAAGGAAAAGGAAATGAAGATGGTCAAAAGGTGGAGGTTGATTTTTTAGTGAGCCGGATGCTGCAGGAGTGCTGGATTGCAGGAGTTAGCCGGATGCTGCAGGATGGTCGGATACTGCAGAAGTTTTAGTCAGGCATTGATGGTCGAGGCTGGGGTTGCTAGGATCATGTAGTTGGGGTTTTAGCCAGGATGATCGCTTGTGGTTGTTGATGTTGTGATGCGGATGATCTTTGTTGGTTGTTGAAACTGAGTCGTTGCCGGGGTGAATTGTTGCAGCAGTTCGTGTTGCCAACGTTGTTTGTCATTGCCCTGGATGCCAACTTGACGTGTTGGGAAGGAAGAGAGAGAGAGAGAGAAAAGTTCCCACTATGATCGTATTGGCAGACAAAAAAATAGGACATAACAAAGATCAGCGCCCTTGGCCAATGAAGGCCAAAAGGTGTAATTATTGCGGCCGCCGAACCTCAAAGCTTGGGAGAAATCACTTCGTGTCGAACCAGCAAGAGAAATTGGCTAATAACCGAAAAGTCTCTAAAAAAAATGCTACTAAAGATAACTATTGTCTAAAATGACTAGAAGTATTTACAACTAGGTTTGTAATATAGCCTAACTAAAAAAGGGATTTGCTAGTCCTCTGACGTGTTAACAGTGTGTAAGGAGTATGAATGAGAGGTCAAGGTCGAAAAGACCTGTTCCTCTGCTATTCATACAGAAGGAGGAGGTAACTCCGACAATATAACACCCAGGCAAACGTTAACCATTAAATAAAAATAACAACGAAACATTAAATAAACGATGGCATATAGTAAAAACATACACTTATTTTTTACATATTTACTATTTAGCAATTACATATACGTGCGTAAGCGTTTGTTTTTCATGAATGTGCGGGAGTATGTACTATACATATATATATTAAATAATGCAGCCAATATTGACGAAATAAAGTTAATGTAATTAATTATCATTTCCAACAGATTAAGAATGCATTAACTCACTGACCACTCGCTGAACAACGCGATCCTTGTTTTTATTAATTGTGCAATGGAATAGATGTTCTCGATCCATATTGCTTGCAAGTACGTTCGGTAAAAGCATTTACCATCCTCAGGCATAGATATTATTTGTTTTCTTAATTTCAGGTAATTTCGGGTAAATTCCAAGACGAAAAAGAATGTAATATTTATCGAAAGATGTTTTATATAAAATATATATATATATATATATATATATATATATATATATATATATATATATATGAAATGGATTAATTCCGACAATTATTTAATATATTTTCTGTTTATATGTTATATTTATAGGTACACCTTATTTAAGTAAATGTTCTGTTTTTAATTAAACATTATTAATTACATTTGCCGGCTTGAATGTTTAGTAGGTTCGATTCCTGTCGGAAAAGGCATATTTTCTACGAAATTTCTCGAACATTCAGGCCGACAAAATGTAATTTATACCGTTCAATTAAAAACAGAGCATTTACTTAAATAAATTGTATCTCTAAAAATAACGTATAAACAGAATACGTATATATATATATATATATATATATATATATATATATATATATATATATATATATATATATATACGAATATAATGAAACGAAAATAATATATAAATTCTAACGTTCACAACATTAATTCAAAAGAGGACTCAATACCAATAGTAGAGCAATAATTATTTATTATAATTTTTTTTTATAGACAAAAACAATTTACTCACTACAAAGATGCAACTTCGTTTCTGTGCATTTAGTTGCACCTCGACTGGTGAGAACCAAAATGGTTATGAACAATTCTGTTTGTAAGCAGGTCTCACGTGGAACTTCACTTCCTTTTTTTCTATTTGTTTGAAAAAAAAAGTAAATTTTATGAGGGGTCGTATAAGGATAAAGAAAAGATAGGAAAGGTAAAAGGGTTACAGATTGAAACAATAGTGCTTGTTAATATTTGTAGTGAAAAAAATGTTTCGGGTCGAGCCATCACTTTAACACCTCAGCAATCCTTCACCAAACTGCTAAAAAATAGCAGTTTGGTGAAAGATTATTGAGGTGTTAAATCACACAACAATAGAATACTGAAACTTTATAACAAGAATAAATGCAATCCAAAACACAAATTCTAATGTACCCCAGGTAACCGAGCTATGTAATTGTAGAATCCCGATCAATGCCCATTTTCAAGCAAGTGCCTAACGAAATCCATTGTATATATGTGCTATATCTCATCAAACGAGAACACCAAGGATATTAAATTGTATGTGGGATCCACTAGAAGACCTTTTAAGGCTCTATATTACAATTACATATCCTATTTTACTAATATAAGCAAACGCAATATTATGATTCTTAAAATGTTTTTTGCACATATATAATAGTAGTAATAGTAGCAGATAAATTGTTTTACATCCATACTTATTCTACAAGTTATACTCTAAAAATTAGTTATAGCTGTTCTAGAAATCTAGATAAAATTATTAAACATTACAACAATAGAATACGAAAACTTTATAACGAGAATAAACGCAACCCAAACACAGATCCTAATATACCCCAGGTAACCGAGCTATGTAATTGCAGAATCCTTGATCAATGTCCATTATTAAACAGGTGCCATTGTATATATGTGCTATATCGCATCAAATGAGAACCCCAAGGATATTAAATTGCATGTGGTATCCACTAAAAAACCTTTTAAGGGCCGATATTACAATCACACATCCTCTTTTACTAATACAAGCAAACGCAATATTACATCACTTTCTAAATACATTTGGAAACTGAAGAAGGAAGGAAAAACACCTAAGGTTAAATGGAAAATCCTAAAACAAGCCAGAACTTGCAAATCTTTGAACGAAACTTGTTTTTTATGTTTGTAGGAAACATATGTATTATTAAATTTTTGAATATTAGCTAATTATTAAATCAGAGATTTGAAACAGTTTTGGTTTTTTTTTAAGCATATTAAAGCACTAACATTACAATCTTGCTAAACTTTCACATCCATAACCTTAAACGTTTAAGATTATATCTCACCTCCTTTGGTATACTTTTTACCCTCTTATATACCTTTCTACTAATCTATCTTAGATTATGATTCTTAAAATGTTTTTTGCACATATATAATAGTAGTAATAGTATCAAATAAATTGTTTTACATCTATACTTATTCTACAACTTATACAGTCCGACAATAGGTCAAAATTTGCTTATAAAATCTATATTAATATCCCATACATTTATATATACATTTATATACCTTTCCACGTGCGGCCTGCTTACAAAGAGAATTGTTCATAACCATTTTGGTTTTCACCAGTCGAAGTGCATTTAATGCACCGAAACGAAGTTGCATCTTTGTAGGGAGTAAATAGTTTTGTCTATATGAAAACATTATTATATATATATATATATATATATATATATATATATATATATATATTTAAAAATAAATAACTTCACCATTTATGCACTATTTTATTAATAACGAAGTACAAACATAAGTGTACATGTACCCGTGTACTTACGTTTATATGGACATATGTACGCATACGTGCATCTATATACGTCGCGTGAATAGATGTACAACCCATTATGGAATTAAATAACTAACAATTTGATAGAAGGTCAATCTGCTACTGACTATCATGACATTGTATATCGAGTATTTAATCTGAAAATTGACAAACTGTTGGATCTCATGAAAAAAGAAGTTTTTGGAGCAGCCAGAGCTCACAAGTGCACCACTGAGTGGCAGAAAAAAAGGACAGCTTCATTGTCATATTGTCATGGTTTGGTTCAAGGAGAAAATCAATCCAAATCAAATTGTACCTATCGTCGGTGCTGCGCTGCCAAAATCTCACTGAAGACCCAGTCCTTTTGAAATCATCAAAGAAACATGGTTCATAGCCCATGTGGTTCTCTCAATCCTGAATCGCCTTGCATTACTGACAAGAAATGCAGCAAAGACTTTCCAAATCTGTTTACCAAAGAGACTCAGTCTGATCTTGATATCTATCCAAAATACAAAAGAAGAAATCCAGAAGATGGAGGTTACATTTTCACTCTGAATAAAAGAGGACAAGAAATTATTATTGACAATTAGTGGGTTGTTCCTTTTTGCACACTGCTCAACAAAGGATTTGTTGCTCACATAAATGTCGAGTACTGCAACAGCATCAAGTCAATTAAATATGTATGTAAATACATTAACAAGGAAAGTGACCAAGTACTATTTGATCTGGGAAATCAAAATGAAGTTCAGAAGTTTCTAATGGACTGATACATCTTTTCCAAGAGGCTGCCTGAAAGATCCTTCGCTTTCCTTCAGTCCTTCAGTTCAGCACCTGTCAGTCCACTTGGAAAAAAGACAGAGTTTACTTAACAGAAGAAAATGCAAGAGAACTGACTAAAACTCCAAAGAACACAACACTAATGGCATTTTTAGAATGATGATTCTACAAGAACAAGCCCGTGCCCTGAAGATTACAAATACTACACCTACTAAGCTGGAAAATTTCAGAGGAGGAAGCAAGGAGAACCTTGAATCAAAATTAGGAGATGTACTTGGAAGAGTATATACAGTCCACCCAAGAAATCCTGAATGCTTCTTTCCCAGACTGTTGCTTTATCACATCAGGGGCTTAATATAATTTCAAGACTTTTAAACAATTGATGTAACTGTTGAAGAGACTTACAAACAAGCATGTATCGAGCTTGGCCTTACAAAAGATGATTATCATTGGGATATGTCTCTGGGGGAAGCAGTTGCAATAAATTCTCCGAAACAAGTTAGATATCTGTTTGCAGTAATGATTACCACCTGCGAATATTTCAAAGTAGGCTCTCAGTGATAATATTCATCAACTGAAACTTGCTCACCCAGGATCAGAACTGAATTGTAAATTTAGCTCCCTGTGAAATTGAAGACAAGGTGATAAACTGGGCTCAAAGAGATCTAAGCAATTTTGGTCTGCCAAATCCAAACATAGAAAGTGGACAAATCAACAGAGAAATTTAGAGAGAAACAAGATACACCATGGAAGAACTGTTGGCAAAACCAACAGCAAGTGTATCAGAAGGTCCTTGATGACATCAGCAACAACAATGGAGGGATTTTTATCTTCGATGCGCCTGGAGGAACGGGTAAATTAACTTTCTTTTATCTGCAGTGAGACTCCAAAGAAAAGTAACTCTAGAAGTAGCATCACTTGGAATTGCTGCTACCTTCTTGCCTGAAGGGTGTACAGCACACAGCTTCTTCAAACTTCCATTGGATCTGAACTACAATGAAACTCCTATTTGCTACATCAAGAGAAGAACCAATTTGGTTAAGCTACTGGAGGAAACATGCTTCATTGCCTGGGATGAATGTACCATCGCACGCAGGCATTTGAGGCACTGGTCAAAACACTCCAAGACATTAGACAGAATTCACAAATCGTGGGAGGTATCATTGTGCTATTCTCTGGTGATTTTTAGACAAACATTACCAGTCATTGCAAGAAGAAATCAATTCTTACCAGAAAAATTCTTACATGTTCAAATACTCAGCCTGAAAACAAACATGAAAGTTAAAATCACAGGTGACCTTGAAGCAGGAAGATTTGCAGCCTTGTTGTTGCAGCTTGGCAATGAAAACATCAAAATGGCCCAAAATGGAGATATTTCACTCCCAAATGGTTGTGGATTTTCAGTCTTAAGTCTTGGATGACTTGATTAACCCTGTTTATCCAAATATTAAACACCATTTCATAGATTCAAACTGGCTTTGTGAAAGGGCCATATTAACTCCCAAGAATCAAACCAAGGATAGCATCAACCGGAAATTTATCAAAAAATTCCAAAAGAAAGCATGAAGTAGTTTTTCATTGACACAGCAGGCAGTGAATTATTCAATAGAATTCCTGAATTTATTGAATCCTCCTGGAATTCCATCACACAAGCTGGAACTAAAAGAAAATGTGCCAGTTATACTGTTATAGACAAACATATGGTTGCAAGAAGGAAATACGACAACAGCAGAAATAGATTTACGTGGTTTATTTCAATAGGAACGTGTGGGTTCGGGACAGCTACCTTGTGGTATAGTTCATAAGCCGGCTCCCGGTCTGGGTTGATCTCTCATAGTAGTTCAACCTGGTTGGCGTGGCGCTCCTCCTGCTGACTTTTGCTAACTGACCATGACAGGTCTCTTCCCTGGCCTCCTGTTGACTGCTGCTGTACTTCCCGTGTGACCCCTTTTATGGCGTTTTTTAATTGCTTAACAGGCTCGAAAAACGACGCGAGTATAATTAGGAGGAAAGCATTTTTATTGGTCGAAAAATGGAAAAACTTTAAAATATTATTGTATTTTTCGACCGAAAGTCGTGCGTCGGGCTTATGCGTAGACGACGATAAGGGTCACTTTGTGACGGGGCCTTGTCCCGTTCACATCCGGCTCTCGCTCTCGAGTATGTTAGTTTATTTGCCTGCAAATCAGCCGAGATATGTCATTTTATTTTATAACAAGGCTCCCCCAGTTCTCGGTCTGATTTACAGTGAGCGTTATTCGTGTATATTTGGGTGATTAATTCTGAAGCGTGTGGGTAGTTGTCCTCGTGTTCTTCTTATTGGCATTTGTTTTGGTATGGAGTTATTTGCTGAATTATGTGCCCCAGAGGGATATGGAGGAGAATGATCCTGGTGACTGTTACATGGTGGAGGCAGAGGGATTGTATTAGATAGATGTGTTGGACGTGGAGCCAGTCGTCGGATATGTGAACGGTGAATCCAGATTGTATCACCATTATCGTTTTGCACCTGACAGATCATATTGTTCGTTTTTTAATGGTGTAATTTCCTATCCAGGGCAGATAAGATGATAGGGCAACAGTTGAGTGTGGCCGGTGAAGTAAAACCTTCTCGCCTACTTGTATTGGGTCCTTGTATGTGAGGTGATTTAAGTCTCAAGTTTGTGGTCAGCTTCAACGTTGGCCAGGGTGACGTTGTGGTGAACCTGCTTTAACAGGGCATTAATTTGCATTCCATATGCTCCAGGATCGTCACTTGCGATTTATTTTCTGTGTAGTGTAGGTAGGCCGATGTTGGGGTGACGGCCAGTAATGGCATAGTTCGGGGAGACACCGGTGGCACTGTTGGTCGTGGCATTCATGAACGAAACGACAGATTCTAGAACGTCTGTCCATTCGCAGTTCCTTTCTTCGCATAACATGTAAAGTGCGATATTGTCTCTCGATATTTCCTGAGCTTTTCGGGCGCCAAGGACAGTGAAGTTCTTGCGTGATTGACATCTGGTTACAGAATTGTCGATAGACTTCTACAGTGAAGTGTGTACCTCGATCAGAGGATACTATACGTGGAATCTCTCTGTGTCGAAGGAAGAACTGGCGGCGTCGATAGCACGGTCTCTCGCGCATGGTATGGCTGTAAAGTGTCGGCTGAAGCTATCCAAGATGGTTAGGATGTAGCGTTTTCCCTTTGAGTTGGGCATTGTGACAAAGTCTAAAAAGACGAGATCGAATGGTCTCTTT
Source organism: Acanthosepion pharaonis (assembly GCA_903632075.3). Classification (NCBI taxonomy): domain Eukaryota; kingdom Metazoa; phylum Mollusca; class Cephalopoda; order Sepiida; family Sepiidae; genus Acanthosepion; species Acanthosepion pharaonis. Next base: position 325,279 of record CAHIKZ030002323.1, on the reverse strand, counting down.
CCTCGTTTGCAGTGGCCAATGGGCCAGTAGGTACGTCTACCGTAGTTGCTCTTGCACTTAGCACACGTGTCGCAAGAGTCGACATAGGCTTTGATGTCGCGGTTTTTTAATTCCCACCAGTAGCTGGAAAGGAGTTCTCGCATACGGGTAACACCTGAGTGGTTGTTGCCCTCGTGTGCCTGGTAGAGGTATATGGATCGTAGTTTGTATGGTACAACCAATCTCGGAGAGTGTTTACTGTCTCTTATCATCAAAACGGAGGTGCCTGGTTCTAGATAAAATTGGTGCAAATGTTTTTTGAAAGGCGTAGCTCGGTGGTCGTCAGGATCGATATGAGGTTCGCTTGGAGTGTGTGACTGGAGGGCGCTGATGATCTTTGCCAGGGCGTCGTCCTTCTATTGTTCATTTGCGATGCCGAGGTGGTTGCAGATTCTCTCAGTGGGGATGGTGGTGGTAGAGTTATAGGCGAAGAATGCGTTGGTGACGTGCTTGTGGGTGCGGGCGTTTTGTGGTATGTGAGTTTTGGGAATGAGCTGTAAACCGTTAAACTCGCCGAGGCACCAAGATGGGATGTATACGCGAAGGTCTGAACCACTTACCTCGAATGTCCTTGCCTGCCGGTGTAGGGTCGTTCGGGGCTTTCGTTTTCTTATGTCCGCAACCTCTGCTGAGCATGTTAGCCCATACATTTGATTCGCCTTCGACATATTCTAAGACGAATTTATAACATGAAATTTCTTTTTGCCATCGTCGTATTTTGGTATTATTGAACTCTCGTTGGTCCAGATATGTCAGCGATCTGTGGTCGGTGAAGACGACGAAGAGGCGGCTGCGAAGGAAATAATCAAATTTCAATATTGCCCACTTTACTGCATATGCCTCTCGTTCCGTCGTGGACCAGTTCTGTTCCGTGGAGTTGAATGTATGGGAAGCGACCCCTATGATATCTTTCTTCCCGTTGTCAGCTTCTTGCTTTAAGATTGCTCCACATGCGACGTCACTGGCGTCGGTAGTGAGTGTGAAAAGTTTGGAGAAATCCGTAAACGAGATAACGGGTGGCGAAAAGAGACGGTCCTTGATTTTTTTGAAGACTCTGTCGGCATTTTGCGTCCAGATAAACGGTTTATTAACTTTGTTGAGTTCGTGTATAGGACCCATAAGTTTTGGAAACATATCTGACCTGATTTGTTCGTGAAGACGTGTCTCTAGGAATTGTCTGATCCACACTAAACGGTCAATAAGGCTTTGTAATTCCTTTTTTGATGTTGGAGGTTTCATTTCCCTGATGGCACGAACGTATTCAGGATCAGCCTTGAATCCTTCTCTGTTTACTATACGTCCGAGGAATTTTACCTCTGATGCGAGGAAGGAACATTTATCTGGATTCAGCTTGAGTCCGAATTTTCGGAGGGCAGTAAAAAATTGTTCGAGGGAGAGTATGTACTCCCTAAATGTCCTAGCGTGGACCAGGTTGTCGTCGATATAGGAAGAAATGATGTCACGGGATGTGACCGTGGCTAGGGCTTCTGCTATGCAACGGGAGAAGATTTGTCCGGCAGATGTAAGGCCGAAGGCCAGGCGCGTGTATTGATAGCATTGGTCCTTCTATGTAAATGCTGTTTTGTATCGGTCTCGCTTGTCGATCTCAATTTGCCAGGAGCCGCTACGTAGATCGAGAGAAGTGAAATATTTATTGCCTTTGCCGATTTTGTTGAACAAGTGGTCGATCATTGGCATTGGGTAAGGGTCAAAATCGACTAAGACCTTGTTGAGAGTTCTTTTAAAGTTAGCGACGACGCGAATCGATCCGTTTTTCTTGCGTACGGCAAATACAGGGCTATTAAAGCCTTTGGGGTCGCTGCAGTTTTCAATGATACCTTCATCGGCCATGCGCTTAATTTCGGTATCAACGTCTGCTTCCAAAGCCTGGGCGAGATCGGCTGCGAGACTGGCCATTGGTTGGTATGCGAATGGATCGGATGAATGTGTCTTTGCTGCTGCTTTCGGTGCCGAAAATGTCAGCGTAGCGAATGAGTAAGTTTGCAGTGGCCTCTAGTTCGTCTCGGTTCGGGTGGTTTGGTAGCGATAGCCCCGTGTTATGCTTTAGCCAGGTTAGCTTTTGATCCAGTGTCTGGATGTTGGGCTGTAGTTCCATAGTAGGCTGGTTTTGGATGACGTCAGCTTGGGCGCCATATGCTGGATCGTTGGTTGACGATGACGGTGACATGATTGCGGCTGTGTGTGTTGTGTATCCTGAGGGAAAGTGTGCGTCTGAATTCTATAGTCGCATTTTGGTTGTCGATTAGATAGGAATCGAGCATGTTGTGACATAGGATATTTTGGCCGATCAGGATCGGTGTGGTTTGGGTAGTTACCAGCACGTTAACCTTTTTGAATGTGGGTGAGTCTCGACTGCCAATGGTGATGTCGCAAGTCAGTTCGCCAAGGGCGGTGGTGCTGCCGTTGATTCCTTTTACTACGACGTCGGAGCGGGTTATGTGTTTCTTGGCTTCTCTGGGTAACTGAGATATTGGTAAGATGCAGGTGGAGCATCCAGAGTCTAGCATTGCGACGCCAGAGAAGGTGATGTCCCTGAAGTTGAAGGTGGACTGGACGAGCGGTGAATGGTGAGCAACTCCTTAAAAGTTGAAGGTGTGATGGCTGACGTAGGGGCACGGTGGACGAGGCACCACATCTCGTCCTGCCCGAAGCGAAAATCCTGTTCCACATCATTTTATGGCTTGTATATTATCATTCATTGCGACGATATGGGCCTGTGCCCGAGTGCGAGGTGGGTGGCGATATAGGCAGTTGCGTCCATAGAAGCACGGGCGACCTCTGAGGTAGTTCTTGCACACGCTGATTCGTGGTGTGTGCTGATGGTTTCTGCGTGTCGGATGGTGGCCAGGTTCGGGAGGGTTGGTGATGTCTGCTGATGTCTGCTGTGGGTTTGGTTGCCGGCTGGGTCGGAGTGGCGCGTTTCTTTGGTTTGACCGCTGTGGTTTCTGTGTGAAATATACAGTGTCGTGCGAAGTCGTGTCGTTGGATTTACACCGCGATCAAGGTATCTTTGAGCTTCGGGGACTATGCCGATGGCTGAATAGTGGTTGTCCATTGTCTTGACAAGATGTGGGTAAAGATTTGAATTCCAAATTGTCACCTTTTCGCTCATTAGCATAGCGCTTATGATAGAAATAAGTCCATCGACTGTTAAGTCTGTATTTTTGTCTTTTTTGTATTTGTTTTTTATGTGGACGGCTGCCTCTCTAAGGGTGTTTTCGAGTCGACCCGCGAAGTCTGTTAGTTTTTCGCTGTCACGCCGTTCCAGATCCCAGGTTTAACTGAGGTGTTGGAAGTTAGTCATCTGGCTTCCGTGGGCTGCTAATAAGTATTCCTTCAGTTGTTCGAAGGTTGATATGTTTTTTTTTTTGTGTGTCAACCATCTGCTGAAAGATACTTTGGTCCAGTAAATCTTTAGCAGACTTGACCAATTCGCATTCCAGACTGGGATAGGTGCTGAGTTTAGGCGTGACGTGGATTGTGTATACTTTGTTTAGAGCCGTGATGAATCGGTTCACGTCGTGTCCAGGGTGAAAAGTTCTCTCTAGCTTCAATATGTCGCGTATAGTCTGTTGGCGCATCATTAAGCTGTAATCGTCGTTAGTTTGAGCGGTGGGAGGCGTTAAAGTAGTTGATTTTAGGGCAGTCAGTATGTCGTTTATGAATTTCTTGTATCATGGCTTCGGAAGGCTGTGTTGGTCCCGTTTTCAAGTTGAATAGTAGTGTTTTCTGTTCCTTGATGAGAGTAAATAGTTTGGCTCGGGTGAAGCTCGTCTAGTCGTCCATATTTCTCTTGCTGTACGCTTCTGACACCAGTGTTATATACAAGCGTATGGTTGCAAGAAGGAAATACGACAACAGCAGAAATAGATTTACGTGGTTTATTTCAATAGGAACGTGTGGGTTTGGGACAGCTACCTTGTGGTATAGTTCATAAGCCGGCTCCCGGTCTGGGTTGATCTCTCATACTAGTTCACACTGGTTGGCGTGGCGCTCCTCCTGCTGACTGTTGCTGACTGACCGTGACAGGTCTCTTCCCTGGCCGCCTGTTGACTGCTGTTGTACTTCCCCGTGTGACCCCCCATTTATGGCGTTTTTATGGCTTAACAGGCTCGAAAAATGACACGAGTATAATTAGGAGGAAAACATTTTTATTGGTCGAAAAATAGAAACACTTTAAAATATCATTGTATTTTTCGACCGGAACTTGTGCGTCGGGCTTATGCGTAGACGACGATAATGGTCACTTTGTGACGGAGCCTTGTCCCGCTCACATCCGGTTCTCGCTCTTGAGTATGTTAGTTTATTTGCCTGCAAATCAGCCGAGATATGTCATTTATTTTAATCAATAGAACTTTACTGGTCAGGAAATAAAAAATCTAATTTTAAATCTGTTTTTTCTGTATATATATATATTTCAAGGGGAAACTATATATATATATATATATTTTTTATATATTAAGAAATGGACAAATCATAATTTATTTAAAAAAAGACATTTTTTTATGTTTAACGTTCTTTTTTATAGATAACAAGTGTCATGGAAAAAAACGTCTGTTTATAATAAACAGTTATTAAATAACATTCAGTCCAGTAAATGTTATTTATCAGACTTATATTAAGATTCTAAACAGAGCATTTATTAAAAAATTGTATTTCTTGTTCTAGTGCCTTAAACCCAAAAAAACTGTTCTTGCTATATATATATATATATATATATATATGCAGATCTACTCAGGATTGGTTCTATATGGAATAAATTCCAATAACCAAAAAAAATACTATTCTTAAAAGACAGCTCAATACAGTGTTTGATTAGTTTTCACCATCACTTGATAAGACAATCAGAACTGTTGAAACAAAACGGCTATTTTGTATATTCATTTTATTTCATATTTATCCAAAATTTTCCAATAAATAATTATATATATATACATAAATATATAATTTAATGGGGGATAAATGGGGCGTCTATATATATATATATATATATATATATATATATATATATATAAAATTTTATCATTTAAAATAAATATTAATTATTTATAAAAAAAACGTAAAAAATGAAATACAAATATGTTTTTTAAAAAAACAAGAATGTCCATAAGTAAAACCAGTCACATGTTTAGAGTTGGAACAAACCCAGACAAAATCTGCAACAGTCGAAAAAAGGGAAAAAATGGGAAAAAAGAGAAGGCTAAATGAGAAAATGTAAAGTGAAAAAAAAACAGAGAAAAGGCCAAAATGATCACGACTCCCTACACTACACCGCGCAGACGGGCACACGCAAACACAGACAATACAGAAGAAAATTAACACTAGTGTTAAATGTGCATAAAAGTAAAAAAAAAATCGACAAAATATAAGCAGTAAATTGCTGATAGCCACTGTAGAGTGGACAGACAGGACCGCCTATGAAATTCTGAAGTCGGATGCTGGAGGTAACATCAATCAACAAAGTGACAAACTTTTTACTCACAATAATTATATATATATATATATATATATATATATATATATATATATATATATATATATATATATATAGAGAGAGAGAGAGAGAGATCTTGGAGCAGTGGATAACGGTGGAGATTGAGGAACATTTTCCAAGTTCGAATTCCTCGAATCCATTACATTCACTTACGTGCTAATACCCTTGTGAAAAGTATAAAGTATCCTCTTCATCTCCACTAAAATGGGCAAAATAGGTTGACAGACTGGGTTCTATAGCTCTTTGATGGCAACTGGTCTGTAAGAAGGACAACTTCCAATTCAAAACCTGCAGAGGGTCGTTTGGGAACCTTTTTGGCATGCATTCGGTGTCAGGTTTCTGTATTCGTCCTTCAAAAAAGGGTGGCTTCGGGTCCTGCACCACTATAATCAAATCCCATGTGCCGGTGTCAGGATGTCGGTTTCTGGGAACTTATCGGCCTGAAAATCATAGACGTCGAACGCGACTATAAATAGTCGATTATCATATATTTGATATATATATTGACCACACCGTCATCCAACAGACAGAATGTTTCGTTGTTTCACATCTCATCAGTGTGGCTTTTTCTTTTTCCTTTTTTTAGGGTCGAAACCTTCACTGAACTGGTGTTAATCGGAGATTCTATCCATTTTTTACCATCGGCGCATCGGTTTCATTTCAAGTGGATTGTTAGCGTTTACTTTATCTTTAAAAAAATACGGCCAATATATATAATAAATAAATTACAGTGTGTGTGCGTGTGTGCGTGTAAATATAATGAAACATTTAAAACTTTATTAAACGCAAATTTGCTTTCTTGTTAAACGTCCTGTCACCGAAACGAACGGAAGTTAGGAACTTAAATAATGGGCAAGAGAAGGTAACTCTTACATGACTTGAATCATGATCAAATATTTGTGTCTATTTTTACCACAATATTTATAATTGATATTTTGAATAGTTCTTGAGTTTCATGTCTTAAAATATTAGCCGTAGTGTTTAAGCCATGGGCGAGCCAGTTTAAGCATGTATGGTCATCATAAAATAAAGGAATACACAGCCCAGAATATATCTTCATTTTGGCTGTTTTAGTTTAACCAAGAGATTTGCAGTATATGATATGAAATACTTCTGACATGTAATTTATAAATAACACAATATCGAAAATCACAAAGTAAACAAATTGCCATCACACAAATTTAGACATAAGGGATTAACTTTGGCTAAACCATAACGTCATGTCTAGAAGAGAGACTAGCTTGAAATTCTTCCAAGAGATCGTCATAGATAGAATATGGTTATTTTTCCAGTTCATTAGACAACGTATTTCAATTCCATATTTTCGCAACTTTAGAAATTTATCCAAAATGAAAAGTGCAGACTTGCACAAAGAGAAAACAAAAACAGGTGTGACTTTTGACCTAATTTACGGATTTTAATTAAATTTGGAACACATGTTGAATATACATCTATCTTCAGTTTAATATGCAAATAAACATGTAAACATGAAGGATCACTTTCTAAAAACGTGAAACACATACCCAAAAAGTAGAGAAATGAAGAGTCTACACATGAAAGGAAATCTTGGTAAAAACATGGATTCACAACTTAATAAATTATGTCTAAAAATGCAATGAGGTTAGCTCAAGACTAGTTTTGTATTCGTCGGGTTCTGTTGTTCCTCATTGGTTTTGATGAGAAGCCATGTTGACTTATTTCAATAATACTTGTGCTTAGGGCTAGAAAGAGACAGCTGAAATTTTAGTGTCACATAATGAGGAAAGAGAGCTTGGAGAATTCGATACTCTCAATATACACTAAAGGTAAAAGGTGCAGAAGAAAATTTGTTTTAAATAGATGGTAGAACAGCGACTGGTAGGATAGCAACTGCTTAGAATTATTCGCCGCTTCTAAAGAGAAAAAAATCTAGATTTGCATACTATTAAGCAGAAGACAATTCAGAAGAATATAAATCTCAAAGAAAAAATATATGGTCGAAATTGGTCGAACGGTTTTCTCAAATTACCTCCCTTTGATCTTAAACAATTAAAGATAATTTTTAAAATACACATCCTTTGGCCTGTGCTTCTAAAATAAATATGTATTTACTTAATACATTCATTTACTCAAACAGGAGGTTTGTTTGAACCTTACGCGCTTAAAAAAGAAATATTTAATTCAAACATTCAGTGAAATGAACTTATGGCAGACATAAGTGGAGTTATGGTGAATTTGTGGAGGTTACCTTCTGACCACGCCCGTTTCCACCATATATCGCCATATTTGGTTTGGGTGTATGTTGGCCTTGTGTAATGATTAAAAGAAAAAGGACAAAGTGTTGAAAAATATGGCATAAATACTTATATAAGACAATATAATAATACAGAAGGATAAGTTTATATTTTTTTAGATGAGGCATTATGTACACTATTTACATTATTCGGACTATTGTCCTCATCTTTGTTGCCATATTTATCACAACGGTTGTACGCTCCGGCCTTCTTCAGGTGGTTGTAATGTCGAATTGAACCCCTTATTTTGCTCGCTGAGGTAGACTGTTCTAGTTCCACGTGTCATGTCTAGTGGATGTCACTTATCAGTTATCTCCTGTTAATTTCCCTCTCCAAGTTTTCTCCACCGCCTTAACCAGGTATTGAACTTACACTCTTTGGGTTCTGTAACTGGATTTAACTAACGCCTTTATCCACTGTGCCATATGTCCTGTATGAATTTCTGGGTATTATAAACCTAATGTGTTCAGCAATCATTTTTTACCAGTGCTCATATTGCAATTTTTGCTGTTATCATTATATGTTTTTTACCAGGGCTCATATTGCAGTTTTCGTTGTTATTATCGCTTTTCTCTGGTACTCCTTATTACTAGTTCCCATATTATATTCATTTCTATGCTTGGTCGGCTCAGGAGATTTTTGTGGCTTAGCATATGCGCTGATTCCTAAAGTTTACGAATTTTCCAATGATGTTCTTTGTCTATGATTTCAACCTGATCCCACAGAGGGCAGTGATCTCATTTTTCTCTCCATATGTGGTCAGCCACACTTGATTTTTCCACTTCCCCTCATGTTACAGCTTTCTGATGTTCTTGAGGCCTTACATTAAGGGGGCGGCCTGTCTCCCCTTTATATTTCTTTCCGTAGCTGCACGGGATGGCGTACACACAGTCTTTTGTCATAAACTCCTATATGGCGGGTCTCCCGAGGGAGAGGTATCTGCGAAGTGTTGTCCAGCTGTTGAAGTTTGTCCAGATCCTTTGTATTTTCTCTGATAACCCCTTCCCATAAAGCAGGCAACCATCTCTCGTTTACGCTTGCTTTCAGATGTAGAGATATTTATTACCCTCCCAAGCGGTCAAGGCCAAGTTTATTGTGGGTTATCCGAGCCCATAAATTCGGCCAAAAATTCTCCGTAGACCCCGTAAAATTTGGTGTTTTGGTAGCTATCTCCCGAGACGAGACTCTGCCCTTCGACATAGCCTCGTCTGGGGATCCTCTCTGTCCGGAGGCAGAGAGTTTGACCAACACACGAAAGTGACATTCTCTGTCGTTCTCTTTTTCCTATTTCCCCCAGGGACGGTAAGATGTTGGTCGCACGTAGATAAGAACGCTGTCTCTGAGGAGCGGTCGCTTCCTTTGGTCCTCTGTTGACTTTTGAACTCTCTCTCTCTCTCTCTCTCTCTCTCTCTCTCTCTCTCTCTCTCATTCACACTCACACATGCATATATACATTCTATCACACATGATTGTTACACTTACTTCTACACAAACACCTTCACTAGTTTAAATGTTTTCTTCTTTCATATTCATTGTTTTGTCACACGCAACAATATTCTGTTGACTATGTGTTATGGGGACCTACCTTCATGGACAAAATAGACTCGTCTTATGACTATATTATGCCTCACAAGAGGACTGTAGACGGTTGACAAGTTAACTACTGTACTTAGCCGTCAGACGGACGTGCAACACTTCTGTATTCGTTCCTTTTGTTAATAATGCGTTTTCACTGAATTGCTGAGTTCGAGTTTTCATTCGGACCTCTTCCGGGTCCACAACACTATGTATACCTTCGTTTTGTTAATATATACTTATCGTTTGTATATATATATATATATATATATATATATATATAGTTTTGTTGTTACTTTTTATTTTATTATTCGGACTCACATTCCGAGTTCGCCATTTTTGTTACGGGAAATATATACTATGATTTACGTTTTTTCCAACTTAAACATTCGACCAGCATACTCCTGCAACACTACCATACCATGTGGGCACAAACATTTATTCTTATATCAAATTTGTGAGTAAACCCAACGTAAAGAGCAAAATTGTAAATTCCAAAATACCCAAGCACATCTACATGACAAAATAACTACCATGTTAGATAGAGCAACGAATCAGCAAAACTTTTACAATATTCACTAATAGCCATTAATACTACGACTACTTCATTTTAACCCCTTTGTCTCGGTCAGCAAGCGAGTGACACTCTCTTCGTCTGTACTACCATTGCCTAACACTCTTTCTCTTGGACACAGTCACGCCTGACTTCTGCAGACATAACAAAATTTAAACACGACTTGAGCGACCACATGGAAACTGTCGTCAAATACAGCACTGCAACATTTAAACTCAACTTAAAGCACCACGTCGAAACTGTTCACCAAACAAAATAATACAACTTTAGTCTAATAAATTTAAAATACGGCTCATTTTCTTCATGTATGCCACCCACAAGTCAACTTTCTCATACTACACTGCAAAACAGAAAAAAATGTGAAATAACTCAACATACGTCGACACATTAGAGATTAGCAAGGACAACTAAGACATCCGCAGGTACGTTTTAATGATACTGGAAATAGCGATATTTCCGAAAAATTTTCAAATAATCGACAAAAATACCAAATCTCTTCAAAGGTTTTTTACGAAACATGCTTCGACACACTTCGGTAGCAATTTCATCAACATCAGCATAATAACTCAGCGGATTAAAACTTTTTCCTAACTGTTAATTATTTGTGTCGCCAAGATAATCCACCTACAGCAAAACAGACGAACCTTTCAAACAAAAATCAATTCAATGTGGAACAGTGGAAATCAACCACAAAATTTTAACTGCGATACCAAATCGCTGGTCTCGCTGTGTCGTGCTTTTCAACGTAAAAAAAATCTACCGATATTTTTTCCAGAAATAAATATAAATCCTGACACACTAGAGATTCCACGGCACCTTGATGATACAGTACTTCAAGCAAGTACATTTTTGGTAGCATGTTAATCACTCATATCTCAACTACACCATTCGACTCTTCTTTTTTTCTTTCTTTTCGGCCTACGAAGGATATAACATACTCGAAATCTATAGATATATTGGCAAAATAAAATTCTCCCATTATGGAGGAGGTCCTGTAAGTTACGACACTTGACTTTACCATAAACGCCCAAAAGAAGGCGCTCGTTAGGTTTATAAAAAGGTAAAACATTTCCTTCATCTCTCTTTTACTTTTGTTTTCGGTTGTAGCCGAATGTAGATAAAGAACGCTACCGCTGGGGCGCGTTCTCTTCCTTGGTTCTCTGCTGACTTTTGAACTCTCTCACACACGATCATACACACACGTGTTTATCACGCACACATGTTTCATACACACACAAAAAAGCACATTCTTATAGATAGTTTCAATGTCTTTTCCTTTCATTTCACTTGGTACACATGCCATTACTTTTGTTAATATGTGCATATAATTGCCGTTTATTTTAAATTCATTGTTTTGTGTTTCTTATTTTTACCCGAACTCATATGAGTCCTTCAATATTGTTTTCGGGACAAATGTTCCAGGAGACCATAAATATTTAATATAAAATGTCTATGCACATCACTACCAAAGAGATGGTACCTGCAAGATAACGGTGACTTGCTTTTGCCCGAACATCATAGACTCCCGCAACAAGTCCCGGTGAATGCGCGAGAGAAAGAAACAGGGTGCGGGGGTAGTGAATATATATGTGCATGTATGTTTGTATTCAAATGTATTAGCTGCCTGATTAACAATGTACGTGAAGGAAGGCATATATGTTTTTTCAAATGTAGCAGCAAGCTGCTTAAAAGGTGCTGAATGAAAAGGCATATGTTTTTAAAGGTAGAAGGACAGTGTAAGCATCTAAGTTCAGGCAAATGTTGTATTTCAACTATGGTTATGTTATTTATTTACTATTCTAATTTAGGTTGATTTTCAGTCTTATTATATCCAGAGATCCGCTTTGAAAATGTCGCTTTGTTTCTGATTGGCTCACGGCCTTATATCATGTTTGTGAATACTTTCTGATTGGTTGGTCGAAATATGGCTTTACGGCCTAGTGATTCTGAATATACATCTATTTTTAGAGATGGCGAAGTTTTAGTCTTCAAGTTATTACTTGTTGTTGTTGGGTTTTGTTGTATTATGTTTTTTTTTTGTTTTTTTCGTCTTTTTCTTACATCCTGGTTGTGAAAGCCTGATTGGTTGGTTGAAATATGGCTTTGTGGCCCGACGATTCTGAATATGTCGCTATTTTTTAGAAATGGCGAAATTTTGGCTTCCTTGATTTTATTTATTTTTCTACCACTACAGGGTTACTGGCGTAACACTGTCATACAATAAGACAAAATTTACATACACGTGTGTTATTACTTTAATTAATAAAACACTAGTACGAAGCATTAAAAAGCAAATTTATTGAAGAGTTACAGGAATAATTACCAAGCATATCGTGAAAATCAGTGTAAATTGGAGGCCGCAGTATCATGATTTAAAAGTAAGCACCAGTTTAGTTGTTTACTATCTCAGAAGTGAGTCAGAATGTTTTAATGCTTGCTGTCTACTTCACCTTGAAGGAAGTACTTGCTCTTTTACACCATTCAAAATAAAATTTATCAATATTTCTAAAAGACATGATATTTTTTGGAATGCAGAATGTCTGAAGTGTAGAAATTAAGGGTTGGCATCTATTTTTGACAGAAAATCATGTAAAACAATTTCATTCATGCTTCTTTTGATATCATTTGTCTGTCGGAGTTAACTCCTCCTTAATTGTCCAAGTTGTTCACTAGGGCACGCTCTCCCTACACTATAAATACTGAGCGATTTCTTGCCTCGTTCTCTTTTTGATTTCTTCATTTTCAGCGAACAGATCTACAATGTAAGCTCTCACAGAAGATTGCGTCTTCCCATTTGTGGGAGACGCCATGAATATTATACACACATACACGTACGTACGAACATTCACCAAAATACAAACACTTTGCGTTCACACACGAACACAAATGTTAATGTCTATGTCCATTCTAAATTTTGTTGTTTAATACATACATTTGTTTGTATATATATATCGGTCTTGTTTGTTTTCTTTACACTTCTTTATGGTGGATTCAATCTCTGAGTCGACCATGTTCTTGTAGTGGACCTTCTTCTAGCAGGAAATACACGCACATGTTCCTAAATTAACAACGCGTAAACCCCCGGTCCGCTACGTGTTTCCATACATTGAGAAGAGCTAAAAATTATTATGTGCTCTGCATCTTGTAAGACAATCAATGATGAAAATGTGTTGCAAAAATTTGCCCAACAACCAAAAGACTCGGGTCGGCTCACTGATGACTTCTAATATATGAGATTTTCGTTGTAGACGATTTTACACTCAAATAAACACAAACACATTGTGAAAGATAGACATCGTTATAGACAAGCTCATGGTTGCAAGAAAGAAATACGAGAACAGCAGAAATAGATTTACGTGATTTATTTCAACAGGAACGTGTGGGTTTGGGACAGCTACCTTGTGGTATAGTTCATAAGCCGGCTTCCGATCTGGGTTGATCTCTCATAGTAGTTCTCACTGGTTGGCGTGGCGCTCCTCCTGCTGACTGTTGCTAACTGACCGTGACAGGTCTCTTCCCTGGCCTCCTGTTGACTGCTGCTGACTGACCGTGACAGGTCTCTTCCCTGGCCTCCTGTTGACTGCTGCCGACCGCTCAGCCTGACCGTGACAGGTCTCTTCCCTGGCCTCCTGTTGATTGCCGTTGTACTTGCCCGTGTGACCCCTTTTATGGCGTTTTTTATGACTTAACAGGCTCGAAAAACGACGCGAGTATAATTAGGAGGGAAGCATTTTTATTGGTCGAAAAATAAAAACACTTTAAAATATTATTTTATTTTTCGACCGGAACTCGTGCGTCGGGCTTATGCGTAGACGACGATAATGGTCATTTTGTGACGGGGCCTTGTCCCGTTCACACCCGGCTCTCGCTCTTAAGTATGTTAGTTTATTTGCCTGCAAATCAGCCAAGATATGTCTTATTTTATTTTATAACAACATTTATTTTCATACGCTATTCATTCAAATTAGTGGGTTAGACGGAGTATAAAGCAAAAGAAAAAGCATGACATTTAATGCTATAGATGTGTGTGATTACTGTCTGACTGCTTTCACTATTTACCTTAAATCACATCAACTTGTCCTAACAAAAAACATTTATTTGCATCAACCAAATAAAAATAATTTAATATGGCTTATTTAATCAAAATTAATTTCCGCCAGTTAAAGTGCTGTCAAAATATGTCATACAGAAAGTTTTACAAATATTAAAGTATTAACTTTCAGTTAAGTATATTTGCCTTTGGTAGATGAAAAAATTGTGTCATTCATTGAAATGAAACGAAGTAACATTTTGGCGTCTATTACAAAACGTTATTCATGCCAAAACCGCAAGTTGAATAAACATTGCAGTTACATATTGTGATCATTTGAATGTTGAAAGTTAGAGAAAATAAACAGGATTTATTTCATTTTGTAAACCTGTAACAAGGATCTGGTTTGACATTATATGTAGGTAGCTCCAAAGAAAAATGATATCCAACTTAAATCTTAATTACAGCTTCTTCTTTTTTTTTAAATGAAGTTTTTAAATAAAAAATCTTTCTTGAAGTTTTTACTTTAGTTTTAATTTCAAACTAATAGATTGAATTTAATATTTCAAATAAGCAAAATACTTTAGTGCATTTCAAATTGAATTTAAATTGGTTGAAATGAGTTTGTTTTTAATCGTTAAAATGGCTGAGTTTAGCCATATTTACAAATTTCTCAGCACAACCTAATTCTTTTTATTAAAAAAATCTTAGAAAAATAAAATATACTTTCCTGAAAATATATTTCAGGAACATTAGATGATTTACAGTTTAATCAATCACATATGAAACAAATATAACTTACTTTTAGTTTCAGAAAAGCATTTTTAACACTGAGATGGGTGTTTTCATGAGGGGTTGACAATTCTATTGACAGTCTGATGCTTGGTAAATTTAAAAAACTTTTCTACGGGGGGCATATCCGTAAAAATTACCTGACAAATATAACCTGAGGGCCTTATATATATATATATATATATATATATATATATATATATATATATATATATATATATATATATACCCAGTAATCTTAGAAAATTAGGAAAATATTTTAAGTAATCTATTATTTTATAGAACTTTAGGTACCTTGGTTTTAAATTTGCTATAATTACTGTTCTTATTTCTGTCGTGTCTGGACGTTTGTATTTTAAAAAAATCGACGTTTATACACGCACATAAAAAAATTCAAAATTCTTTTTAAAATAATGGTTTTCGCTGAATTGTAGTAAACGTTTCCATTTATGATAAGTGAATATAGTTTTTATTTAATATCACCTATCCGGTGCAAATTAATAGTTTTAGAAGTCTCTCTAATTAAATACCGTCTTAGTTTTACGTATTTCATTTTTTTTATTTTATGTTTCAGCCTAAATTTTCGGTAAGAAATTTTTCTGCTCAACTAAGGATTCATTTTGCGACTCGTTCTGCCTTTTTCCTCTATCCGTATGTGTCCTCTTCCTCCCCATCATGTTTCTTCGGTGATTTATTCGTTTAATTGTGGTTGTGGTAGCAACTACATAGGTAGGACTTCCCAACATTTAGATTGTAGGATCAGGCAGCATGTCCCATTACGAGTTCTTAATCCGGATGCTCGTAACAGCCAGCTGGTTAATACTTCCGGGTCAGTGATCACTGAACATTTTATAAATTGCAGGGATTGTGCAATGAATTTCAGTCCGGACTGGTTCTCTGTTCTGTCTAGTTCGCACTCTCCTTTTCATTTGAGGGCACTGGGCTCTCTGTACATCCGGTCCAGGGAGCCGTCTCTTTGTAAGCAAAACGACTGTCTCCTTGGACTTCACATTATTAAACTCTAGTGTCTGGGAATCATATATTCCCCCTCCTCTTTTTCCCCCCTTCTTTTCGCTGCGTACATTCGGGTTATTTTGATTTTGTTCTTCCCTCATACCATTAATCATTTCAATTTTTAATGTTTTAATTGTATGTAGGGTGTTTGTGGGAGTAAATGTATCTTTGCAATAAATTATTAATCTGTTCTCAGTCGACACTGATGAGCTTGGAAACAAAACCGGTTGGTCTGTCTTGTAAGTGTTTTCATTTCTTATTTTCATATTTCACAATGCCTATAAGAAAAAATTATATTTCTTTTCCTTATATATATATATATATATATATATATATATATATATATATATATATATATAGGAAAATATATATATATATATATATATATATATGGAATGGAACTAGAACAGTCTACCCCAGTGAGCGAAATAAAGGGTTCAGACATTACAGCCACCTGAAGAAGGCCGTATAACGCCCGAAACGTTGCAATAAATATGGCGACAAAGATGAGGACAATAGTCCGAATAATGTAAATAATGTACATAATACCTCATCTCAGAAATATAGACAGATGATAAAAAATATAATTTAATAATCAAAAAATCCTTTGGTCTTTCCTCTTATTAATCTTTGGAGGGACCTAATTAATGTCAATCGAACTTTCATTTTAGAACCAACTCATGCGTTTTCACTTTTAAAACGACTTTCTCAAAAGTGAAAAAATCCAAGAAAATAATATCAAAACCATTCAAATTCGTCAGCAAGAACGCATTTTCTTGCAAAAATATTCTGCAAAAATATTCTGCAAAAATATTCTGCTGGCAGTTTTGTTCATTGTCTTTGATTTTGTTATTGCAAATAACACAACTAATGTTGCTACTGACAAAAATCAAGCTCACGAACATTTTTCTTTTGGTTCTCAAAAAAAACATTTTTGTTTTTTCTGAGAGTAGCATACAATAAAGCTACTTTTTCCTATTTCACTCAGCAAAGATGAAACAAAATTATCTATCTCTTCCAAAGTTTTTGTTGTTGAATTCAGCAAGATACTGAAAACAAAACAAAAAACGATATTCATAAATTTTCTGCTTGTTGTTTCCTTCCATTTTCCCTGTTCTCATTGAAAACTGTCCATAATTAGTCTCGCCCTCTCCATTGATTGGTTCTCCGTCCACCAACCAATGAACAACTAACCAATACGCTGAACACCTAATCACCATAACAATAACGTCGGTGAGCATGAAGTTGTGATTGACACTAAAGGAATTCCAGTAAAGATATCAATCTAGTATTTCACTTCAAGTTCTTGAAAAATTTTCGATTTGTGAAAATTAAATAATAATAATAATAAAATGAAACAAAGGTTTTCTGCTATTTTTATTGGCATTTTGACTTTTCATCTTGTCTGATTCAATTGTCTTGGTATACAATTCTCTTGATTATAAAGGAAATTTGGAAATGGTACAATAAGTAACTGAGAATTAAAACTGTTATCTTTGTCTCTTTTGTCTCAATCGTCGTAGCTATCGTTCGAGGTCAAGGAGGATGATCTTGTTTTGTTTACCTCCATCAGTTGGGTTTGTGGACTCTCAGATGTCTAATGAGACTGATTTTGCTTGAAAGGTCCTTCGACATTGAGGTCAGGTTGTTCCTGATAGCGGATTAGGCCTTGACTGTTGCTTTCTTTTCGATGTTGATATCAATGTTACATTTCTTATTTTAGAAGGTCCTTGAATATTTTCTTTCGAGCTATTTTTCTGATTTTCTTCTTTGAGTTGAGAGTAAAAGATTTGCTTTGGTAGCCGGTTGCCATCCCTTCGCAGCACATACCCAGAAACAAGTTGATTTTTATGACAATGGCTTCAATGTGGGTCATTTAACTTGTTCCAGTATGCTGATGTTAGTTCTTCTATCTTCCCAACTGATGTTCAAGATACTTGGAAAACAACGCTGATTAACTCTTTCAAAGAATTTAAGATGTTGTCGATAAGTTACCCAGGTCTTGGAGGCATACAAGGGAGTTGGAGTTTGTTCTGATGACGATCTTGAAAAACTAATTCGAAGGTGACCAAAAGCTGATTCTCCACATTTGAGACAGTGGTGTATCTCATCTTGAAGGTCAATTCTAGAAACCAGATGGCTACTAAGATAAGGAAAGTGATCCACATTCTCCAAGACTATTTCACCGAGTTCTTTGGTTCTGTCCGGACAGTTTCAGTTGGTGATGATTGATAAATAATTTTTGTCTTGTTTGCATTGATTTTTGTCCAAGTTTGGTGCATGCATTATTGAAGGCATTCAGTGTTTGTTGCAGGTGGCATTCAGAAAGTGTATCTTTTGTCTTTAGAGGATCCAATGGCTTCCTGTTATTATTAAAAGAAACGTATAGAAATTAGTTTCCTTCTTTTATTTGCAGATCATTTCTGTAGTGGTTTATCATTGGGTACTCTATTTCTGTAACCTTATGCCATACTAAGAAATATTTAGCTAATATGAATAGCAAATAATGTATAGATAACAATACCTGTTATATTTTGCAAGTAATAAGATAAATGATTTAATTTTCTTGACATGTGACTCAAATACAAAGTCAAAATTTTTGGTTCATTGTTTCAATATATTTCATAGTCCCCCACCCCATCAAATATTTATAAGCAATGTTTGTTAATAAGAGTTTTGTGTTTTACCAAATCAAATCTGTTCATCATAAACTTTAGAAAGAAAAACAGTCGATGTTTGTTTAGGTAATGATTTATTTAAACATTGAATTTTTTTTACAAAATAAAGCCTTTCAAAGTTCAAAGTATATAAAATCTAACATTTGTGCAAATAAATAAAATTATTGCCCAATCAAAAAAGATTCACAAGATGATGTTTATTCAGTTATGTTTAGGAAATTGGTTCATTTTGATCAACACATACAAACACACATTTCTCATTCAGATCCCCCAAGAGCATGGACTTGGTTACTTCCAATCTAATACAAAATGTAAATACACACTATGCCTGTGATACTAACTGCCAACTAAGCACAGCAGTTCAAAGATAACAAACATGTAAACCTTCACTTAAGTGGTATAAAATCAAATTAAGTGGTATAAAAATCAACTAAGGTGTGTCCATTTATTACAATTAAACATTATTACAATGTGTAAATAAATGCTGAAAAAACAGGATTGTTCATGTACTGCTGACACCATACAAATTTGTGACAATGCAACATGACCAACACCTCAGAATTCCAAACTGTTGATGTAGTTTAGGCTTTATGCTGCACATCCAAAGATTTTCCATCTTTTGAGTATGGATGCTGTCATCATGAGTATCCACAAAATGCTGCAGATAAATGACATCATGAGTCTATTCCATGGTTGATTTTCCTCAATTCCAGCCTAAGCAGCCCAGCCAACTGAAACAATATGGCTTCCAGGCTGAATATACAGTATAATCGCCTCTTTCAGAGTCTCTGCTTGCTGATCCAGATCCTCAACTAAGAAACATTTTCCTGAATTCCACTTGAAACCACTGAATACTCAATGGCCAGGTCGCCATTGGTCACAGTGATATTTATGATGAAAAAAAAAACATTTAAAAATATAAAATGACAGTTGATATTCTGCCATTTAAGTGAAGGATTACTAATAAAGCAGATAAACAAGAGAACCCCAAGAGATGGCTCCCACACAGACACCACTGAGTTATCCAAGGAGATATATACCAAGTTCATGTTATCTGTAATAGTCCTGAGGGTTGTGAACAAGAAGAAACCTATCATGTCATCCTACATTTTCTTGTAGACCTTCAAAGTCAATGCTATCAACTTCATTAAGATGCAAGTAATCAAAGACTCTAATCTGATTGATGGCAAAGAATAGACATTTTCCAGCACAACTCTACTCTCTCCTTTATGGAACATGCAACCCAAAATTCCTTAGCTAAGAATTTTCATAATCATGTCAACCCCTACGTGTGATCTCTGACCATTCCTGATTTCAATACTCTAGACCAAAATTTCTCAACCTTATTCTGGTTGTGGCCCCCTTCAATCCAATTCAAATTCTTTATGGCCCCCTCATGCCAAATTGAGTTCTTATCCTCACTCCTCCCTCCCGTCCCTCAACTTAATACATTTAGGGAAGTAGGAACAATAAATGTTGTAGTTTGGATAGTACTATGGCATCAAAACACTAACTCCAGTTATAAATCAAAGAATATTATTTGGATAAATATTTTATTTGAATAAACTCATTTATTTACAAAACAAAAAATACATGTACCATCAACTTTATCTCATATGGTTTCAATGGGATCCCTGTGACTGGTGTGGAGCTGCCAAATTGTTAATGTTTGGCTTGAAAGCCATCAAAGCAAGATGTAAATTGTCTCTTTTTTTCTATGTCAAAGCAATTTCAAGTCTTTGACAGCAGATGCATCATTCTGCTGAAACCAGACTCAACCAAGTAAGATGTGGGAAAAGCAAGTAAGAGCGACTTCACATCTTTCCAGAGTAGTGGGTAATACTAATGCATGTCTTCATTCATCCACAGCATCTGGAATCCTCCACGCTTGAATGTCAATTGAGATGCTGTGTTATTTCGAAGTTCAATGAAACTTTTTTTTTAGGGTGATATCAACTTCAGATGTATCAGGAATGAAGGGATTCACAAACCAGTGCAACACTGTCATTTGGAGTCAATCAAAGAAGTGAGTTTTCACATCATTATGTGACTGCTTCAAAATGATCAACATACACTGCTAGTTCATCATCAAGCAGTTTGGTGGATATATTTGCTAAGGAAGGAAACTATGCAAACTCCTGTCTCCCAAGGTTCAACCAGAACAGCTTTATTTTCCAATTAAATGCATTAATTGCCTCCTTGCAGAAAAACCGGGTGGAGCCATTTCCTTGGCGCTCTTTGAAATCAGGACATTCAGCTTTTCAAAATTGAAAGACAAGTTGGTGAAAGCATTAATTTAAACTTTAAATTATGAGTTTTAAATTTTAAGAAATTGAAAACTAAAAACTGCCATTTTGCATAGATCAGATGAAAAAATTACAATAAATAAATATTTATGTTAAAATGGTTTAGATTAATTTAATATTTAACTTAATAATAAATTAATTTTATTTTAAATAATAATTACTATTTACAAAATACTCCATATACATATATTTTGTGGGTCCTAAATTTTCTGTGCCCCCTTATGGCCCCCATTTTTCAAACTTGGTGTTGTGGCCCCTGAAAATATCTCATGGCCCCCAAGGGCTCCATATGGCCCACGTTGAGAAACCTTTCCCTAGACACCTATGTCTGGAGTGTCCTATGTCCCCATAATACCAAGAATATTCTAACATCTGGCATTGTAGTCATAATAAGAAACATATGATCAGAACAACTGATTTAGACATGCAATCATTTCCAAGGCAGCATTGAGGCCATCCTCAAAGATGTAGGTGGTTCAATAGAAAAACAGAAAAAGATTATTCAAAGATCAACATGTGTACAAAATTTTCTGAAAATATATGGACTTTATTTTACTATTGAATGATTTTGTTTTTCTTTATAATTTGTTCTGAATTTTGTTTGTATGCAGACACTCACTCACATATAAATATACATACAAATAAAAATCTATTCAATTGCACATGCAAACTTTGACATATTTAGTATACACTTAATATATCATAAAGTGGTGTTCCTTTGGTAAGAAATTAGCAAAAATATTTTCCACCATCACCATTAATAAATATATATAAATGGATACTGAGGTCAGCAGCCAGCAGTGACAGTCTGTTTCATACTTAAACACAATCTTCAAGCCATGCGAGTTGTGTTTTGGATTGATTATTTATATATGCTGGTCAATGGTGCATTATGAGTAGGTCTATTGCATTATCCTAATAGATATTGGGTGGCCAGTAACGGTTATGTTTCAAATTATTCTAGAAGCTATTGAGTAAAAAATTGTGGATCAAAAATTTGTAACTATTTTATAGTGTTGTTTGTTAACTCTTAAAGTAATGAATAAAAAGTTAACAAACTATAAAAAAGCTACAAATAACAAAATTCAGATGCACAAATCTACAGTATTTTTACACAATAACCTCTAGAATAATTTGAAACAACTGTTACTGCATACCCATTAATTATTCATAATACAATAGACTTTCTACACATAATTCACCATTGACCAGCATATATAAATAGTTGAGCCAAAACACAATACACATGGCCTGAAGATTGTGTATAAGCAAAAAACAGGCTCATCACTGGGTGCTGGTCTAAGTGTCCTCTTTTATATTTATATAAAATATATATATTTTTTACATATAATATGTAAATTATTTTCAGACAGAGAGTATCTGTAAAGGAACAAAATGAATAAAAAGACAAGAGGAAAAATGTTCTGAGACAACATGTTTTGTTGCAAGTCAATTGGTTTATTAAGGCTTTTAAATTAAGGATTTCCACATGTTTTGACTGACCTTTGAACCACCTGATGAATTTTCATGAATATTCTCAAATTTAAAAGCCCTGATAAACCAATGTCATCCTTGCTTTTATATATAAACACATGCAACAAAATAAATCTTACATATGTCTTGATAAAGTCTCTCAGGCAGCTAAGAATAGTTTTTCCTCTTGTCTTTTTATTCATATATATATATATATATATATATATATATATATATATAACAGGGTGTTAAAATATTCTTGGGCCCCACCCACTTTCCAAAATCTGACCAAGTAGCAGAATTTTTTCTCTGGAGATAGCCTTATATGGGATGAGAGCTTTTACACTCCTTCATGCATGTACACCCATATATGCATATATGCACACACACACACACACACACACACACACACACACACACACAGATGTGTATATATTAAAAAGAAGGCCAATTAAAGAGTTTCATTCTCAAATGAAAAGCCAAATTCTGAAGCATTTGTTTTTGATAAAGAAAAGAAAGAACTTATCACCAGTCCGTAATCATTTTTTTCTTGTTCACTTTGTAGACTTATACAATCCTTTTTGTCTTCATCTGAAACCTCAGTTTTGATACGTGGAAATGGAACAGAAAATGAAGTAGACACACAGGTTTCCTGAGAAAAATTTGACTCTAAATATTTTAAATCTTTCTCTGAGGATGTGTCAGGTTCAATTTTCACAGAAACCTTTTCTACTTTTTCCAATTTACATTCCTGCTTAAAGTTTTGAAGTCCTGTATCATATATGTGCTTTCCTAAAGACGAAAATGATCCCGGATAAGCAGACTTGACAGGGTTTTCATTGTTATTTTCAATTTTAAGACAAGTCTGTTGACCACTGTTGGTTTTCTTGACATCACAACTAACATGTTCAGGTAATGGTTGGCTAATGTTTGTATCATTTTGATTGTTATTTGCCATGACACAAAGTAAATTACCACTTGATGGTCCAACATTATTGCTTTGTATTGTGGTTGGAATTAAATTTTGAATCTCTACAGGGGTTAATATAATGGGGACCATGTTTAATGGTTCCAGCGGTTGATGCCCATTGATAGTCTTCTCCATTGTTGTCATTGAAAGAGTATTAACTGTGGTTGAGGGACAGGAAGAGTTGTTTCCAGAGGCAGAAACTGGTTCCATGGTTCTTCTGGGAACTTGGGTTCCTTGTGCCAGTTTAATTAATGGAGGCTGAACAAAGTTGTTGGGTGGACTTAGTGTTGTTGCTGATCTGAAATTATGAAAGATGAATTAAATGAATTAAAAATAATTAAGAAAATTATTCATATTTACTCAGACCAAAATTAATAACGATTTTGTTTACTTTAATAATAATAATAATAATAATAATAATAATAACAATTAGATTTAACCAGTGAAAATTTCACGGTTTTCCTATTTGAATTTTGTGATGAATCTTAATTCTCAAATTAATGACTGAGTAAGTTCATGGTGGGTTCTACGACAAAATATCTGTAGAAATTTCCCTATCGCACCATTAAATATTTGAGCTTAACATCTTTAACAAAATACTGCAATAACAATCATAAATATGAATGCCGGTTGTTATTTTAAGAAGTAAGGGGGTACAAATGAAAGTATTTGAAATTGACAATTTCTTCCATTTCAGTGAAACAGCCATTAAACACTTCTATCTTTCTTTTTTTCATTTTTTCATTGAAATCAAGTAGTGCCTTTTCCCCACTTCCATATATTTAAAATAGTCCATTATTTATGAGGCAGTGGCAGAATATAACGGTCGTGCAAGCTAATGAAAGGACAGACAAGCACAATTATAAGAAAATAAATTCATTGAAGGACTAAAACCATCAAACAACAGCATTTTTAAATTTGGTGAGAATAGCAAGCAGTTTGATGGAGTATTTAGAAAACGTGTTGTCACCTGACCTTTAGCAAGTTACCAGATATAAGTAACTAGCAGTAGAGTCCGGCATTGCCCGGGGATGTAACAGTAAGAGATAGATCAAGTATCGACCATCATAAAGACTGAAGAATAAAATTGACAAAGATTATTGTGTAAGATTGACGGACACGCATGTCTTAATTAGTGTTTTTTTGTTTTGTTTTTTTTATGAATTGGTCAAACTCAAACTCAAACAAAAACATTGTTTTCAATCATTATAAGTCTACCGATTGAATAGAATTTTATTATAAACAATTGTTTTGTAAATGGAATTTTTAAAGCATTCTGAATGTAAAAATAAGACAAAAGTGTGCAAGACAATAAGAAACACTACCGGCCAAAAAAAAAAAGTGAAGTTTTGTTGAAATCGGTTGAAAAATGTAGGAAATCCGATCACATATATAAACGAACACACACACACACACAAACAACCTGGGTTTTATAATAACTATAACTCGATATGAGTTGTCCCCCTTTCATTCTGGTGACTTAATCGTGTTTTCAAATTGATTTCATGCAAAAACAATTGTGTTTTTCCAATTTTTGGCACTGTCAGAACCACCGCCGGGTACTTTTACGTAGTCCTGTGAAGTTTTGTTGAAGTCGATTGAAAAATGTAGGAAATCCGATCCAATATATAAACGTACAGACACACACACAACCTGGGTTTTATAATAAGTATGATGTGTAATATAAATAATACAAGTAATGTAAAAACACACCTAGTAGAAAATAACACTTGAATAAACCCTACAAATGCAATAGTTTCCACCCATTCCTTGACAATGCACACGAATAAGACAATAAGAGCTAACCAAATTGATATTGTTATAAACAAACAAAAAACAATAAACTCTGCTTCATGAGAGACATGGCAATACCAGCCAACATAAATGTACCCTTTAAAATATTAAAAATATTAAAAGTATAATAATCTTGAAAGAAAGAATTCAAAATATGTGGGATATGAAAACTATGACTATTCCAGTAATGATATGAGCACTCGGTATGGTAAACAAAGAAAGTGACAAATTTTTAGAGCAAATACCAGGGAAATGCTGTCTTAAGGAAATTCAGAAACTCCTACTCGCCAACATTGCCTGCATTTTATGAAAAACATTGTCAATGTAAAATTGGGCAAGTATTGTGTAGATTGTAGGTTATATTTATTTTCTTGTAGTCAATTTAAATAACATTAATTTACATACAA
Source organism: Acanthosepion pharaonis (assembly GCA_903632075.3). Lineage (NCBI taxonomy): Eukaryota > Metazoa > Mollusca > Cephalopoda > Sepiida > Sepiidae > Acanthosepion > Acanthosepion pharaonis. Next base: position 299,839 of record CAHIKZ030002323.1, on the reverse strand, counting down.
TTTTCAATCATGTTCATCTGTAAATAATGTACGTAGTTAAAATCAATGCAAAAATTTAAAAATATTCAAGTCAAGATCCAGAGCTTTGATTATACTGCTGCAGGTTTCCCTGTGACTGGGGTAGGCAGCAGTCGGCTCTCACTCCCCCTTTCCAAGTATCCCTGGGTATGATGATAAACTACATCCGGCAACAAGGCCTCTGATCAGGAGATTGGAAGTTTTGAGGAGTGGAACCACTTCTTAATTATTGTTGTTCCCAGGTCCACCCTGTCCTAATAGAACCTGTTAGGGTCCCAGCTATGGGCAAATAGTTGAACCCCTTCCAAACTGGGATCAAACATGAAGATGTAAAAAAAAAAGTACATTTTATAGTGAAATATAATTGTCTTACCCATGGTGCTCATAATCCAAGGTACTCTTGTTTAATTGCTGAAAACAACAGATTTAGAAGAGTGAACCTTGAAATAAATCTTGCCACAATGTGGGTGGCAGTAGGCTTCAGTGGCAGTCTTTGACAAACCAATGCCTGGTAAAGTTTCCACAGTCATTCAGTGGATGATCCACTCTGTGTAGAAAATGATGTGGCACACAGCTCAGGTGTGAAGATGGCAGATTTCTCAAATACCACAAAGATTTGAGTTGAGATGGTAGCTAGGATAGGCAGTGAAATCTTGAAACCAATAATATGGCTGGTTCACTTAAAGAATATTGCATGTGTACAAGATGTAATTGCATGTCTACTATTTAATGTTTTGTTAAAATGCATTTTCTCAACAATGGAATAAATAGCAGAACCAGATGTGGTTTACTTTTTGCTGAGTAAACTGTCATGATAAGCCCTTTGTCACCTCAGGTTTATGGTTGGGACACAGTGGGATGCATATGTATGTACAAACATCAAGTAATGAATGATAAATGCCCTGATGCTATACCAGGCCTGGCACTCATGACTTCTGATCTTAATTAATTGGAAATGTTACCCCAGCTATAGATAAATAGAAGGAAAGACTGTTTTCTATAGCCTTGGGTGGCAAACAGTCTATAAGAGAATGTAAACTCTGAATTCAAATCAACATGGAGAGGATTGGGTTCCATCAGGCTGTCTTGCCCAAGACACACCACTTCTGCAATACATGTAATGCCCCTACGACTCTAATGAATTATAGAACTCATGATCCAGAGATCATGATCATTGGCAAGTAGAAGTACACATTTCATCTTAAAAGGACTAAGCATAAACCATAAGAAGACAAAATACATGGTTATCAGCAAAAGGATGATCCCAAAGTGCAAATTACAGGTTAGAGACACTAAAGTCAAGCAGGTACAGAATATCTGGGAAGTGTTCTAACAGAGGACGGAGAGTGAGAAACTGAGATCCAAAGATGTATTGAAATGGCCAAAGATGCATTCCAAAAGCTAAGCAGAGTATTAAGAGATGGAAAAGTTTTGTTGGAAACAAAGAAAAGAACACTGAACTGTTATGTGAAATCTGTCCTGGTGTATGGCAGTGAATATTGGACAATCTCTTCAAAGATGAGGAAGAATTTTCAAACAACAGAAATGTAATTCTACAGAAGGATGGTGAGGATAACATGGACCGAACATTTGAGCAACAACGAGGTTTTAGAGAAAATGGAAACAAAAAGATAACCTATACATAACATCAAGAAGAGGCAGCTGAAATTTCTGGGGCACATAATGAGGAAAGAGGGCTTGGAAAATTTAATACTCATGGGACAGATTAACGGAAAGGGGGACTGGGGAAAACAGCATGTAACATACTTGATGGGCTTGAGTAAATGGATGGATGGTGCTTGGGAGAAATAACAAAAAGATAAAACTTATTAAGATGACTTATTAAGGGACAGGAAGACGTGGAGGGACATGATCGCCTACGTCCTGAAAGGACACAACACATAACAGAAGAAGAATGGACTTCAGCAAACTTTTGATTCTGTACCAAGGATTTATCAACTGCCTGACTATAACCAGTTGCACATGGCCCCAATAGGCTGATAGACTGTGCATCTCTGTTCATGAGTGGGAGTAGTGTGTATTGGGGGGTGGGGTTGTGGCTAGGTATTGAGAAGTTGTTTTTTTTCCTTTTTAAGTTTGAAAGATGAGGCAACATTGGAATTGTATCTTTGGAATACCCTCAGCTGTTTCAGCACCTGACCTGAAAATATTTCTAACCTTCAAGGTCATGTGCTGCTTATAGCAAAAATTGTTACCATCTCATACACATTTGGCTGTGATGCATGTGCTCGGTATATCCTTTTATCAGATTGGGTCTTAAGATGGATATATTGGGTTTTGCATATTTCTACTCCAGTGTGACTTCAATGTCATGCAACTCTCTCTCTCTCTCTCCCTCTCATAATAATAATAATAATAATAATTAAATAATAATAATAATAATAAACAAATGATGTTACAGACAGAAGAAATTCTACATCCATATTGTTTTCAAATGAAAGATTTTAGAAGAATTTTTATCAACCTACCTGAGATTGGTTAAAGCAATCTTTTGAGGTGGCATCTCATTTTCATTTGTACAGAAATATCCACACACAATTCCTTGAGAATAAATAGGAAAAGTTTTTGAATGTGTTGGCTTTTCAGAACAGTGAGACACACCAGCTTCAGACTGAAAGAAAAACAAAAATACATTTCTCTAAAAATACATTTTGAAAGATTGATAGAAAAGAAAAAAAAAACAATAAAAAAAGCACATTATAAAATAAATAAATAAATCCATCAATTATAATTTCCAATGACTAATAAAACAAGATGTTTTTCATAATTGATTACTTCTAGCTTTCTAAGATGTAAACAAAATCAGAAATGATGTTACCAAGTGAGAATATTCTCAGATGAAAATGCATCAGAAATTATCAAATAGACTGAATTTAGTTTTATGTTATGGAGTTTTATATTGCATTTCATTGTAAATTAAATTCATTTTAAAATCACCACAGAATGTATGTCTGAAGAGACCAACAACAAGTGTGCCTGTTACTGATAATGAAGCTCTTTAACCATGTTCCATGTAACTTCATGCAGAAACCAATAATTCAATGATCATCAAGTTATCAAACCCAAAATTGTTTTCGTAGGAATCAATGAGGAATGGAAATTTCTTTTCCTTTACAATTAGCGAACAGACTGAATAGACATAATGTTGATAAGTTTGAGAAAAATCATTATTCCAAGTTTCTTTTCCAGGTTATTGAACTGTTTTTTTCTTACTTCAAATGCACAAAAACAAGGATTTATTTCCTGTCTGAAAATTATTGTTACCTTTAGCATATAAAATATGCAGGTAAATATAAAAACTATTAATTAACTCTGTGCAGAAAATATCCAGCTATTTTTAATTGCTTTATAACTAGTGTTACTTTAATGTAACAAGGAACCAATCAAAAGTTTTTTGCATATGCAAATAGAGACTCTCCTATGGGGTTACTCATTCAGCAGAGAGATTCACTGAGTGAACTTGTGTATTGTGTTAACTCTGCATTCATTGAAAATATGTAACAGACTTTTGTGTGAAATTTGAACACTGGTCTGTGGAAATTATTCGAATAATTAAGAAGAATTTCAAGGATGATTCAACAAGTGAAGTCAAATCAAATTTTGATATTGACATTTTAATCATCAGCTTGAAATCCATTGAAGTTGATTAATATTCTGTAAAGGCTTCAACAATTAGAACACAAAAATGTTGACCATTTTTTGGTAAAATGATTTGCTGCTGTTTTCTAGTTTGCATTAATGGGGAAAAAAGTCTCCCTTCCATTTCATTAAAAATCAAACAAATCCATAAAATAGATTTAGGAAAAGAATGAGTTGGCCAAGTCTCAACAATTCTTGGAGGGACAGAGTAGAACATTAACAAGAAAAAAAAACACATTAAAAAACAAAGATATTTTTTTCCTTTTTAACAATCTCATGGAATAAAGTCTAACTTCAAGAGAGATTTAAATATCCAATAAATGGAGTAAACATTTATTTTATCGAAGCTAACAAAAACATTGTTAGATGTTTTATTTATTTAATGTTGCCTATTTAAAAAAAACATTCGTCATGTTGTCATTGTGAATTTAGGTGATTAAGAAAACAGACGGCATTTATCTCAAGGGAGATAACTCTTGTAAATTTAAACCAGTAAATAAGATCAAAACCTCTTTTATTAGTGATTTACTGTTCAGCTTAAATCTGAAATGTTTCAATCAGAATTTGAAAATTTCAAACGAGATGATTATTTGACAATGATTTTATAATTATGGAAATGATGCGTAAATTAAGAAAAAAAGACTAACAAAATTTTGTGGCATATACAGCAAATCAGATCTTAAATTTTTTCCAAGATTCTCCTTAAGTTCAGAATCTGAAGCCTACAAAAAAGCAGAACTCTTAAGATTTATTATTTTAATTATTCAAACTAATATAATCGCCTTTGTTATTTTAAAGATTTTGAACAATGTGTTTTTTAGTCTTCCTCACATGTTATAGAGGGAAGTTTTTGAATGTCAACCAATGTTTATTAGATACAATACTTAAAGAAGGCTGAAAAACACAGTGGCTGAAATATTGTAATAAAAAACAACTTGAGGATAATAATCTAAATAATTTCTGAAATAATGAAAATTTTAGATTACATTAAATTAAAAAAAAATTATTTGAACAGTCAACATATGATTTGACAATTATTCCAAGTCATCTTTGAAAGTGCTTGGTGGCTAAAGTAGTTACATACTTTCCAGCAATGCCTAGAGTCAGTGCCAAGCAACAGTAAAAGAGACAACTTTAAATGACTATTTTCTCAACAAGTAAACAGATATATAAACTCTTCAGCAATTTGCTTTCCTCTGCCTCACACACATTTAGCCTTGTGCCTCACTATGTCTGATAAGTATTAACTGAATTTTGATCTGAAATTTTAAACTGTATGATGTTCAATCTATGTGATTAATATTCACTAGTGAATTGACAAAGAAGATTATGTTAAAAAATAATGGTCTTACATTTCATATAAGCTGAAGATATGAAAATAGTTGTTTAACCAGAACAATATTTTAACCAATGTGACTCCTCAAATAGGAAGCATTTAAAAAATTTAACTTATAAATCAATCAATGTGTTTCTTCTCTTTTCTTCTTACCTTTCTTGGGGTCGGTAAGATTTGCTGTTGCCACTTTCAATGTGTCTACAATCATCATTATTGTACAGTGACCAGAAATGTGTTGGTTAAATTATAAAGTAAAATTCTTCCTAAACACTTTCTGCCTGATGAGCTAACTTGATGAAACTATAGTAGTGAGCAAGCAAGTATTTTACATCTTAAATCAACTTTATATCTTGCTCTGTTCTTCACCGAGTAGATTTTGCTGTTACAACCATTTTTAGGGTGGAAAGACCTACTCCTACTGTGTTCAATGCATGTGTTCAAACTTTCATTGTTATTGTGCAGTGTTTACATGCTTATTTGTTATTTTGTTTTATTTTCTATGCAAGATTCAAATTTTATGGTTGTCTTGAAAATAAGAAAATAATATATATATATATATATATATATATATATATATATATAATTATTTATTTGAAAATTATAACATAAATATGTTATAAAATCACTACAAAAATAGCCATTTTGTTTCAACACTTCTGGTGTATTATCAAGTGATAGTGCTTGCTCTACTCTGTATTGAGCACTCTTTTAAGAATAGTAATTTGGTTATTGGAATTTATTCCATATACAACAATCCTATATACTTGTGTGCATGTGCGTGTATATATATATATATATATATATATATATAAGCTTCCCCCTGAAACTAAGGTTGTAGGAACATTGAAAAGCAGTAATGAAAGATGAGACAATGAAATCAGGCATGGCTGAACATGTATGGAGGGAAAGGGATAGTAATCAACCCCTGTGAAATAAAGTGAAAATACTGGACAAAGAAGAACACTGGGAAGTTAGATGTCTGAAATAATCAGCATATAGGCTAGGCTATGAAGATCTCCTTAGTAGGCCTAGCATAAAAATATATATAATATGAGAACACTAATAAAGAAAGACAAATGACAGTATGGTCTTCAACAGCAGCAATCAAAACATGAACAGCAGCAGTGGCAACCTAATCAGAAGCCACGTTAAGTTTACTACAGCAAATTGTCCTACAGGACAATAGTGAATAAAAGCATTGTTTTGTGAATTTGGTGACATAGTGGTTGTGAGTTCGATCCCTGTATTAGGCAGTGTGTACTTACACTGAATGGAAGCAGACAAGCAGTACTGAACTGTACCAAATAAAATAAGAACTAGACATTTTTCCTAGACATGAGCAGTGGAACGAGAACGGTCTACTCCTGGAGATTAAATAAAGGTTTCAGCTCAGGATTCTCTGTAAGTTACTCAGATTGATATACACCTGAGGAAGGCAGGAGAGCATAATAACCAAAATGTTATGATAACAGCATCAAAGATGAAGACAATAGTCTGAACAAGAAAAGTCCTCATCCCAGAAATACACACACACATATATATATATATATATATATATATATATATATATATATGTAAATGCTAAAAAATTCAATATTTAGATGAATTCTGGAAAATTTAAAAAAATAAACTTTAACTTGCCTTTATATCCGACCCACAACTGTCCAATAACCAAATGATGAAATTTATTTTACATAACATAGTTTGCTGATCACATAAGATGTAAAGCCTCCATTCATCATGCCACTTTAAGTGATTACCAGACCATGTTGTATAATAGAAATACTTCTACTAGCCAAATGTGTGTCTGAAAGATGCACATAGTGAGTCTGTATTATCAATGTATGCATCCTCAAATTTCAAGTGTTTTCTGCTCCTTACCAGATATTATGTTGGCTGAACATCTACAGTTGATTAGCTGAATATGTATCAGATAGAAAACTGTAGTTTTCTTGTCAAATGTTTCTTAATTTATTTGATAAAATGCAAGAACCCATTACTTTGTTTCATAAAATGGCTCAAAGGAACATCTCCAAAAGTTCTATAGGTGAAGCTGTAATAGCTGATAGGTTAAGCTCACTAATACCTATACCTAACCTGACTTCAATCACTGCCAATCAGACTGTGGACTGCCACCAATCACAATGAACGGATGTCCTCTTGAGGAGTCATATTGGGTCTCAAATTCACACCTGACCTCAAGTGGATTTCTTATATATGATCTATTATTAAAGATGATGGTAAAATGATTGACTCCCTGTACCACTCCAATGATTACCTGATTCCTTATGCTATCCTCTACCTTAATAAGAGCCTGATCAGGCAGAAAATGGAGTCATGTTGCCATATTTGGGTGGTAGCTGCCCAGACTTCACTTTCCAGTCAAGATAGAGTTCAAAATTGTCTCCAAGTCCTTGTTGGAGAAGAATTATTTCCACCCTCCAACCTCTCTCTTTCACGGGCGGGGCGTGGCAAGCCTCTTACTGCTCTATCGCTACTGCCATGGAAAGTGCTCAGACGAACTGCATTTCTTGGTTCTACCAGGCCACTTACATTGGTAGCAAACCATCCACATTCCTTCCATGTACCATTGGGGAGAAGTTCCATTTGAACACTTTCTTCCTTTGAACCACTCCCAAGAATATATTTCCACAATCACTACAATCTTAACCTGCTAATGTATAAAGTTAACCGTTATCTTCCCCTACTGTCCATATAAACTAACCCTCTACCTCAAGTGGCTCCAGGGCCTTGTACAAGTTGAACCTTACTGTGAAAAACAAAAACTGTAATATTAAATGCAAACAGAGGCTTATATGTTGTCGAAAACAGTATTTTATAACTTTTTATAATCAAATGCCTATGTAACGTTTTCTCTGTTGTTCCCAAGAAAAGAAAAAAAATAAACCTCGACTTACATTTTTGGTTTCTATTTTCTTTTCTGCTTGTGGGTAAGGTTTAACCCTGGCATCCTTTGTTGTGCCTCCATATTTCTGTGTCATTATTTTATTGCGTAATCGAATTCCCATAAATCTGCGTGCTTCTCTACGTTCTTTGGCTTCTTCTGATTCTGTAAGTTTTTGCAGCTTGCGAATGTATTTCCTGCACATAACTTTTTCTTCAGGTGTCATGGTTCGAATTTTTTCCATCAGAGAAGCAGCCATGAAATCCTCTGGTTTTTGTTCCAAATGTTTGGTCTGAGAACAAGTGTCCATTTTTCATCCACAAATCTTTTCTTTGAAAAACAAATAGTCCCTAAATGTTGTCAAGCAAAATCTAAAAGAAAGTATAAAAAATATGCAATAATTAAAAAAAAGAAATATTGAACAATAATCAATACATCCACTCAAATTTTTGTCTAAGATTTTCTATATAAAGACGATTTTTATCTGTTTAATAAAATTTTGTGTTGCCATTTGAATAATTTTACAAATACAATGTAAAAGTAAAAATGAAAATAGCTTATACAATGGAATGAGTTAAGGATTTGTAAGTGACCTGAAAAATATTTCCAAAAAACTTTCTGATAATAAAATTAATTTAATGCGAATTTAATTAATTCATTAATAAATAGTTCTGAAATTTTCAATAAAATAGGAAAATTCCCATTTGTCTGACAACAATCCCTGATAACAGGAAAAACAACCAATAAACCGGCCATTTTGAAATCCTTTGGTAAACTGAAGATATTTTCTAAATTTAGTCTTTTAAATGTGTACAGTTAAGTTTTGAAGTTTTACTTTTATTATCTTGCCATCAACGAAAGGAAAAGGCCTGAACAAAATAATAAATGATAATAAAAAATAACAATTTATTCAGGTGTATCAGATGTTTATATTGCATTTGTTTGCAATTACATAATCAAACCTGACAATCCCAAAATAAGTTATCAATATTTTTAATAACAACTAGCAGTAGAGCCCGGCGTTGCCCGGGGATGTAACAGTAATAGATAGATCAAGTATCGACCATCATAAAGACTGAAAAATAAAATTGACAAAGATTATTGTGTAAGGTTGATGGACACGCATGTCTTAATTTTTTTTTTTTTTTTTTTTACGAATTGGTCAAACCCAAACTCAAACAAAAACATTGTTTTCAATCGTTATGAGTCTATCGATTGAATAGAATTTTATTATAAACAATTGTCTTGTAAATGGAATTTTTAAAGCATTCTGAATGTAAAAATAAAGTAAAAAGTGTGCAAGACAATAAGAAACACTACCTGCCAAAAAAAAGTGAACTTTTGTTGAAATCGGTTGAAAAATGTAGGAAATCCAAAATCCGATCCCATATATAAACGAATACACGCACACGCACACACACGCACAAACAACCTGGGTTTTATAATAAGTATAACTCGATATGAGTTGTCCCCCTTTCATTCTGGCGACAGAATAGTGTTTTATCGTGTTTTCAAATTGATTTCGTGCAAAAACAATTGTGTTTTTCCAATTTTTGGCACTGTCAGAACCACCGCAAGGTAATTTTATGTAGTCCTGTGAAGTTTTGTTGAAATCGGTTGAAAAATGTAGGAAATCCGATCCAATAGATAAACGTACACACACGCACACACACACAATCTGCGTTTTATAATAAGTAAGATATACAGGGTGCGATGGGTGAATCGTCGCCATTTTATGGATTTAATTTTGCGCATTTGCTCTGTTTCTGATTTTGTCGACTACACAGGATCAGTTGGGCACTGGCTGTGTGAAAAAGAGTACCATGATGCAATTCACCCTTCCAGAAATTTGGTAAGTGCATGCTGTACTGCTTGGCATTCATGCCAGAACCTCCAATACAAACAGTTCAGAGCGTTTGGGTGTCAATGCAGAGGGTTCGGAAAGAGCAGGATAAGCCTGATGGTGAATAATACGAAAGTGTTTGGAGTAATCACTAGAGATGGTGACATTATGCCTCCATTCTTCTCTCCCCACCGGGCCTCAGCAGATTCAACACGGAGGACTACATCAAGTGCCTTGAGGAGGTAGTGCTGACCTAAATCAAGAGGATGGCTGCTGAAGACCCGATGTCTGGCAAAAGAACTACACCATGCCACACAAGCAGGAGAACCCAGTCATGGCTGTCAGACAATTTCTGCGACCATATCACCCCTTACATCTAGCTACTCCCCAGACTGCAACCCCATATGTGGGACGCAGATGAGCGACAAACCAACAAAACGCCTTGTAACACCAAAGATGAACTGAACTGAAGGCAAGGATTATGGCAGCATTCACCAACTTAAACAAGGAGACCGTCCAGAAGAGTTGCAAGAGATTCCGATGTCGTCTGGAGGCCGTGATTGGACCAATGGCGATTTTATTGAATAAATTCTCTTTTTAGTATTTCAAGATATTTTTGTTGTGCAACTTTGGTAAATATAATTGTTTGCTTAATTTAGATGACAATTTATCCATCGTACCCTGTATATGCGGAAACACACATTGCTTAAATAATTTATCCATTTTACCAACATTGTTTTTAGTTAAATGATAAATAACAGTTCACGGCATCGGTTGACATGAAAAAAAATTGTACAATAAATGAAGTTACGAGTTAGTTACCTGTTTTTAGTTTCTGTTTAAGTTTACAGCTTTTTTTTTTTTACAGTTATTCATTCTCGAGTTTCTGTTGCTAAAAGTACCGACCATTACAAAGAGGTCAATTTTATTTTTAATAGAAAGAAGGAACATAACTTATTTTCGTTATCAATAAATTTAAAATACAATAACAAAACTTTAATTCTCACATAATAAGTAAACACTAAACAGTTTTAAGCAAAATAAAAATGTTTTAAAATACATTACGTGGAAATATACGTCATTTAAAAACGAAGAAAAAAGTCAAAAGTGTATTTGATTTTTATTGAAAAGTTATTGCATTCTATGTCCGTAAAAATGATGCAAGTATATTGTATGTACGCATAGAGGACTACTAGTTAATACTAACTAATTACTAAACTATCTCTGACTTCATCACACACACAGACACACACAAACACACATACATACTGTAGTGTTCAGTGTTCACATACTTTACCAGTTTTTATTTACTTTTACTTTTGAGGGGAATTACTTAAATAGACTGTTTCATTCAAAAAAAAAAAAATAATGGAGATATTGGTGGGGGTGATGATTTTTAGAATAGAACTCTTTTTTGTCCTTAGACACACGAAAAATATTGATTTGTTACCGATTTAGAGGGGGGGCCCTGTGTAATGTCAAATCGATCTGAGTTACTGGACTTCTTGACTGTTTTGCGTGCAAAAACAGATTTTGAGGTGGGGTTTTTTACGTTTACAAAAAGATTTCTCTTATTTCATTTGTAATTAAAAAACAAAAAAATTAAAATTCTTCATTTAAGATAAATAATTATGAACATCAAATATTTTTTGTGCATGTGCTTCCGGAAAAATCCCATACAGAAAAAAAAAGGTCTGTAAAATGCTAAACTACAAAAAAGTAAACTATTTTTTTTTCCGAGTGGCCGCTTTTTGCACTTTGTTGATAATTAAAAAAAAAAAAAAACTCGATTACTGTTCACCGAACAAACGCTTTGGAAAAATAGGAGCCAGTTATCGCACACTTACTAAAACTTTGTTTTTTAATGTCGATATTATTGTTATGTTAGGGTTTAAACTTAAAACTTTATTTTAAAAAAAAAGATATTTTTTTCTTTATTCGCGTATGATATTAATTTTGTCATTGTTGTTGAGGAAATTTTATTCAATTGATAAGGTTACTAGGCAAACAATAATTATTGTTTCGGTAAAAATGAACAAGAGTAGGTGTCGTTATCGTTACGACTGTCCTAACCGTTCCGGTTAAAACGGTAGTCACGTCATAAATAATAAAAATAAAAAAAAAGGAAAAAAAGACCATCAAGTCAAGAGATAAAAAAAGTAAAACGAAACCCACATGTTGCGCAACACTCACACACAAATTTTTTTTTATAAGTACGTAAAAAATCCTACCAATTAGAAAGTCATATGCAATTGTAGGAAAAGTTAAAATATATATATATATATATTTCTAAGTTCTCAACGACTGCTAATAATACTCTACGATTTTTAATGTCCACACACACACACACACACACAAAGCATAAGTAACAACAACAACAACAATAAAATTGTTTCTGTGTTTGTGCCATTGACAGAAACAATTATTATTATTATTATAATCAGAAATGAAGTGAGAATTTTTAAACACAATATCTTTTAGTTTTATGACCAAATAAAATCAACAAAGTACTATCGATAAGTTTCAACTACTTACACGGCTTCGACAGGCGGGGCACTCAGTGAGGATGAAAATGCCAATTTAACTTAATCGCCGTTAAAAAGTAAAAAGTGGAAGAGAAGTATATTTTTAACCACCGGTTGTTTGTTGACAATTTTAGGAGGCCATTTTTTGTGTGTGTGTGTGTGTGTGTCTTGCGAGTTCGAATTGTAGTAACAGCCAAAGTAATGCAAAGTAAGTTTCAACATTGCTAAAAATAGATAAAAATTCAGAATCGCTAGAAGGCCATGAAGTCATATTTTCAGAAACCAATCAGAAGGCCAACCTGTTGCCAACCAGGATATGACGTCATAGTCGGGCGAGCTAATCAGAAACTAGAACTTTTTCCAACCAGGATATGACGTCACAGCATCGCAAAACAGTCAGTAAGCGTTAACTTCGAAACGGATCTTCTCTTTGGCGACATACATATATAATGAGATACATAATCCAAATTCAGTTAGAGTGTTTAAGTTATTTTTAATGGTTCTCCAGTGCTAGCTGCTAAAACATATACGACAAACATCATTCAACTATTTTACAGTTACACGATTGACTTATACGCCTTTTATAGAAGCCATTTTTTAGTCTTGTCTGTAAGCAAGGCTAAAGAAAGCATGTGAACAGTTTTTATAAATCCTAAATTAATCACTCCTACCATTTTTGTAAATGGTAAGTAAGTATGTATAACCAGACTTATAAAAAAAAGAAAAAACAACTTAAAAGACATTTGAAATAATTTAAATAAAAATGTCTTACTTTTCTTTGAAGTTTTAAACTTTGGTTTTTATTTGAAAGATCATGAACAATCTCTCAAAGGCTCAAAGCTAATCCATAATTTGAGATATTTAATTTAAATAAAGAAATTTTTATAACATCGGCACGATCATATGAAAATGAAAAATTAAATTTAAAATTTCTTTAAAATCCAATATTTGGTTTACTGTTAATAACTTAAGACTAATTTCAAAATAAATCATTAATACATTAAATAAATTCGAAAATAAATGACTTTTTAGTATTTTATTTCAATAACTAAAAAAGCTTGTGTTGTTGGGATAACTTTTTTTTTAGTTATGTTTGTAGTAAACTAGTTTAAGAATTAAAAACGAATTTATCCAGCCAAGAATTTAAATGATAGTTTAATTATCTCTTTCATTAATTAGGTCCGTAACAGGATGTGCGCATTTATGCATTGGGACAGATTAACATGTCACTTATTTTAGAAAAATCAAGACTGCTTTGGTAGCGAAAGCTGGGGTTTGATGTGATAAGAACTGATAGCAAAAATTAGATTCTTAACTTTAAAATTTAACATGCAGTTAGTTTTAAAGATCGTCTGCAAAAATGTACAGAAATAGCGAATTTCCGTAGGATCTTGCTGACAAACTGACTTCAAAATCTCTCTATTTCAATCCAGATAAAATTGATTTTTTTAGATACAATGAATGGAAAACAAACGAGAATTCTAAGTATGAATCACCACTAGCAAATATATACTTTTTTATTTATTTATTTAATAAACGTAGGGAGTTTCGCTACTTCGTTAAAAAAAGAGCATACCCTGATGAAAACTCAGGCCCCAAACTTGATAAACAATTTTTGATTAATAACTTAATTTGCATTATAATCCGCCAAAACCAATTGTAATGAAAATTTTCCATTATGATGTGAAATTGCCTGATTATTTCGAAAATAACAAAAAAGGTTTGTGCTCGAATACCGTTAGGAGTTATCGATAATCTTATTTCGGCCTTATTCAGATCGCATCAATAATCCAGTCGTCATTACTGACGTTATTTACATACGTTTGCCTTGAGCAATAATGCGCGGAAGCTTACTTAGTTATCGGCCTTTTTACTGATCTTCTTATTTGTCTTGACTACTGCGCAATTTTCGCGAAACTTAATTTAAGACGCGCATACTTTCCTTAATGCGCGAATTTTTTGTTTTGTGAAAATGAAGCTTTAAAGGAATTTTTTTAAAAATTGATATAAATTCCTCTTTTCAATTAAATTTTAATTAAATTGGTTAACCATACAGTTTTGTTTTGTTTTTTCTGTGTGCGAAAATTTAAGCTTTAATAAATAAAGAATTCTTCTTTCTTTTCTTATTTTTCTTTTTTTTTTTTGTTTTTTATTTGCTTTTGTTTTTTCATTTTTACTTATATAATTGGAATAGTGAGGCTTTTTCTGTTGGGTTACTTTTAAAATTTCGCGTATTCATTTTAAAGTTCGCGCATTGCGCAGTAACCAAGAAAAGTGAAGTTCCTGCGCATTACCGCTCGAGGTAAACGTATGTAAGCAAAGCCAGTAATGGCGTCCGTTATGTTGTCGCGACGTGATTGAAGTCGAACTTATTAAACGGTACTCGATAGCAAACATTTGTTATTTGTGAAATAATCAGGTAATTTCACGCCATAATGGACAATTTTCATTACAACTGCTTTTGGGGGTATTATAATGCAAATAAACCCAATTTTTATCGTCTATTATTAAGAGGAAAGATCAAAGTAGGTACTTCCAAAAATTCATATACTTAATTGAATGTATTTTTTATAAAGGAAAAATCCTTTTTGAAGCTTTCCCCTAGCTTCAATTGAAAGCTAAAGAATTAAATTTTCTAATCCCTGAAAAAAATGCTGTGGAGTATTTCCAATAGAAATTATAATGATTCTTAGTCGATACTTCCGAAAAACCAATCGAAACGGCCATTTTTAACCTCTTTTTAGCGAAATGTAAACGAACTTATTTTTCGGTTTTGAAAATCCCGCTAAAATAATATACATTTCTGAAACGTTACTTTCGTAAAATTAGCAAATTTAAAAACAAAGTTAAATTAATCTGTTCGGGAACAAATATCACTTACTTATAGCATAAAATTTTCTAAATAAACATTTCTTGACCTCGGGGTCTTGTTATTCTCATGGCTCCATCGATAATTTGATGGTCGAACGTGTTGACAGGTTTAGTTAGTATGGTGCATCAGAATTGACATAAATTTACGAATTCTAAGTAAGAACGGTTTGTTTGTTTGCTTTTCTTTTTTTTTTCTTTTTTTTTTTTCTTATAATTTAAAATACTATAAAAATTTCTTACGTTATTGAGTTACCTCTATAACGGTATTCCATTATAGCTAAGATAATGATAAATAATTTTATTAATTATTAATATTACATTAAATTATTACATTTTTAATTTAATAACTGAGATAATAATTAGCGTTTTCGACGGCATATAAGGCACACATTTTTTTCGAAAAATATCTTTTAAAATTCCCCTGTGTCTTATATGCCATATGTAGGTTTAAAATTCGCGATAGGCATTTTGTCCCAATGATTCTACTTATTTGATAGTTTAGTAAGAAATCCCGGTCCGAAATGTTAACAAAGAAAAAAAACTAGAAAAATGGAAAATTGAATGTCTTTGACTAGATGCGAGGGTGCCTCGTCAGTATTCTAACGATGTTGTGACAGTATATTTTGCTGGATATATTGTCTGAAAGCGGAATTGTTTTTAGCCATTCTATCTCCTCTTTCCAAATCTTATTGAAAGCATATCTCCCAAGCCCAGTACTTGGTGGGGGCCGAGGATTGGCCGATGATTATATATTTGTAAAATATTTGTTTCATTAATATTTTTCTTGCGATAACTTCCGGTTTCATTGGTATAAATACAATCAGAATTTTTATATCTTAATTATGTTTACAAAACGCAGGTTGTATAGATCATATAAAGGAAAACTTTTGACTGAATTTCACTCCTTCAGAAAGAGGTTAAGCTACATTGTTGCATACAAGCTTAATGTAATAAACTATGCTAAAGAACATGGAAATAGAGCAGCTGCCAAATATTTTGGCCCTCCGCCTACAGAAAAAAATTATACCTTACTGGCGGTTGTAGGAAAATAACATACGGGCAGTGAAAAAAGGAAACTGTAACCTTCGCCACTCAGCCCTACACTGGCCTGAAACTGAAGAGGAAATTAAAACGTGGGTTGTAGATGAGAGGAGTACAGGCAGAAACGTTACTACAAAAATGAGAAGAAACGAGGCTAGAAGATTAGCGAACAAAAAGGTGATTCAAATCTTTATAGGAACAGACAGATTATGTTATCGTTTTATAAAACGGGGAGGTTTGTCAATGCGTACAAAAACATCAATTGCGCAGAGAATGTCAGCTGACTATGATGACAAAATAGTAAAGTTTCAGAAATTGTCATACATGCTCGAAAAAGAACTTCTTTTAAACTAGGCAATATCGATGAAGTCCAACTAACTTTTGATGTTCCATCAAACAAAACTGTGGATATTAAGGGATACAATACTATTACAATGAAAACCACAAACCATGAGAAGACCCATTATATAGTCATTCTTGCATGTTGCACTGATGGTACAAAACTGCTTCCTTTTCTGATTTTTAAGAAAAAACTACACCGAAAGATAAAATACCAAAAAGTGTGCATGTTCATCCAAAAGGTTGGATGGACGAAGCTGGTCTGCAGTTATGGCTACGAGTTGTATAGGAAAGATATCCTGGTGGACTATTACGAAAGCCCTCTCTTCTGGTTTGGGATCAGTTCCGAGCGCAAAGGACTGACTGAATCCATTAAAAAGAAAATGGCAGAATTGAAGACAGAGATAGCGGTTATTCTTGGTGGACACAACGATGTGTCTTTGAATAGACCATTCAAGCAAAACGTGAAGGAGCAATGGAACACGTGGATGGCAATGCGTGATCACGACCTTACACTTACAGGAAGAATAAAAAGACGCAGCATTGCATAAGACGACGAATGAGTGAAACAAACTTGAGATAATATTAGATCAGAAATTGTTGTGAAATCTTTTAAAAAGTGTGGCATTAGCAATGCTCTCAATGGAACGGAAGATGACGTATTATTTAACGACGATGACAGTAGTATTGAAAATGAATATCAGAGTTTTGATAACGAAGACGACGAATTTTATGGATTTGAAGGTGAATAAAATTTTAATGGTAATTGTACTGTTTTGCTCAATTGCTTTTTATTTTGTTTTCTTACCTTTGGATATAATACTGTTTCTATAGGCTCATGTGCTTTTTTTCCTATAGTTGATGGGTTCTCCCGTTTTTACACAAATGGACTCACCCAGGGTATACATATACTATTGCTAGTGAATACCCGACAAGAGCGAACGAGGAAGAGCGATTAGCGAGCACGAACCAGAACGAACGTAGCGAGCAAGAGTCACAGTGAGCAAGCACGTAAACTCAGTAAGAAGTCATACAGTGATATGTCGATACCAAAGACTATATATATATATGTATATATATATATATATATATATTGCTACTAACCCGCATTACTGGAACTACTAACCTGCATTACCAGTTTGTATTATTACGTGAATACATTATTTTCCTATATTCCTTCTTGGCGTTTGTTATTTATTGGTACCGGATTTCATCCCGGAATCCACAACACCTATTATGTTTCATTTAATCATGCCTTGGTTAACCAAAATAATACCTCATAAGTATAGCCCAGGCTGTACCATTTACTAATAATTTTACTAATTTTACTAATTACTAATTTTTCTTGAGTTGCCCTGCTGAGATTGAGGTGAGTCTTATATGCCATCAAATACGGTAATAAAATTATTATTATATTAATAATTAAATTATCTCACTCAATTATTAAATGTTTAAATTGATAAATTTTATTACCTCAATTTAATTTTTAATTTAATAACCAAGAGTGAGATAATCTAATAACTACCTCACTCTCAATTATTAATATTTTAAATTGATAACCAAGATAATATAATAATTTTAATTATATTATCTCAGTTATTAAATCAAAAATTAAATTATTAACTCACTCTCAGCTATTAAATTTTTAACTGGGATAATATAAAACATAATTATAAAGGTATCTCTATAATTTGAAATTTTATGCTATTTATTATTAATTTATATTCTTTATTATTAATTGATATACTTTGATGGCTATGAATTGTTAAAGTTATTTTATTTAATTCGCAAAAAAGAAAAGAAATTTAAAAAACTGAAAACAAATTATTTTTCTTAACTAAGTCAAAAAACGAATAAATAAAACAAATTATGCATGACACACACTATGAAAAGTATACAGACTATATAAAGTAAGATGAATACACAGCAAAATTAAAAATATTTAGTGAAAGAGGGAAAAACTTTAGAAATCATCCCTTCAAGATTTAAAAAGAAGCCTGTTGAAACGTAGGGATGATGAAACACGGAAGTGAAATGAAAGAATTACTCGCAGCCGAAAACGTTTATATATCAAGGAGTTTTCCCTAAGGGTGGACAAGCTTTGAAACATGTGACCTTTTAACCATAATATCACTTACAATGCACCATACTAAAAAAAATATAACATTTTGACGCACAAAAATATCTTTAGTTATGGCAAAAAGTTTTGGTAGGATGATTTGTATTAAGCTTTTAATTTTCACTTAGTAAATATAGTCTTTAATTAATAACTTAACCTACTTCGTACTCAGTTTGGAATAATTTAAAAACATTTTTAAACTTAAAGAAAAATTCAAACAGTTCTTGTAAAAATTCATTATTCATCGAATTTTTTTCAGACAATAATGTCCTTAATGTATATTATTTATAAAAGCCTATCTAATTAGATAGTTTTATTGCAGTTTTTATTTTACGATTTGGAGCAGATTTTTAAAAAGTTGGTGATAATTGAAAAAAAAATTGATCATTTACATTGCCCAAGATATCCTGTTTATATGTAACATAAAACAATTTACGTACTATTTGAAATTCTAGAAAATTTCATGAAATTAAGTTAGGATGGGGGTAAGATATATAAGATATATATATATATATATATATATATATATATATATATATATATATTTTACCAAGATTTTCTAAAAATAAAAATTTCAAAAATGAATGAATTCATTTTTGAATAAGTCCTTAAAGTTTCATTGAAATCAAACAATTATTTGATTTTTGTAAAAATTGCCAAATTAATGTTTTACACTGTAAACTGCTACATTAAAAATGTCAATTACCACAAGTCTTACAAAGTTGACAAAAAAACGATATTTTTTACCCATATTTAAAAAAAAAATGTTAGAAAGGAGGAAAAAAATGTTTAAAATAATTTAAAAATTCTTTGGTCTTTCCTCTTTAAGAAACATTTTGACGTTAAACTTTGTTTTTATTAAGTTTGAGACCTTTTATCATCATGCTATACTGATTTTTAGCGAATTATTGGATGTACCAAGATCAAAGTATTTTTTGATTATTTCTTTAAATATTTTAATCCTTCCTAGCACGTCCGAAATTTTAGTTAAATATCTTTTTTTTTTATTTTGGGTCAGCAAAACTGACATAAAATTGATCATGTAAGCCATGACAACTTTATAAGCAAAAGTGAAATTCTCCGTTTAAAAATCTCGAAAAAATTCAATTATAATTTTTTCAAAGGTTATTTCAGGAAAATTAGAAAACTTATTGTAATTGGAAACAAACATTACTTAATTTTTTAGCAGAAAAATTTTAGTTGAAAATAAGAGAAGCGTGTGTAACCGTGGTGATTGGTTTTGGAGGTGTAAACTGACGTTTACGTCAATGTATCGACAACTAACGTCAGTGGAATTTTTCGGACGGAAGGACAAGACAGTATTTTTTAATTTTAAGTGAACCAGCTTATCTAACTATAAAGTAATTTTGAGAAATTAAATGCATTCAAAAGTCTAATATTTTATTAGGTATATCCAAAATTTCGCTGATACCCTGATGAAAAAAGGACCCAAAGTTGATTAAGCAATGTTTATGTTATTATTAAGAGGAAAGACCAAAGTATTTTTTTGAATATTTAAAAAAAAAATTTAATCCTTTCTAACACGTTCGAAACTTTAGCTAAAAATCTTGTTTTTTCATTTTGAGTCATCAAAACTGATGTAAAATCAATCATGTCATCCATTATTGATAGTTTTATAAACAAAAGTTAATTTCTCCATTTAAAAATCTTGTAAAATTCAATTATACTTTTTCAAAAGTTATTTTAGGAAAATTAGAAATTAAAGTATACTTAATGTAATTTGAAACAAACATTAGTTAATTTTTTAGCAGAAAAAATTTAGTTGAAAATAAGAGAAGCGTGCGTAACCGTGATGATTGGTTCTGGCGATGTGAATTGACGTTTACGTCAATTTATCGACAACTAACGTTACGGCAAATTATCGGTCGGAAGGGGAGAATTAACAGTATTTTTTATTTTTAAGTGAACCAGTTTATTTAACTATAAAGTAATTCCTGAAAATTAAATATTTTCAAAAGTTCAATATTTTTAGGTACTTTATTTTAAAAAAGATCTGTCCAAAGCCTGCACTGTTTCCGCCCCTAAAATTGAATCTAAAAAAGAAAAATTTAATAATTGCACTATGTCTCTCATTGTAAAAGAAAATAAAATTATATTCAAAAATGAAATAAAAATATTTAATGAAATATGTGTGAGAGAGAGAGAGAGAGAGAGAGAGAGAGAGAGAGAGAGAGAGAGAGAGAGAGAGAAGTAAAACTTTTGAAAATGCGACGATGATGGTCAGCCAGAGAATTTAATACGAAATCAACGTTATTGATATTTCAGGATTCTCGCTAAGAGGAGAAACAACTCTAGCACACTTGACATTATTTCAGCTTTGTGCATCCGTATTTTTGTCGGAGTCGATTTTTAATACATTTTTGGATTATTAAAAAATGATTGTAAAAAATATACTCGCATAAGAGCTTTCAAATTTATGATCTGTAAAAATTAAATCAAATAATAAGAGCATTTCCATTGACTTGCACTAACAAACTTAATTTAAAAATATTTAACAACTTTATCACATTTTGTATTTAAAATTAAAAAAAAGAAAACAATTCTTGTAAAAATTCATTTTTCCTTGAAAAAATATTTTTGTAGCGGAAAGTTTGGTAGTTACCATTTATTAAGCAATGAGGGCTTGAGAATTTTTTGAAAGTGTATAAAGTTGAAATTGTTCTATGATCCACTTTTTGCACAAATTTGACCAAAGGTATTGGAATAATGTAGAATTTAGATTCTACTTACCCACCTTACAGACTGAAAAATGTTTGAAAAGATTTTTTTCAGTATGTACAATACTCCTTAAATTTGGCAGTCCAGTGGACATGACTACCGGATCTGGTTTTTATGTCTGTATTGTTAGGAGTAGGTTGTGGGATTGTAGTTGGAGTAGAAGAAAGTTGGTCTTCATTAGATCGTGTGTGATTTGCAGCATCATTTTGACTTCAGATAAAATGTCCTTAATATATATTATTCAGGAAAGCCATTAAAATCTTTTAAATTAAATAATGTCTTAGATTTATTGGGTTTTGTATTTTTACAATTGAGCTAAAAGTTTGGGTAATATCGCACAATTTACAAGAAAAATCGATACTTTATATTCTTCGGCGTGGTGTAATGGTTAGCAAGCTCGTCTTGCTAGGTCAGTTATTACTGAAAAGTGAGTTCGATCCTCACTTGATGCCCCATACATTCGGCCTAGTCCCACATCTAAGCTACGCTTGGAAAATCTTTAGGGCACCTCGACGTGGTGTAATGGTTAGAAAGCTTGTCTTGCTAGATCAATTACGACTAAGTAGTGAGTTTTTACCATGACTTTCTAAAAAACAAACATTTCAAAAATAATTTTATTTATTTGTGAATAAATTCAGAAAGTTTCACTAAAATCAGGCAAGGAATAACTTTAAAAAAAATCAAGATTTTTAACCAAAATTTCGAACGTGCTAGAAAGGATTTAAAAAATTTTAAAAGATAGATAAAAATACTTTGGTCTTTCATTTTAATAAGAATTTTGACGATAAAATTTTTTATTAAGTTTTTATATTTTTCATCATGATATGCAGTTTTTTCGGCGAATTAAAAATTGTTAAAGATTACAAAAAAAGCTAATCACTTCTCTTACAAGTCTCACAAGTCTCTTACATTTCTTCGATCATAATTAAATTAACAAATATGTAGATAAAAGAGTAATATAAAATAATACTACTGGACACAAATTATAGGAACAAATGTTTTAAATTTGAATTGTTTATTGAACATCGCAGCTAAAACCTACTGCACTATATAAAATTGTCATAATAGAACTAAATTGTTCGGTGTAGTTTCCCTTGAGTGTAAACGAAGGTCTTATTTGGTGGCACAATGATTTGGTTAATGGGCTTGCGCCTTGCTTCCTGTTCATACATAATTTGTGAAGATTCGGTTGTTCATTTGACAGCTTTTTCCACGCCTTGTAAATGTGCAGGTAAATTTGGAAATTCCAATTTTGCTCCATTCATTGAAGATTCTAGGAGTTCATTATTTAAAAACTTTCTGCAAATGCAGATTCACAGACCCCCCACTTTGTGAGAAGTCAAAGTTGACCAATTTGTGGCTTCAAAATTGATGGCAATCATTTTCTTCAACCTCTTCTTTGGTAAGTTCGCTACTTCTGAAAAAAAAATTATTAGAAAATTTTGCCCATACTTGGTTATATCTTTTATGTAATTTCAATGAAACTTAAAATTATTCTTGTAAATTGACACAACTAATTAAGCATAAATAAATGTTTACTTATCTAATGGACAAAATCTTTTTTTATGGCTTCTTCCCTCCTCTCCAATTCATTCGACTTCAACATTGACAACAGAATGTTTTTTGGAAGCAAAGCAAAAGCATCTGTCTATATTTCTGAGATGAGGTATTATGTACACTATTTACATTATTCGGACTATTGTCGCCATATTTATTAAAACGTTTCGGTCGTTGTACGCTCCAGCCTTCTTCAGGTGGTTGGAATGTCGAACTGAACCCTTTATTTCGCTCACTGGGGTAGACTGTTCTAGTTCCACGTGCCATGTCTAATGGATGTCAGTTATCAGTTATCTTCTGGTTATTCCCCTCTCCAGGTTCTCCACCGCCTTAACCAGGTATTGAACTCACTCTCTTTGGGTCCGTTCTCTGGATCTAACTAACGCCTTTATCCACTGTGTCCTCAAGGGTTCAGTTCGACATTCCAACCACCTGAAGAAGGCCGGAGCGTACAACGGCTGAAACGTTGTAATAAATATGGCGACAAAGATGAGGACAATAGTCCGATTAATGTAAATAGTGCAAAGCAAAAGCATTGAACTGTTAATTTGTGTGTTAACACGCAAAAGCGAATCCAAAACAAAACTCGTGAAATTTCACACCTTGATGCGAAATTTTTTTTCGGCCAATAGGAAACTAGGAAACATTTAAAAACAAAATTTAAATAACCTTCAATTCTCAGAAACAAATTCTTTTACGGACCTTTTCGCGAGCCGACGCGAAGTCTGTCGTCGTCCAATGGAAAGGACCGAATCATATCCAGGGGTGAATTCCCAAATTACTTTTTCAAGTCCCACCAACAAAAGACGGGCAAGTTCGCTTGTCACCAGAGAGAAAAGAAGACGAGCGTATTAACACGTCTCTTGACAAACGTCAAAAGATCGTTACTATTATCTCTACCTTTCTCCTTCATCTCTTTTATACTTGAAAGGAACATTTAAGACTAAGCGATTACTTCAAAGACATTCCTACCCTACGATAACGCTCATACATCCACACATACTTTCACATACACTCATTCTTGCAAGGACTACTACGAACATTTTGACGACCTTGTATCAACCAAAATACATTAATTTTATTTGTAAAGACCTAAATTGATATGTATATAAATTTGTTGTTTCACTTTACAATTTGATTTTCTTGTTTTATACCTCTCTTATGGTGGGCTATCTAACTAACAAGGCCAAATCAAACTATCAGTTTCAACACTCATACTCACTGTCATACATTTCACTATAACTGATAACCCACTATAGGACGAAGAGGGCCCATATGTTATAGATCTAAGATTAGAAGATACATCACATCTAATAAGTTCCATGGAATATCTAGGGACTTTTAAAAGACTCTAAAGTCCCTTTGTCTTCCTGGCTCAAAAACTGTCATCGTTTGTTTCTTCACTTGAAGATGTCTGTAAAAAAATATTGTATGTAGTAGAGGAAGCAACACGTGAAGAATCTTGTTGCTGTCTTTCAATCTACCTGCCTAATCTTTGTTTCAGTAAAATATTTTTTTATTTTTTTTTTTATTTTTTGATAGCATCTTTGTCGATAGGTCCAAGTTGGAAACTGCCTTTTGGTCCTGTATTCCCTCTCTTCAATGAGAACCTGCAATTTCAAAATGTGCATGCGTTTCTTTAACATGACAAAAGGAAATACCACAATATTATTTACTAGAAAAAGGAAGATTTATATTTTTCAATTTAAATTCGGAAAATCAGGACATGAAATACTTCAAAAAAGTATTAAACAAAAAAACAAAAAAAAAAAAACAAACAAAAAACTACCATAGGAAGACAAGTGCAGATTATGTGCCTTGTTTAGCAATTTTCTGTATTGCACTTCACAGCAAAGTCATCAGATAAAAAATTTGAAACAAGAAAAAAAAGCAAAAAGAAGGAAACAGTATTACTTACCTAAAAAATGAAAATAATCTCTTCAGCGGAAAAAACAAATACGTTTGAGAATTTACGCCAGTCAGTTAAATAAAATTAAGTAGATTAATTAAATAATCTTTTCTTCTTTCTTTTTCAAATAATTAATTCTGTTGCATAAAAAAAAAAAAACTAATTATTTTTACAATTATAAACAAACAGCGGTCAATGTTTCATACAATAATAAACAATAACAAGAACACGCTTTTAAAACGGTGTAAACTTAAATAATAACCATCAAAGATAGTTCCACAGACAATATTCATAAACAAACATTATTTTATCATTTAAAAAATGAAGAAATTTTTCTGTGCTTTATTGATAATTAAAATTAGTCTATTTTTTCTACTGAAAAATAACAAATTCTGAATTCCATGATAAAGAGAAAAAGAAGCGATCTTTTCCTGTCAATTACGCAAAAAAACAATAATTTTCATTTCGCTTTTACAAGTAAACATTTTTTTTTATTAAATAATCCTTTTTTTTTTAGTTTTATTTGATATATTAAAAACAATGAAAATATTTCAATTGACATTTATTTTTAATTATGACATGTACATATTTTCTCTTCTCCCAACGGTACAGAATTTTTTGACGGCGGTAAATTTTTCACTGATCGCCAGTAGTTAAAGTAACTTGCTCGCCTAACTGTAACGATTTGGAGAAAAAATATTTTGTGTTACTATTTTCTTGTCAAACCCCAACTATCATAACCATCGCATTACCACGGTTCCTAAATCGACCTGTCGTAAATGGGTACTGTACGCAGTTGTGTGTACAGCACTACACACATATACACACGCACCTAATGAGCCAATCAGTTTTCATTTCAGGTCATGCCAGAGAAAATCACGCGAGATAAACATTTTTAAAATGCACTAGAGAAAAAAACAACAATTTTTAAGTTTCAAGTTAATCATAAATCGAGTAAATTCTCAAAGAAAACAACTGGTTTCATGCCTTTCTTTGGGCTCTTACAAACATGTAGAGAGCCAAAATTTTTAAAATCTTATAGGGTAAAAAAAAAAAAATGTGAAAAAGATTTCAGACATACCATACATGTTATGACCCACCCCCACACTTCCCTTCTTGGTTATCAGCTCTTTTAAAATGATTTTCTTTTTTTGCTGTTCTCGAAAGCCGGAAGTGTTTTTCTTGGAATGTATTTTCAAGCAAAGATTTTAACAAAAGTTAATAGTTTCAAATTCAAAATAAAGAGATTAATGCATTTTTTATGTGAAAGATTTGTCACTAAAGAATTGTGTTTGCAATCATTTGATAGTCACCTTCAAATAACCTTTTTTGGATGATTTTTAAAAAGAGATAGAAAGACCTTGCACAAGAAGACTATAACCCACTTAAGACAAGCAAAGGCAACTGGAGCAGAGGGAACAGGAATTAATTATTATTGCTGAAGGTATCGAGCACAGAAAAAAGTGATGAACGAAAAGTGATAACAAAAAACTTACATTCTACGAAGCGAAGAATGAAAATTGAAAACTGCGTCAAACGTGGAAAGAGAAACAGTTTTGATGTGTTAACGGTCAGCCAATCAGAGAGAAGCATAAAAGAATGAACCAATCAAAATAATGTAAGAATAAAAGGGTCCAATCAAAATTCGACAAATATCAGCTGACAATTGAGAATGTCTTTCTGTTACAAAAGAAAAGCCTTTCGTCAATGAGAAATAGTTTTTCGAAAATTAAATTGTTTAATTCATAACGATTTGCTTTATCCCACATGAATCTTATTGAAAGGCCCAAAATAGCTGATAGATTAAAATTAACTTATCACAAAATCCCTTGCATTTAATAAAATAAAACAGCAGTAGTTGAAAATACAGGAGTTTGCATTTTATTTTATAGAAAAATACAGTCAAACATGCGAACATGTGCATAAATATGTAACTTTATGTTCTATAATAATTGAATAAATAAATTAAGAAATAAGTAAATGTAGTTTCATTTTTTGGGAATGCATTTTAATATCCTACGACATTATAAATAGTGGAATTTTCACATGTCAAACAAAAAACAATTTTTGTGACAATAACATTGTAAATGTTTATTTTATTATGGGTTCATTTTGTTAGTATGATAAACAGCTTGTAGTGAGTCCCGATAAAAATAAAATCTATAAACAAATAATAAAAAGAATTCAAATTAAAATAAAGCATTTGCGCTTTCCTTTAAAACTTTTATTTATTTATATATACATTTCTAAACCTTTCTTTCTTTCTAAACTTCTCTTTCTATATTTCCTTCAACTAACGAGGAGGCAACCCTCAAATAAAAAAAAGGAAGAAGAAAACTGAAAAACGCCGGAAGTGTGAAGAACAAAGACTGAAAACTAACAAAAATCAGGGAGGCTCCACGCATAACTTCCGTTATAAAAAAAAAATGAAAAATAAAGGAACGCTGAAAAATAAAATAATCTTAGCTGATCAAAAAATTGCTACAAAGAGAGTTTTGATGTTAGCCGAAACCAATGTTTGTACCAGATTACCGGAGCTTCCTCAAAAGGATATAAGATGACACCTCTGCGGTAGAAGAGGCGGCGGCAGGAGATAACAAGAAAAGACGCTTTCGCCGGAGAAACCAGCCATGCGTGACGCGTGAAGAAGTAATTAAGAGGCCATCTGCTAACCATATTTCTGCCCTGCTTAGATTGACACTGACCTATTTCTAATATTACTTCTAAGCCCAGCACGGTCTGACGTCAAAACTATCACCACTGGAATTTCTCCAAGCTACCACCAATATCCGCCTTATAAACGAAGATTTTTGTGACACTGAATATCAAAGGACTCATCCTAAAGCAAATAAATAAAAATATATATTATATATGTATATACCCTTGCTCTATTTCGTTTTATGTCCTGTGTTTCCGATAAACATCACCAAGAATATCTACTAATACCACACTGGTGACCCCCGATGTTATACACACTTATAAACATGTAATACACAAGACACACGATTAAATATTCTGATTTTTAAAACTAACAGTGAATATTGGTTTATATTTGTAAAGACTGGAAAGGTTTGTGATCACAGGAGAATTAAAATAGGACAACTGTTGCAGCGCTAAGCAGGTTGCCTGTTAACACCGCAAGCAGAAAAATAATATAGGGTAATACGATCGAAGCAAGGACAACAAAGACGAGGATGTAAAAGTTTAAGCCAAATTTTAATAAATTGTTGAAAGCAAATAATCATTTGAATCGGTCAACAGTTTTGAAGGATCGTTTTCAAAATGTATTGCGACAAAGAATAGGCCTAACAGCGGTGTTTAGTTCAGTTCCCCGGATTCGGTATATAAAGAGCGCGTCGGCGCTTGGGGAGACTGTTCCTGCATAATGCGTTGAGCTCAGTTCGTCCTCAAATGTCGCAAATCGCAGGTTGAGTTCTAATGAAGGACATTCGCAATTTCGCGGCTTAATCCTCTACTATCTTCCCCAGGCGTTCCGGAAAACAACCCATATCATTTATATGGTCGCTAGTCCGCATTACCCGAGGGTAGACTGTGCAAATTAAACCGGTGTATCATAGGGACATGTAGCCGAGGGTAAATAATCTGCTGCTGCTGGTGAAGCTGGTCGGCGTACAGATAATCGTTTGTGGTTGAAGTTCGGTCGTGCTGCTGGTTGAGTTTTGCCTGGTTGAAGGATCGTTTTGCAGGGCTTTCTGCTTCGTGCGGTCAGCGAAGGTGAGAGCTTCGCTCAACCCCGAGGTAAAAATCCGCCGGGAAGTTCTGGAACTTGCTCCCACTAAGTCAAGATGTAACACAAGGTCGTTTAGTCGAGACCCCGGATGTCGGTAGCTGGTCAGAGCTTAGTAAAACTTGTCGCGTCCCGGCAGAGCCAGTCTTGAGGAGAGGATCGACGCGGACGAACGATCCAATAATTTCAAAACCCAGCATAACGCCGGCGGGCGAGATCAGTTCGTCCTCCCACTAAGTCAAGATTTCATGACTGTCGTGGGAGACAGGATCGCAAAGGTTGGTCCAAAACTGTTCTAATGAAAGGACATTCGCAATAACCTAGCAAGTCTTGGAGCCAGTTAGTCCTTGAAATCTACTATAGCCAATCAATTCAAAAGCCTCAGCATAACGCAGGCGTAGTCCGGAAAAACGAGATTTGCACAAGGTCGTTTAACGTGAAGACCCGGTGTTTTCAGGCTACTGGTCCAAATGGTCATAGTACCCGAGGGTAGAGCTAGTGCATAGCTGGTCATGGAGGCACCGAGTGTAGGCTGAGCCAGTCCAAAAGGAAAAATGATCGAATCTCAAAGGCCAAGAAACGATCCAATAATTTCAAAACCCTCAAATTAACGCTGGCGGGCGAGATCGGTATTTAATTTGACTCCCACTAAGTCAAGATGTGACACAAGGTCGTTTAACGTGGAGACCCGGTGTTTCCACCAAAAGGCTGGTCTGGTCATAGCTTGTCCAAGCTGGTCGGCCTGCTGGTCATGACTTGCTAGCTGCCGTCCAAGCTATTCGAATCCTTGATCGAATCCAACCAGCCAAGGAACGATCCAATGGCATGCATGACGCCGGTCGAGATCGTATTTACTTGACTCCCACAAAAGCAAGATGCTGGTCATTTAACGTGAGACCAGAGTGTTTCCACTCAAAGGCCACTGGTCCAAAACTGGTCAAAGCTTATCCAAAATCAGAGCCTCGTCAAAGCTGGTCATGACTTGTCCTAAAGTCCCGGTTGAGCCAGTCCAAGGTCGAAAACTTGATCGAATCTCAGCCATAGGCCAAGAAACGAGCCAATAATTGTCAAAACCCCAGCATAACGCCGCCGGGCGAGATCGGTATTTACTTGACTCCCACTAAGTCAAGATGTGACACAAGGTCGTTTAACGTGAGAGACCCGAGTGTTTTCCACCAAAGGCCACTGGTCCAAACTGGTCATAGCTTGTCCAAGCTGGTCAGAGCCTAGTCAAAGCTGGTCATGGCTTGTTCTAGCAAGTCCCGGGCAGAGCCAGTCCAAGCTAGTCGAAGCCTTGATCGAATCTCAGCCATAGGCCAAGAAACGATCCAATAATTGTCAAAACCCCCAGCATAACGCCGGCGGGCGAGATCGGTATTTACTTGACTCCCACTAAGTCAAGATTTCACACAAGGTCGTTTAACGTGGGAGACCCGAGTGTTTCCACTCAAAGGCCACTGGTCCAAAACTGGTCATAGCTTGTCTAAGCTGGTCAGAGCCTAGTCAAAGCTGGTCATGACTTGTCCTAGCAAGTCCCGGTCGGAGCCAGTCCAAGAGGCTCGAATCCTTGATCGAATCTCAGCCATAGGCCAAGGAACGATCCAATAATTGTCAAAACCCCCAGCATGACGCCGGCGGGCGAGATCGGTATTTACTTGACTCCCACTAAGTCAAGATTTGACGCAAGGTCGTTTAACGTGAGAGACCCGAGTGTTTCTACTCAAAGGCCACTGGTACAAAACTGGTCATAGCTTGTTCTTATTTTATTTTATTTATTTTAAACGAGGTTTAAATTTTATTTTATAATTTTCATTATTATTATTATTTTATATTTTATTTTTATTTATAATAATAACAATGTTTCTACAAAATAAATAAACATATATTATTTGTTGTACCTTTGATTCTGTTCGTGTCTTCCGAATTTTCTGATCGATATTATTAAGAACCACCCGCAACAACTTGACTTCATCGGAACTTTGTGTACGCCAGCGATCACCACAGAAGGGAACAAGTACGAACTCAAATTTCGGCATGAAAGGCTTCACCAGACAGAGAAGTAACTCACAATAAATCAAGTCATCACCCAGAAATTTCATCAGACAAGCAGACTACAAGCAGTGATCAATGGAAACGAACGTAGCGTGATGGCTCAATATCATAGAAGCGAAATTCCACCCAGGAAGCTTACAGCCAGCGCATCTTACCCCCGAAACCCCCGATCGCTTTTTTTTTGGTGGGGGGGGGCGTTGCGGCCTCTGCCATATTTTTATAGCACTGTTTTATGATCATCCGCCATTTTTTTTTAATTATTTTTAAACTGACGTTACATTGTCAGTCATCAACTAAGAATATACATCGTGTATCTGCATAGCAGGTTAGGGGCGTATTGCGCGTTCCTGCGCAATACGCCCCGCACCCGACAAGGTTGGAGCCCCAAAGGGTAGTTTCAGCAGCGTTTTTTTTTTTTTTGGTGGGGGGGTACTTTTTTTCTGCATTAGTTATATTGTTAATTATCAACTATAATTATCAACAGGGGCTTTCTACCGCGACTCTCTCAACCTTGTGGGAGCTCCATACCTACTCGGGAATTGCAGGAGGGGGGCAGAAGTGCTAATTTCAGCGCTTATTTTTTTAAATTGTAATTTTCTTTCTGAACAGTTCGTTTAAATCAATTAAGAGGGGGAATATATCTCGGTAAAATGATTTTTTATTCCGAGATCATCTACTAAGGAGGATCTCTGATTTTTACTGATAGTAATACTAACCAGACGTCCACCGCTAGTAATTAAAATAAAATTTCTAGTCCCTACTTTTTACATTTCGAGAAAGATAAAACTGAGAAAATGTTTGCTTAAAAAATAAAAATGTTTAAAGATTTCAACACATGAAAAAATTTTCCTGAAAACTGAAATAATGCTTTTAAAACAAATTTTTAAGACAATCCTGTTTGTGTTGTGTTGGAATCTTTGTTGGAACCTTTGTAAAACTTTTTTTTTCAGCGGAGATGCATCGGCGATTAAGCTTTAAGGAAATGCAAAAAATTGCGACTTAAACATTTTTTTCGAGTAAAATTTAGTCTTGAAAATATTGGTGGTTATTACAAAAAGATTAACATTCTTCGCATTTTTTTAAATAAAAAACCTATTCATTATAAAAGTAAATAATTAATGAATATATACTGAAATTTCCATTTAAAGTGGATAATTCCCTGATTTTTGGTAATTTAAAAAAAAAGCGCTGCTCTTCATCTCCGAATTTTCCTTCGGGGGCAGTAACAACCCTATTCGATTTGTTCGAATTCCACAAGATGTCGTTCGGTTTAAAGAATTCTGTGTGTACATTTCAGCACTACATGAATAAGAATAAGATATTTTCCAACATAAATTGGGTATTCATTTCCATAGACAATATTTTAGTTTTTAGCGATAACTTTGAATTTCAGCATAAGAAAGACTTGGATACAGTATTTAATATACTGCTCGAAAATAACCGAAATATTTAATTGGCCAAATGTATATCTAACGTGTCGAGTCTAGACTTTCTGGGATTTAAATAACGAATGTTTATTGCCCACAAGCAATAAGATTAAAGAATTAGAGGTTTTCTCAGCTCCTAAAGATTCAATGAACCTGCGTACATTGTTGGGCATAACAGGTTTCTATCGCAAAATAATCCCTAATTATGCGTCGATTGTGTTACCTCTGTCTGAACGCATGAGATTTTACCAAAAATCAACGTTTGAGTTGACAGAAAAAGAAACAAAATCCTTTAAAGAAATAATACAAAGTTGTCAGACATTACAGCATTAGGCTACCCACAAATTCACCCATAGACAACAGTCAATATGCAGTCGGTGCTGCTTTGCATCAGCTGATAGATAATAAATCAGTCCCTATAAGATTCTTTTCAAAGAAATTATCTCAAGCCCAAACATCATATTCCGCATTCGATAGAGAACTCCTAGCGGCTTATTTGGCAGCGATTCACTTTCGCCATTCTCATAGAAGGTCGCCATGTAGTTTTATTCACTGACCATAAACCGTTGTGTGGGGCAGTCTACAGCCAAATAGCCGAGAAATCGAATCGCCAGTCGGTACTGAATACCTTGATGACATGGCGCCTAATTTTGGTAAAGAACACCCTCACACCACTAGTAAAACTTTCACTGAGTTCCTGCGATAAAGTATTGTTTAGGGTTGATCGAGTCAGAATACCTTTAGAAGCGCCCTCTACGGGACCTACAAAGTTCTGACACGATCAACTAAAAATTTCATGATTTATATAGGAACAATGGAAATTATGCACAGGTATCAATTGATAGGTTAAAACTTTATATCGGGTCTACTAAAGATAAAATAGATCCTAGTAAATCAGATAAAGCAAACAAAAATTAAATCACGACTGATGAAGAAAATAGCAGAAAAGTCAACAAGAATGTTGATGATGATCATGATGATGATAGTAGTAGTAGTAGTAGTAGTCGTCTTCGTCGTCAAACTAATACATCTAAGGCAGGCAGAAAAATAATGACTTCTTCTATTTTTAGATATTTATTTCCACTCAGGAGCTCCGCTTTTGGGTGGGCGACTATTGTGGTGAAACTAATGTAAAAAAAAAATTTAAATATTAAAATAAAATATTTAAAAAAAGAATTCAAATTAAAATCAAACATTTGCTTTCCTTTAAAACGAACCCTCTCTCTCTCTCTCTCTCTCTCTCTCTCTCTCTCTTTCTGCACTTCTCTCTATATACTTTTCTCTCAATTAATGAAAAGGCAACCCTCAAATAAAAAGGAAAAAAAGATCGAACCCGGCTGTAAAACGGCGGAGGTTTGCTAGTCCAGGGTCTAGCAGGCGAGAAGGGACAGACAGAAAAAACGCCAAGCGTGTTGCGTGAAACTACCGGTTATCAGCTGAAGACAATTTCCACCCTTCGAAGGGCCTAGGATACATCGCAGATTGACACCGCACCTACTTCCAAAGTAACCAAACTCTGGACAGCTGTCAACAAAATGAAAACTACTACCAAAGTCTGACTATTAACTATCAACTATTCAGCCGAAGGAACTTTCACCAACTGGAATCACAAAGGACTCGCTCCAATCGAAGTCAAATAAATAAACATTTTTTATACTTTTGAATTTTTATTGGAATTTAATTTGAGAACAATATTTTACAAGTTCACATTCTCGCTATT
Source organism: Acanthosepion pharaonis (assembly GCA_903632075.3). Taxonomy (NCBI): domain Eukaryota; kingdom Metazoa; phylum Mollusca; class Cephalopoda; order Sepiida; family Sepiidae; genus Acanthosepion; species Acanthosepion pharaonis. Next base: position 266,030 of record CAHIKZ030002323.1, on the reverse strand, counting down.
TTTTCTATCCTCACTTCAACCTCTTTTTACTTTCAAAACCGGCTCCCAAAGCCTTGATTCTTATCGTTTTGTCGCAAATTTTTAACCTCAACCCTTTGAAGCGGAAAAGGCGGGACAGATTTCCCTGCATTTTTTTTAATACTGTTCGTTTATTTCGAAGTTTCCATGAAATAATACTAAGAAAAGAACCCCTGGAGCAATTCAAGTCGAATGTTCCGCATATTCACACCTCATGTTGCACAAGACAAATTGAATAATCCAACACACAACAACCTTTCTTCAAGTCTATCATGTTTTTATGCATGACACGGAGTGAGGCGAGCGACGTCCGTTAGTGTGTGTACTGTAGCCGTAAGTTGTTGTCCAAATTTGGTGGGTTTTAAATAGCCTCCTGTCTGTTTTTATAACCGCGGAGTATGAGGGTACGTGAGAAGCTACCACCACGCCAGACAAATAGGATCATACAACACTCAACAACCTTGAGGTTTACAACACAAAAACGCTTTATTAACAGAACGAACAGTCTGACACGGGGTGTTGCACACTGTTAATGATAATACAACAGGGGAAGTAATCCAGGTTACCTAAGACTCCAAGGGGAGAAATTCAGTCTTGCAATTGCCTGGCATTGCATAATTTCTTTTTAATGAAATAACATTTTCAAGGATTTTTCTTTAGATAACTATAAAAAAAACATTGACGAACAAATCCTCCTAAATTAAAAAGTATACACAAGATATGGAAAGAGAGGAGGTTACAGACCATTCTAGTCAAATATTTCCCCAATTTTTTTAAAATAAAATAATTTATTCAGTATATAATTTAATTCATTCATTAATGAATCTGTTGCGGATGTTTGTGATGTGTGTTGGAGAGGAATTATCAGAAGGCTTGAATTTTCAGAAGGTTTGAATTTTCAGACGGTTTGAAATTGTGTGTGTTCAATAATCTTCCATCCACAATAATTAATACAAGATAGATAATAATAAAGATTCATAAACATCTTGTTTCAAAACATAACAATTGAATTTATTAATATTTGATATACATGCATGCGAACTGAAAAGAGAGGACAGAGTCGTGTCCCTTTGATTAGGTAATAGTTGTACCTGAGTTCATATTAAAAGGAAGTAATATTAAACTGTAATTTAGAAGAATAAAGTTTCTTTAGCATATTTGAAATTGTGTATTGTACAAGTTGGTAAAAGTTCAGAAGAGATTTCATTGTTCGTACTTGCGTGAATGTTGGTAAGGGTTTTTAACGTCTGACTTCAATGGCTAAGACGGGAGTTCTTAAAGATTACATCTTGGTACTTGGTAGCAAGGAATGAGACGTGCGAGAGAGAGATAAAAGAAAAGAAACTCAGGGAGTTTACACGTGTTCTGTTTATATAATGGTTGTGTATCACGTGGGAGGCTCCAAGCATATTGAGCGGGAAAACAGATTGGTCGCGTGCAGGCGGTTATTGGTCGGAACTGACCAATCAGCAAGCTATATTGAAAGTGATTGACCAATGAATACTTGTTATATATTTGTAAGATTGTGATGGTGAAAATTATAACAGGAATAGTGCATTTCCTAGCAGGGGTTAACTAGCTTGTTTTGAAAGAATCCGCAAATCTCTCTTTTGTTTGAATTGGTTAATTTCCTGATTTTTGGCAAATATTTTAAAACAAGGAGTAGCGATTGTTTACTTTCATTTCGAAAAAAAAAACGCATCTATTTTTGTGGTTGTTAGTGTATATAAATGCTCTGTGCGTTTTTTTTTTTGGAAAATTTTTAAGTTGATTTTCTTATGGACTGTGATTGGGCAGTTCAAAGGTGAACCGCCCCCTTTGCAGGGGAAGGGAGAACTGGGACTGCACCTTAGCAGCAGTTGGAAGCGAGACCGCTTAGAAACAAGAGGTCTCTCTCTCTCTCTCTCTCTCTCTCTCTCTCTCTCTCTCTCTCTCTCTCTCTCTGCTAAAAGGCAGGCAACGTTTGCCCATAAGTGAAGGATGCATGGGTAACAAAGTTGCTGAAGGTAAGTTTCCTCTTCAGAGAAAGTTTTGAAAAAAAGTCCTCTCAAAGAAACCCCAGGAAAGAAAGTCCATGAGTGGAGTTTGGAACTGAAGCCTTTTGAGAAGAAGGAGGAGCAAACATGTACGTTTTCAAAAAGTGTTTTACTGCCGTAAAAGAAAGGCGTAAATTCCAGGCGGGCAGGAGGAAAATAAGAGAAGAGTTTGGCCACCAATAAGAGAACTGTCTACAAAAAAGAAAAAAGATAAAAACTTTTGAACCTTGAAAGGACTGAAAGGGTACTGTAGAGCAAGGGCTCTCTCTTTATTTTTGTTATCTTTGATACAGCAGGTGGCCCCAATTCTTTTGCTTGTTTTTTTTTTTTTTTGTGCATGTAATTTTTAAGTTTTGTTTTTCTGATATGTTTTACATTGTGTTAGTCAGAGAATATGTTATCCTATTCTCAACGAAAAGGGACGAATTTTTCCAAGCAACCTTGTTTAGCTGGTTAGAAATAAATAAATATTTTTTCTTTGTAATTGAATCTGATTTTCATATTCTTTTTTTTTTTTTTTTTTGTTATTAATTCTGGCAATAGTGAAAATACTGTTGCAGCAGGTTTTATTTTCTGAAAGAAAATAAAATTTCCGAAACTTTTAATACGGAAGGAAAGTGACTGAAATCGAGTTGTCAGGTCTGGACCGATAACATTTAAAGAATCTTTTTTGTATATTTTGTCAAGAATCTCGAAATAGCAAGAGGAGCGCTAGACAAAATATAGCAGCAATCTTCAATGGACGGACGAATTCATAAATGTTCAAATATGGATTCTATCAAGGAACACATTGTCTTAGTTGTTATTGACAATGTGACACAAAAAAAAATGAAATAAGGATGGCGAGAGAGATGTTGTTTCTGATTAACTTTTCAAGCATCGAATCGTTTCTTAGTTTACTGCAGAAATGCATCCATTATAATAATTAATTTAAAATTTCCCCAAAAACGGATTTTTGTTTTTTAAAAGAAAAACGAACCGTGTTTCTGTTAACGTGGCATTTTATTTATGAATCCTCACTTGTTAAAAATGAAATAAATAAAAAAAACTGAAGTTATGAATTAAAAGTATAATGTGTATTTTTTTGTTTGTTTGTTTTTAAAAGAGAAGTTATATAAGCAAAAACAAGTTATCTTTCTTTTAATATCGTAAAAAGTTTTCCCGATTTGGAAAAAAAGAAGTTACGACTCCGTTTTTTACATGTCCCCAATTTTATTTTTTTTAAATAAATAAACACAATTGTACTTTTATTTCATAATTTATCAGTGAGGAGTAATAAATACCATGTTAACAGAAACACGGAAAAAAACTGGCATCATATGGGCATTACATTCTGAGAAATGAATAAAAATATTAAAAACTGATGGGTGTATAAATAATTTCGTCGCAATTGTAATATTTTATTCCTTTCGGGAAGGGGCAGCAAACTTGAGGGGCGCTCCGGACGGCAAAAACACTAGCTACGTCACTGATGACACACCTCCCACCACACACACACACACACAGACACACACACACAGACACACACACACACACACACACACACACACACATATATATATATATATATATATATATATATATATATGTGTGTGTGTGTGTGTGTGTGAATTTAGGTAAAAATGGCAGCGGTAAAAATGGCAACGGAAAAAATGGCAAAAGTGGATAGATAAGAAAAAATGGCAAAAGGAAAAAAATATAGATGAATATTTCACAATGAGTTTATTAAAATCTTGGATACAATACATAATGGAAAAACATGAGAAGTTTGTCAAATTAAAAAGAATATTCAGCTAAATCTCCCCCCACTCCCATGAGATATTACTTTTTAGGCGATTACGTCTGAACACACAGAAAAACTTGGGAAAAAACAATTATAGGCCCTCTTGATGAAACCGAAAAAAAAACAAAACAATAAAACATTAATTATTTCAGAGGTTATCAGACAACGACAGGGTCAGACTGGTGACAGTAAAATTTAAAATCTTGTCTGATGCGTTTTCAATCTTTTAATACTCAAATGTGAAGTCTCTGAGAGGCGTCATATAGACATTTAGCAAATAGGTGTGAACAGAAATTCAAAAGGTTTGCTGAGGGAATAGGCAAAGTGAACTCTAGAATATTTACTTCGTTTACCATAATTTACCAATAAAATAATTGAATTAGTCTCTGAGAGTCAATACGAAATCTGTGAATGGGATTCCTAACCTTCGCCTTTGCGATTTTTCCGATTCCCTGATTCCGATTAATCGTCCCAACACTAGTATATATATATATATATATATATATATATATATATATATATATATATATATATATACACTTATTTTATATATATATATATATATATATATATATATATATATATATATATATATATACACACTTATATATATACACTAATACACTTATTTTATATATATATATATATATATATATATATATATATATATATATATATATATATATATGTAGAAATTTTGAAAAACAAACAAAAATCCATAAATGTAGTTAAAATGAAAGAATTGTCGACGTCAGACGTTTCGGTTTTTAATAAACCATTTTCAAGACAAAATTCATTAAAATACAAATTCAGTTCAATATGACGAAAACGATGGACATAAAAACACAAGTCTTATCCAAGAGTAAAACAGATAACTGACAATTTTTAAAAGATCAGCTTTCCGTTTAACGTGGTCACGCTGTAGTCACATGGGCGACGCTTTCATAACGTATTCCTAAAAGTTCGTGATTATTTTAAAATTCCTGTATTTCCGGATAAGCCTGCAATCTTCCATGTTGTAAAAACGAATTTAGGTTTGTGTTTTCAGTAGACAGTATATAAGCAAGTGTAAATGGATATAAATCCGACAGAATGTAGAAATTTTGAAAAACAAACAAAAATCCATAAATGTAGTTAAAATGAAAGAATTGTCGACGTCAGACGTTTCGGTTTTAATAAATAAATAAATAAATAAATAAATCTCTCTCTCTCTCTCTCTCTCTCTCTCTCTCTCTCTCTCTCTCTCTCTCTCTCTCTGGATTGGCTTCCATAGCAATTTCCATATTTGGATATAACCTCAAGGCAATGAAGGTTCCAAATAAGGATTTTTATTGACTGTAGATGGAGGTCATCAGTACAGGGGCTACCCGAACAAGCTGCAGGTCACCTACGCCAGTTGTTCGCCTTCGCCCGTTCTCCCGCTTAGAGCTGGACTTAGTTGTCTATCAAATGCTTTTGTGTGATACATCTATGGAAGAACATATGCAAAAAGTGCAGTTCGTTTTTTGATTGGGTCCAAACATTTGGAGTTATCAACTAAATTAAATGTAGATTTGATAAATCCGATGTCACCTTTTCCGTATATCATATTAGTTCAGCTAGTATTTTCCTTTTTCTTCAAAGGTAACATAAATTTCTAATATTCCTATGCCTAACACAACGAGAAAATTACATCAATTCTTTTTTTTTCAAATTTAATCTCTAACTGCAGAATGTTGCAAACACAACGAGGTATATTGTTTGACTACAGCTTATAAGAAAAAATGAACATAATAAATGTGTTTAAGCATGACACAGACTGCATATATATATATATATATATATATATATATATATATAATTATTATTATTAATAATAATAATAATAATAAATAATGCAGCTTAATTAACATTGTAAAGAAGTAGTCATTGAAAAGAATTACTGTAATTAATGGTGAAATCACTTCGCTAACATATTAAATAAGGCATTAATTCACTGACCACTCGTTGAACAACGCGATCCTTGTTTTTATTAATTGTAAAATGGATTAGATGTTTGGTCCATATTGCAAGTACTTTCGGTAACCATATACCATCCTTAGGCATAGATGCTATTTTTTCTCAATTTCAGGAAATTTCGGGTTACATTCCAAGACGAAAATGAATGTGATACTTGTCAAAATATGATTTTTTTAAAAAAGTGTGTTATTATTAACAGTTAAGAATTTTTGAGCGTACAGTAATGCGACACGAGATTTTTGAATATTGTAGTAATGTAGTAATTCACGAATTCTATTATTGTAAGTATTTTTCCGTTGACGTAACATGGACTAACTAATCCAATCATTAGAGCAATGTCCCAAAAGATTTCCAGAAATGATTTTACTGCAGATCGGTTCATTTTAAATTTATTAAATAATGCAGTTTAATTTTAATTAATATTGTAAAAAAGTAGTCATTCAAAGAATAAATCAATAAAGTTAATGTAATTAATGGCGAATTCACTTCGCTAACTGATTAAATAAGGCATTAACTCACTGCTGAATATTTTGGCATTTTCTATAGTTCTGAGAAGGGTCGTTAACATTCAAGTAGTTCTTCAGGTGAAATAACATTTCATATCACATTCATTTCGTTATATAAATAAGATAAAAGAAGAACTTGAACAAAATAAAAGCAACAAAAAAATTATATTTTATTTTATATTTTATTTTTTTATTTGTTTTTTTTTTTGCAGTAAAAAATTTTCAATTAGTGGTCTGTTATTGAAGTGAATTCGCCATTAATTACATTAACTTTATTGATTTATTCTTTGAATTACCACTTCTTTACAATATTAATTAAGCTGCATTATTTAATTATATATATATATATATATATATATATATATATATATATATATATATATATATATATATATGCAGTCTGTGTCATGCTTAAACACAGTCTTCTGACATAAAGATTGCGTTTAAGCTTGAAACTGACTGTCGCTGCTGGGTGTTGACCAACTTTTATATTTACATATGCTCTTTCCGTTATATTGAGCACATTAACCTATAAATATACCTTACACGATATATTTACTATATATACAGTGCGGGGAAACAAATATTCGTATGCATACACATTTTTAATTTATTGTATTTCCAACTTCTGAATAAACATACTTTTTATATAATTAACTGTATACAGATGCATAATAACTAAATATGCATAGAAAACAGAAATAATTTGAATTAATAGAAATAAATCCCATTTATCCATTTTAATGGCTGAAAACATTATTCGTACAATGCAAATTTCAGATTTTAAAACCTTTAAATTGCTTTAATACGCTAGATTATTCAAGTGGGATATTCTAGAAGGTTCCAATAATGTTACCAGTAGTTATTTTTAGCCTAAAAATACAAACAGAACATTCTGTAATTGATATTTGTGTAAGAACATTTTCATCGCGGCCAGAGGTAAAGAATTGGCAAATTTGCAAAAAGAACTTATTGTTAAGCTCTGGAAAGAAGGTAAAAGTTGCAAAAAAATCTCAGATAAACCAAATACTCCATTTAATACCATTAGTTCATTCATTGCAAGGTATAAAAAAAAAACCTCAAAACTGTTGAAAGTCATAGAAGAACTGGTGCTTCACTGAAGATTTTTTCAAGATCTTTGAGGAAATTAATGCGTCAGATTAAACAAAATCCAAGAGTTGCAGGAATCTGTGTCACTAAACGGGCAATAAACAATGAAATTTATAGGAACAAGCTAAAGTCACGGTTCCCTTGGAAAACTCCATTGCTATTGAAAAGATACACAGATGCCAGGTTGAAATCCATTTGTAAACATAACGATAAGGAAAAATCGTATTGGGAAAGAGTATTATGGATAGACGAAACCAAAAGTGAGTTGTTTGCACGTAATTCTAGAAATTATGTATGGAGAAAAGATGGTGATGCTTTCAAACAAACGAACACAGTTCCAACAGTGAAATTTGGTGGTGGCAGTATTATGGTTTGGGAATGTTTTTCTGCAAAAGGTACTGGCAACATATTAGTAATAGATGGTAGAATGAATGTCACAGCATATCGAAGTATTTTGGAAGTAAATTTAATGATTTTTGTTGAAAAATCTTGAACTTCCTCCTGATTGGATCTTCCAACAAGATAATGGTCCTAAGCATACTGCAAAATCTACAAAGAAATGGCTTGCTAAAAATGATGTAAATATCCTGAAATGGCCAAATCAGTCCCCAGTTTTAAACCCATTTGAGAATCTGTGGTGTTATTTGAAAATTCGAATTCAATCAAGAGCTCTAATAAATATCCCTGATCTGAAGACTAGATGCAAGGAAGAATGTGTATGTGTAAAAGATTTGTTGTACATTCAATTTGTATAAATCCCCTTGTAAATATGTTTGACTTGCTTGATGTAGTTGAAATAAAGTAATATTTTAGACCTGATTTTTATGGTTTCTGAAATTGCTTTCTTGCACACTATTTAACCCATCCTCTTACTATATTGTCATGGGTAAAAGAATTTTTATTTGGTCATTTTCAAACCTCCACCTATTAAACCATAAAACAATTTCTGATTTTGGACTGAAACAAAAATATTTGAGTATCCTGTAACATACTGTTATATGCTAATGAATGCTGAAAATTTCCTCAAAGATGAAAAAGAAATTTGAGACAACAGTGACACGGTTCTAGAGGAGATGAATGGAGCATGTATATATGGTTCTTCAAATAGATGCCATGGATGCAACATGTGAAAAACAAGGAAGTTTTAAAAGAAATGGAAACAAAAAAAATTGTACTTGAAATCAGAAAGAAACAGTTTAAATTTCTGGAAAACATTAGAAAAGAGGACTTGGAGAATTTGACACTCGGAGAACATATTCAAAACAATAGAAGCAGAGAAAAACTATGTGTAGCTTACCTAATGAGCGTGTGTAAATGGATGGCATATTTAAAACTAACCCTAATCCTGTTAAGAACTACAAAGTATAAAACATTTGTTGACAGTCTTGGCCTTGATTATACACATCCTGAAGTGATACAGCAATTAAAAGAAGAGTAAGACTTTGGGTCATCAGTAATCAAAAAACAATAATGTTACAAGAAAGAAAAAGATTTTCAGTAATTTCATCCTGGCATTTTTTTTTAATAAATGTTATAATTTTACTGCAAGTGTAGGAAATAAGACGATCACACTTGAATTTTAAAATTGAGATACAAAATACTTGAAAAAGAGATATATTTTTTAAATTTTAAGCGAAAGAACTTTATTTGCATTGTAGATATTGAGAGTAAGGTCCCTTGATAAAAGCTCCAAGATTTTGAAACTTCTGAAACAGAATATTTCAGTGTACAACATAAACCATGATGGAAGAAAATTTCGCCAACTCTATCATAAAAAGTTAATCAGCTCTTCTTAGTTAGGCCAAGAACTTCTTTGCATCCTCTGAAAAGAATATGAAGTGAATGGATGCATCCTCTGAAAAGAATATGAAGTGAATGGATGAATATAACCTAACCTACCCTTGATGACTATGAATTGATTTCGAATACTCCTTTTCATTATAAATTTGTGTTTTTATGATTTATTTAAATTATAACTATTGCTTTCTTTGAATTCTTTTAAGTTTTCTGCCAATACGGTTTTTTATTTTGTTCACTGTAAAATTCTGTTTCAAGGGTTGTTACTCTCAATATCAATAATGCAAAGTTATTTCCCTTGAATTTTTAACAATCTATTTTTTAAATATTTTTACGTACCGCAAAAAAAATGTTACCTTAATTTATAACGGTAAAAAATTAAAATTGAATTTTTAAAAGTCTTTCTTAAAGCTTTTATTTTAGTTTTTTTTATTTAATATATCCACTAGGTAAAATACTTTGCTGTATTTCAAAAACTAATTTATATTTATTTGAAGGATATTTTTTTTGTCTGTGTGTTTTTTTTGGGGTTTTTTTTGTTGTTTTTTCTTTTTTAGCTTCGTCTAAGTTGATCTCTACCCGAAGGCAGGTCGACAAGCAAAGTATTCGCAAAGCCAGAGGTTTGGTAAACTTGATATTTACATAAGACCTCTCCACAAGGCGGGATGTAGCACAAGGCCGTATTGTTTTACGTGGGGCCATTCCGAGTCCTTTGGCTCGGGCAAAAAATGCATAGCCTCGTCTGTGTTCTTCTCTCCCCGAAGGCAGAGAGTTTGACAAGATGGGTATTGATTGCCAACCCCAGAGGTTCGGCGAACTTGTATTTACCCTACCCCACAAGACGGGATGTGGTACAAAATCGGTTTTTATGTGGAGCGATTCTGTAGCCTGTAGGCTCGGGCAAAAATTCCCAGTAGACCCCATAATAAAGGGGTCAGGTAGCTCTCTACTTCCCCAGATTAGACATTTGGCCCTTTGGCATAGCCTTGTCTGGATTCCTCCCTGTCCGAAGGCAGAGAATTTGACAAGTACTTTCAAACCCAGAGGTTTGGCAAACGATATTTACCTGTTACCGCCCCACAAGGCGGGATGTGGCACAAGGCCAGATTTTTGCACGTGGAGCTTTCCGAACCCGTAGACTCGAGCAAAAATCCACCGTAGACCCCGTTTACCTCCTCAGACGAGACTCTGCCCTTCGCCATAGCCCCGTCTGGGTTCCTCTCCATCCGAAGGCAGAAAGGTCGGAGGCTTGGCGAAATGTCCATATCAGCAGAGTTCTCTTGAATCTATGCATTCAGGACAGATACATTAATAGGGGAGATGGATCATACAACAGGATCTTTTTATTATTTAATTAATTTGTTTTTTCTCCTTTTTAGAACATTCGGAATTTTCATTAAAAAACTTGTTTTTCTTGCGTCAACGGTTGTACTAACTTTTAGCATAACAAATTCTGGCCTCTTTTTGCAGTGACAGTCACATTAATTTGAAAATTCTTAATATTTGTCAGATTTTAATGAAATCTTCAGGGCTTATTCACAAATGAATTAATTTATTTTTGAATTTTTTTATTACAAAACCTTTCGTAAAAATATTTTTACAGGTGTTTCTGCCCCTTACTTAATTTTATGGAAACTTGAGAAATTCTTCGAGATAATTTTAGTGGCTATATTATTTAAAAGTAGAATTCTTTGAAGAATTTAAGTCACCGAATTTTTCTTGCAAAATCGGACCCAGTCCTAAAGAAAATCTGTTCTGAAACGAAAAATAAAATAACACAATAAAACCAAGACATTATTTAATTAGAGAAGTTTTTAATTTCTTCTATGAATAATATATATATTAAAGATAATATTGCCTGAAGAAAAAACATTTGGGACGGAAAATGAATTTTTACAAGATTTGTTTTCATTTTTTTACAATTTTAAATTTATAAAGATTTTACATCTTTGAAAATTCATTTTCAGTGTGATAATTCTTAGAAAAAAATATTAAGTAAACCTATATTTACTAATCATATATTGAAAAAAATTATTATAATCTGACGACCTTAGGCAAAAATAGCCCATTTGAACCCGTATAAACGGGTTTAAAAGAATTTTCCCGTAGGGATTTGTAGGAAGAGTTTACCGTGTAGTTTCAAAATTATAATCTGACGACCTCAAATATTTTTAAAAGAATTTCGATTTGTTTTTGTATGTGTGATTACGTGCAGAATTTTAAAAGTGTGGATGTAAAAATCGATAAATCTAGCATTTAAAAGTCACGTGTTTTAAAAGTTTTCCTCCCTTACGGTGAAGAAAAACCACAAACATTGTCTGCTCCACCATGCTTAACTACGAACACATTCGACTGTCAATCGATTAACACGTCAGTAAAACAAGGTTTATGCTATAGTACTGAATCTGAGAAGGCTGCGTGAATATTTTAGTGTTTCGCTGCAAATGAAACATGTAACATCCACGAACATAATTTTTTTAAATCAATAGGTAATGATATTCAATTATGACAAAAGAATGGGCTCGGAACAACAAATAAATTTTTTATGCAAAGAATTTTACAATTTGTGTTGTAATGACGTGTGCGTAAAATTGATCAGAGAATATTTAGGAGAAAAGGTTCTCGTTGCTGGTTTGGAATATTAAATATAGAAAGTTCCTAACATTATTGGTTAAAAGTTCAGTGTATGAAAGTTTGAGAATAAAATTGCTATTAGAAATTTAAAATACTGTTGCAGTGTAAATTTTAAATTTACAATTTTTACGTAAGTGAAAGTTGTCTACCTTTAACTAGAAAAGTCACGATCAATAAAAACTAGCAGTAGAGCCCGGCGTTGCCCGGGGATGTAACAGTAAGACCATCATAAAGACTGAAAAATAAAATTGACAAAGATTATTGTTTAAGGTTGACGGACACGCATGTCTTAATTAGGTTTTTTTTTTGTTTTGATTTATTTTTATTATTTTTTTACGAATTGGTCAAACCCAAACTCAAACAAAAACATTGTTTTCAATCGTCATGAGTCTACCGATTGAATAGAATTTTATTATAAACAATTGTCTTGTAAATGGAATTTTTAAAGCATTCTGAATGTAAAAATAAAGAAAAAAGTGTGCAATACAATAAGAAACACTACCTGCCAAAAAAAAGTGAAGTTTTGTTGAAATAGGTTGAAAAGTGTAGGAAATCCGATCCCATATATAAACGAACACACACACACGCACAAACAAACTGGGTTTTATAATAAGTATAACTCGATATGAGTTGTCCCCCTTTCATTCTCGCGACAGTGATGCCATGCCTCTTAATCGTGTTTTCAAATTGATTTCGTGCAAAAACAATTGTGCTTTTCCAATTTTTGGCGCTGCCAGAACCACCGCAAGGTAATTTTACGTAGTCCTGTAAAGTTTAGTTGAAATCGGTTGAAAAATGTAGGAAATCCGATCCAATATATAAACGAACAGACACACACACACACACACACACACACACACACAACCTGGGTTTTATAATAAGTATGATTAAATTAGATAAAAATTTTCTGAGAAAGATATTCTAGTGGAAAAAGTTTTGTCACTATGAGTTGTTGAAAACATTGGTGAATTGTGGTGTAGAGTATTTTTCCAAATCTTTCAAAAAAGAAGTTTGTTCCAAAAGGCAGTCTTTGATCAGCATAAAATTAAGTTCTCTCTCGAGACCCTCTGAGTATCTGTATATCTCTATGCGTAGAAACTTGATTGCTGTTCGTATTTATAGCTTTTTCGATAATTAAACTGGTTCACCAGGAAATTCAGTAGACGCTGTCGCTAATTCCAAGAAATTCGTGGGCGAGAGCGTATTTTTCTATTTTTTTAACTAATAGAATTGTAAGAGACATTCAGGTTAGGGGTAAATTAGAGAAAGAGTTTTTCAAGTAGGATGAGTCTGTGGACTCTTCCAAAACAAGCTAGTTAACCCCTGCTAGGAAATGCACTATTCCTGTTATAATTTTCACCATCACAATCTTACAAATATATAACAAGTATTCATTGGTCAATCACCTTCAATATATCTTGCTGATTGGTCAGTTCCGACCAATCAAACCGCCTGCACGCGACCAATCTGTTTTCCCGCTCAATATGCTTGGAGCCTCCCACGTGATACACGACCATTATATAAACAGAACACGTGTAAACTCCCTGAGTTTCTTTTCATTCATCTCTCTCTCTCGCGCGTCTCATTCCTTGCTACCAAGTACCAAGATGTAATCTTCAAGAACTCCCGTCTTAACCATTGCAGTCAGACGTTAAAAACCCTTACCAACATTCACGCAAGTACGAACTCTGAAATCTCTTCTGAACTTTTACCGACTTGTACAATACACAATTCCAAACATGCTAAAGAAACTTTATTCTTCTAAATTACAGTTTAATATTACTTCCTTTTAGTATGAACTCAGGTACAACTATTACCTAATCAAAGGGACACGACTCTGTCCTATCTTTTCAGTTCACATGCATGGATATCAAATATTAATAAATTCAATTGTTATGTTTTGAAACAAGATGTTTATGAATCTTTATTATTCTCTATCTTGTATTAATTGTTGTGGATGGAAGATTATTGAACACACACAATTTCAAACCGTCTGAAAATTCAAGCCTTCTGATAATTCCTCTCCAACACACATCACACATATCCACAACAAGTCTACTTTTGCACAAAATTTGACTGATTTGAGATGAAAGCTTCTTGAAGCTTACCGTGCATTTAATAACCAATCAGATTTCAAGAAATGTTTGAAAGTAAAAGAAGGGTTACTAAAATAACCCCCCTCCCCAGGTTGGAAGTGGCTACACTTACAATATGGATTAATAACTATAGTATGTGGTAAACTTAGTGGGCCAATTAACGTATCTACCTGATGTAGTAGTACTTTTTTCTTTTCTTTTTTTTGGTATCCGGTTAGGTCGGGGTTAAAAAAAGTTGTCTCAGTAGCCGGATCAGTACTGATATCATGACAAGAACTTGAATCTAAAAATGCTGGTTTGTCGTTAATTTTAAGAGTGAAATATTTGGGTGCATGGGAAATAACTCTGTAAGGAACAGAAAGTGGTGACGTCAGAGGGGTTTTTTTGTTTGTTTTTTTTCGCAGAGTCTCGACGAACAAAAACATTCAGAGATCTCCAAGTCTTTCAGAATAAAGAAAGGTTTCTTCGAAGCACATGTTGGAGAATACGTTAGAAAATACATTCTGTGCTGTAATTCACGAACAAATTATGTCGTCGATGTAGACTGTGAAAAATCTGAGAATCCACCAGAGTTGTCCAGGTAATATCAGAGTAGTCCCGAGGCGCCCCAAGGCGGTGTAATGGTTAGCAAGCTCGTCTCGCTAGATCAATTACGACTGAGTCGTGAGTTCGATCCTCACTGGGTGCTCTATTCTTTCGGCCTTGTGCCACATCTAAGCTACGCTTAGAAAATCACTATCAGAATAGTCCCATAAACTAATTCAGATGCTGCACAATTCAAATCCGTCTTTAAAACGTTTCGCAACATTAAAGGCAGTCTTTCAAGCGAGGTGGCATTATTAGCAGTTGCCATTAATGAAGACTTAAGTTGACGATAAAATCTCTCTACCAACCCGTTAGCACATGGATGGTATGCAGTTGTAGAGATATGTTTCACTCTCAACAATTTTTAAAAACTCGTTAAAAAATGCTGATTGAATTTGCGGTCTCCTATCAGTTGTAATTACTGAAGGACACCCGAAAATCGATATCCAATCTCGAAGTATTGCTTTAGCAACAGCTTCAGAAGTCGTAGATTGTAATAGAACTGCGACAGGCCACCTTGTAAAATGATCTACTGTAGTTAAAATGTATTCGTAACCGTTAACTTTTGAAAGGGGGCCCACTAGATCAACGTGTATATGGGTAAAGCAACCGTCCGGTGGCGAAAATGTTCCAAGGGGTCACTTGGTATGCTTGTTACTTTCGATTTCTGACATTTTATACAGATTTTTGTCCAGTTCCTGATGTTGATTGGCATATTAGGCCAGACGAAACGGTCAGAAAGCAATTTATAAGTAGCTCGATGTCCCGGTGTGAGAAAGAGAGTGAAAATGTTCGAAAACGGATCGTCAAAGAGTAGGTGAAATGTACGGACGAGGATGTTTAGTTGAACAACAAAGTCTCGTCGCTGAAAGGAAGCGGATGTTGCTCGAACAGTAATGACGTTGAGTTTCTGATTTTGTCGAATGTAATATCTGATAGTTGTTCATGGGCAATGCTACTGAAATACAATTTCGAAGAGTTAGAATCTAGACTCGTGCGTGACAAAGTGTCAGCCACGATGTTTCTGTTACCATCAATATATCTAAATATCCTTCTTATACTGGGAGATGTCATACAAATGTCGAATGTCGCGCGGATTGTATTTGTCTGCTTTAGAGTGTAATGCATAAACAAGGGGTTTATGGTCCGTAAAAGTGATAAATTCTCTGCCTTCAAGCAGATGTCGAAAGTGTTTAATAGACAAATAAATAGCGAATAAGTCACGCGAAAATGTGCTATGCAGAACTGGGTTTAACAGAAGAGAAAGAGATGGGGGTTTTTATGTCCACCATAAACTTGAGGCAACACAGCCCCCATTGTGTCTGCCGAAGCGTCTGTGGTAAGGGTGAGGACAGTGTTCTTATCATCAGTGACGTACATTAATTTTGTAAAATTCGCGAGCTCTCGTTTCGCTCGTTTGAAAACTGAGGATTCCTCTTCGTTAAGTGAAATTTTACAGTTTTTTTTCGCTGTTGGTTTCTTAACATATTTGTTAGATGTAATAAAATTCCAGAACAATTAGGAATAAATAGGCGATAATAATTTATCATTGCAATGAATCTGCGCAGTTGTTTTAAGGTAGTAGGTTCTGAGAACTTAGTGATCGCGTCGACTTTAGAAAATTTTCTCTTAACAAAAAATGGTTTTCGGGATTTATATGCAGGAATGCATTATTAATCAAAAAAAAACAAGTTAGGTATGTTGGATGCGGTAAAACGTCCCAAATATACGGCTGGGTTCGATCATTTATCAAGTTGACAGTTTCTGCGGCGGTAGGATGTCACTGACACTCTTATACAAACGTCCGGGGCTCTTTCGAATAACAGCTTCCCTCAGTCAGATGCAATCTTTCACAATATTTGACTGTTAAGTCTGACCACGCAGTATTAAGTCCACGAACAGGACAGCTTTTGCATCCAAAAGTATACTTACCATCCATTTCGTCACTGATTTCTAAATTTTCAATTAAGGTGATGGATGCTGCTAGAACATGGAATCAATTGTGGATGAATATTTTTGTCTCTCAGACGACATTTACCTGGGTTTCACACACATGACTCTGTTACTGCAGTCGCTTCTTCGCCATGTTCTTCGAGAATGCTATGTATATGACAAGTGAAAAAGTCTTGATAAATAAATAACGTCATGTTTTGTTTTGGCTTAAATAGTCAAGCCAAAACAAAACACACACAGCCCACACACAGATTGCGTTCAAATACGAAACAGACTTTCGCCGCTGGGTGTTGACCTCAGTGTCAACTTTTATATTTTATATTTATGTCTGATTTTATTACGTAAGTCAATGCCTTCACAATAAAATTTCGTATTAACCTTTGGTAAAAATGTTCAGGATACATTTATTACATAAATATACCATATGATTTTTCAGCTTATCTATTTTCATTAGAAGTATTTGCAAAGTAGTTGATATTGTGAGATTGAATTATGCCACTAGAATATTATCTTTATTCAGATATATTTTTACTTTCAGATATACAAATATCACCGTAGGATATCAGAAAGATATCACTTCATAAGAGAAACAAGTTGAGTGATGGGAACATAACGCTGGCAAATTCAGGAATGTTGAATGGAATGAATGAATGAAAAACAGAAGACGCTGTCAAAATAGAAACAAAATGATGTAATGGAATAACCTGTCACACCCATGAGTGACTACACCATAGGTAGTAACTATCTATAAGTATCTGTAAGTAAACGGACAAAAAATATCTAAGTCAAGGGAAAAGGATTACGGCTAGACTCAGAGAGTCTAACTGAAATCTTTTCCGGACATACTGTCGAACTCTCTGCCTTCGAGCAGAGAGGAAACCGGACGAGGCTATGCCGAAGGGCAAAGTCTCGTCTTGGGAAACAGCTACCCGACCCCGTTTTAAATGGGGGCTACGGGAAATTTCGGCCGAGCCTACGTGCTCGGATTGCCCCACATTTAATTCAGCTTTGTACCACACACTACCCCGTAGGGAGATTGGTAAATATTACTAGCTGGGATCTTTTACTCAGCTCTTAGGTGTTGTCGAACTCTCTGCGTTCCGGCAAAAAGGAAGTCTCGTCCGGGGAGGTAAACAGACCTAAAGACGTTCATGCGGGGTTTACGTAGAATTTTTTGCCGTCCTTACGGGCTCGGATTACTCCACATTAAATTCGGCCTTGTGCCACATCCCACACTGCGGGGAGGTTGGTAAATATTACTAGCTCGGATCTGTTACTCAGCTCTTAGCTGTTGTCGAACTCTCTACCTTCGGGCAGTGAGGAAGCCGGACGAGGTTATGCCGAAGGGCAGAATCTCGTCCGGAGAAGTAGACAGACCCGAACCCGTTTATACGGGGTTTACGAGAATTTTTTTTTAATTCTGCCTTGTGCCACATCCTACTTTCGTCGACCTTGTGCATAAGTGTTACCTTTATTCTTATTGTACTGGTTTTGTCCAATAAACATTTACTTATCTATACATGATTGACGAGGCAGATTTTTTCCCGCAGTAGGTTGCCATTTCTTTCTGCAGTAGACCAGTTGCCATCCAAGGCTATAGAACCCGATCTGTCCTGCTATTTACTCAAAGCTGGTGGGGGGAGAAGAAGAGGATTCATACCTTTCCCAAGAGTATTAGCGCGTAAATGAATGTAATGGATTCGACTGGAATTCGAACTCTGCTCTCCGATTTCTCAATCCGAGCCGCTATCCATTGTTCCACCGTGTCTCCTTAATCAACGGCTAACGAAGTTAATTTTTTTGATTAACGGTGCCCACTTGCCCAATTCTCAAAGTCAACTTAAAAGTTAAATCGCAAATGAAAATGACAACTTCGTTAATCAACGATTTACGTAATAATGGTTTGGTGCCCAGCTCTTGGAAAAAAAACTACACCGCAACTAACTCAGGAACAAAGGGACGTAATCGACAGGCTGCAGAATTTCCAGGTTGCCGTTTAGAAACATGAATTTTGTCAGTTTCAAGGACGAAGTACAATTCAAGAGAAACAATTGTAGTTGTTAATTGTTCGCCTGATCTTCAAAAAAAACATAAGGGCCCAAAAGAAGGGCATTGATGTTCAGAGACATAGTATCCAAAGGAATGTTTTCAACTCATTTAATAAAACGATTATCTGAGATAAACTGGATCAGATAATCCAAATGTCTTATTTCCCGCGAGGAATATTTATGAGTTCATTGGAAAGCGAAATGGAAGGTGCGTTCCTCCAATAATTGGCGAAAATATCATACCGCCGAATAAACAGCTAAGGGCTCTCGTCCCAAAGCGTTGTATCCGGCCTCCATATGTGACCACTTTCTAGAAAATAAATAAACTGACTTTTTACAAACAACACAATAAACAGCACCCACATAAATTGGATACATACCAACAAGTGCGTTTTATATTGATGACAGAAGATATATATTCACAATAAGTGTTTAAAAATTCAAATTTATTCAAAGTAGAATTTTTAAAAAAGAAGGATAGTTTTTAAAGGTTCGTAGTCTAGGTTCGAAAGAGAAAAGTATTTTGTCTTAATAAAGTATGAAATGCGGTGGTAAGAATGAGTTATCTGCATCACTCTGCTCAAACGAAACAAAAACGACCAATTTGGAAGGAAGACCGATCACACGCGATGAAAAATAGATTGTTTACAACAATATGGAACGAAAAAGGTCCGGGAGAAAACGAAATGAGACATCATTAAGCACTCCAAAAACGGTCTACATCCGAAGAATGTGATGCAGTCTATCTGGTGAAATTGGAAGGGAATTTTGTATTATGAGCTCCTTCCACAAAATCAGATTAAAAGAAATAGTTCATGAAAAGCATCTGGAATTTGATAACTGGAAGAGTGTAGTCTTTCATCAAGACAACCCCAAACCTCATTTTGTTTTGTAGACCCGACAGAAATTGGTATCGCTTGGCTGGGATATCCTACTAAACCCATGGTACTCATCTCAACTTCGGATTACGACTTATTTCGATTCCTACAAAATTCTCTAATGGAGAGAACTCCAATTTTCTGGAAGCCTGTAAAATCCCGAAAGATGCAAAGTTCTGGGATGAGGGATTTATGAAGCCGTCTCAAAGAAGACAAAGGTAGTGGAACAAAATGGCACATATTTAGTTTCAAAAATCTACAGTAAATGTAAGTGAACCCTTTTGATAAGCCTTAATAATATTTAAAATAATTGTCTCATTTTTCCAGATAATCGACTAATCTTACTTAAACTATATATTCATTAAAAAAATCTTTATTAAATGAATTAATAATGACTTTGATTGGGAAAATTTTTGTATGTATACACACACACATATATATATATATATATATATATATATATATATATATATATATATATATATATATATGAAAGTAACTGAGAAAAAAAAATATCTTTAATAAAAGTATATATTTTAGTTTTTATAATTGTTAAACTATGTAGAAACTTTTTTTATATATATACTATAAAACATATAAAATAAAATATACTTTAAGAGTTGAAATGTCTCTACGTATGCTTTAACTGAATTAAGATTTAAGTAATTGAAATTTTACACCAATTTAATCTAAAATAAAAAGACAAATGTATACGAGTAACATACTGGTTATTAACGTGGAAAATGGAATCAATAATTCAAGTTCCGCTCGGACTTGCAGCGTTCACTTTTGCATAAATTCACTTACTTCCACCCATGGGTGAAGGGTTAAGGTTAGGCCCTCTATCCTTGGGAAGTGGCCAGTCTAGGAGAATGACTAATCTGAATTCAAAACTATGGAGCAAGAAACGGGACATCACTCCACTATCTTTCCCAAGAAGTCATGGCAATTCAGAAATAATAAAAGAAAACTATTGTCGCCAAGTTTGAAATAAATAAAAAAAAAATGTAAGGGAGATAACTCCAAATATATTATTATCAGCTGTCAGTGGCTAAGAAAGTAAATAGAGTTACTCCATTACATTTAACTTTTTAACTTGGGGCTTATAATTGTTTAAATTTAGCTTTCTTCCACGGAATCGCTAAAAAAAAAAAAAAAAAAAAATTAAGAGCATAGCATGATGAAAAAGACCCCAAACTTGACGAAAACAAACAAAATTTTATCGTCAAAAGGTTTATGCTACTATTAAGAAAGAACAAAGTATTTAAAAAAAATTTTCTATCCTTTTCTTTAGAACATTATCTAACTTTTGATTAAAAAACTGTTTCTCTTTGCGTCCAGGGGTACTATTAAATAACATAGGAAATTTTAGCACATTTTTAATGGCAGATATTAATTTGGAAAATCTTGCAAAAATAATTGTCGGATTTTAATGAAAT
The DNA here is from genome assembly GCA_903632075.3 of Acanthosepion pharaonis. NCBI lineage: Eukaryota > Metazoa > Mollusca > Cephalopoda > Sepiida > Sepiidae > Acanthosepion > Acanthosepion pharaonis. Next base: position 245,149 of record CAHIKZ030002323.1, on the reverse strand, counting down.
TTTCAGAACTTATTCAAAAATGAATTAAATTATTTTAGAAATATCTGTTCTTTCGAAAGTCATGGTAAAAATATTTTTTATATTTATTACCCCCTCCCCATAACTAATTTATGAAAACTCTATAAATTCAATGCTAAACCATTTAGTATATTAGTTAAAAAACTAAAAGCATAAGGCTTTGAGGAAAGTAAATCATGTTTTTTTTTTAATCGGTCCTCGTCTTCCTAAAATAAGCTCTGACCTCTGAATTGTAACATGCAAAATCCAATAAAACAAAGATATTATTTAATTTTAGATACTTTTAGTTGCTTTTAGTTGTTTTTATGAATATGGAGAATATTGTCTGAAGGCAAAAATTCTTTTCGATGAAAAATGAATTTTTACAACAATTATTTGTTATTTCTTCTTTTTTTTTTAAATTATTGCATTAAAGTTGTTAAGTTAAATAATCTAAAATTAGTGAAAATAGTGAGCAGTTTAGCCAATGCGTTATTTAGTAGATCTATCTTTACAGATTATAAATTGTAAAGCTTACTATAATCTGCAAAATACAAGTATGTAAAATTAATTTTACTTGGTTTTTGTGTCCATAAAAACGATTTTAATTCGAACGTACGGAGGACGTGTGGAAAAGTTCATTTGATTTTTCGTTTATAAAACAAAAAAATAGACTATAGCCTATGAAGAAAATAGAAAAATTTTTTTTAGTTAATGTTAAAGTTTATTAACTATTAATGATTAAAGAATATTTTAATTATTATAAAAAAATTCCAGATCAATGTGTTAATTTTCTTGCTTACTTATCTTTAATTTCGTTTGTTATTAAATTTTAAAATTAATTTAAGAAAATTTTATAGTATTTTAATTTTTTTATTTTTTTATAAGGCATCTTCAAACGTAACGTAGTCAATAAAATATTAAATAATTGTTGAAAATATGTTAATTTTTAAAAATGACTGTGTAGTTAAAAACGAAAACAAAAATGCGTTCACTTAGATTTCGTAAATTTATGTCAATTGTGGTCATCCATACTAGATGTTATCACCTCGGAATTTATCGATACGTCAATAAAGATAAAAAGAAAACTCGTTAAGAAATGTTTGCATATTATTTTTATGCTATAAGTAATGCTTATTTCAAATCAGATTAATTTAACTTTAAAATTGCTAATTTTGCTCAAATAACGTGTCACAATTGAAATATATATTTTATTCTTGGAAGATTTTTAAAACCGATAATTTTGTTTTGTTTACAAATTTCTTAAAATTAAGAAAATGGCCGCTTTTAAAAAATTTTCTGAAATCGGCCAAGAAGTTGAGATTCCGATCTATATAATTTCTATTTGAAATACACCAGAATATTTTACTTAATGGAAATAGTAAATTTAATCGTGTAGTTTTCAATTAAATCTAAAATGAAATCTTCAAGAATGCTTTTTGATTTTTAAAAATTCATTTTAAACATTAGGTATCGAAAATTTACACCGAATTTGTGAAGGTCCCTGTATAAATTCCAATTTCAAATAATTTATGCACAAATTTTGTTAAATTTGAGAATTGAAGCTCTTACCAATTTATCTAAATAAATAAGGAAATGAGTTTTACAATCTAAAAAATAACAATAAAAATAATAAAATAATAAGCAGCAGAATAGACAGGTGATTCATTAAAGACATATTTCAGAATTTGTTAAAAATTAATTTCGGGTAAATCAGAAGCCGGTCCGACACAGTAAGTGTTGCGAAACACTGCCTAGTCTCGCGACCAAGATTCAGTCAGGGATTAATTAATAATGAGAGAAAAAGAGAACCCGCGGAATGACTTTGCATAAAGTCCCTCTCACCATAAAAAAAAAAAATGAGAAGAAAGCGAAGGCATGCCTTAAGTAATAAGGAAGCAGACCTGCGCAATCCACCCCTTCCGGTAAAAAGATTATAAAAACCAGTGCTCAGAGCGGCCTCGCTTTAAAAAACAAGCCATGGCAAACACTCTACCTCCCAGATCTGACCGCAACCCAACACATACAGGTAATTTCATTTACTTTTCCACAAAGTAGCTGTAAATAATTTAGCGGCGTATTAAAAAAAACATGTTTCATGAGACTGATAAACACTTCTATTTATATTAAATTAACATAAACTTCAAAATTAATATTTACTATTGATTTAACAGTTGAATATGACGCAACATTTACAAGATTCAGAAACACTGCAAATAATATTAAATAAAGAGAACGTTTAAATTAAAACTAACATAAATTCCTTAATTTTATGTATTATTAAAAGGTTGTGTGTATTTTAGATGAAGGCGTGTGTGTTAAACAAAGATAATAGAAGCATAAAATAAACTTCAGTTTCTCCTATGGACCTTTATTCCTTTTATGGTAATTATATTATATTAATTAATTATATTATATTCCTTTTATGATTTTTGGTAATTTTAAAAAAGCGCTGTCTCCACCCCTCATTTTCTTTCGAGGTTTTGTGGCCCCCAAGATTGGAAAACTAATTAATAGAATTAATATAAAATACCAGTGTATAAGACTCATAATTTACAAGTCTTATAAATTAAAATGAAAGAAATCCCAGAAGCAAACTTAAATACTCGTTTAACCGTCGTCTAAGAAGAATTCTACACTAATACTGCAAATTATATTGAATAAAGAGAATCTGTACAATTAACACTAAATACTTAGTTTATTGGTGTATATTACGCATTACAATACTCTTAATCATGTTAAATTTAAAGAAAATTCAAATGCAACGTTTAATACACATTTAACCGTCGAATTTAACGCATTTTATTTTTTAAGTTATAACTTAAACTGAATAGATGAAAAATTAAAATAGTTAATTTATTGGCGTATAAGACGCATAAATAGACCCATTTATATTAAACTAACCCCACAAGCACACAAAGTGTTACAGAGAGTGAAAGTAAGAGTAAAGAGAAGTGTTTAAAGAAAGGATAAAGAGAAGGACGGGGATCAAGATCAAGTTATCAGAAGATGTCGATTGACATTACATTTGAATATTTGAAGATTATAATTATCAGGAAAGCAAGTAAGAGGAAGGGAGTTCTACTGTCGGGAAGGGTGAAAGAAGAAGCTGTTGAAGTAGAAGAGGCAGTTACATTTAAATGTTTCGACAGTGAAAGTGTGGGATGGAGATGACAACCTTGTAGCCCGCTTAAATTCATGCCGTTGGGGCACCAGTGAAAGTAGCTCATCAGAGCAGTTGCCATGAAAATATTTGTAAATAAGACAGATTTTTCAATTACAATTTTGCTATTAGTTTTGATATCGATTCAAATAAGGCCTGAATAAAGTTTACGTATCATCTTTGCGTGTTCTGATCTATCTTCACTTTAAAATTTCGCTTGGAGACACCGCCAAGGGAACACGCGTCACTGTAGGCGAACATTCTTGGTTAGAATGACTATTTCAACAAGAGCTTTTACCAATTTCAATAAGGGCTTTACCGCTTCAGTTCTTGTATTCTTTACCATATCTTGCAACATCTGGATATTCATTGTCAAGTTAGACTGTCTCAGCATTTAAATCTCCGAGTACGAGTAATATGTATCCCTTAAGTACGTTACTACTGAATCTAACCATTCGTAAAATGCTGACTTGTTATATTTTTTATAGATTAGAAGACTTGCTGCATAGGCATCTATGGCTACTATATTTATTTATTTCAATTTAAATTCTAATATACGCCATTCTTTCTGATATTCTACCGACCGTTGGGGTGACTTCTGCGAATTAGAATCAAACACTATAACTACCAAACTCTTCATTTTTTCCGGAAAACAGAAAAAAGTATGTGACTAGTTCCTTTGTCCTTCGTTATTTGTTGCAAACAACTCTTCGCGATTTTAATTTCACCGAGGGAAATGATCCGTTTTCTATTTCATCCTTGACAAGGGCTTTCTTATAAGCTTTTAAAACTCCTACCATTGGAGGAGCAATCCGCTACACGTCCATTGCTTTTCCAGTCTATTTGCTAATTTTCCCACGGAAATATACAGAAGAGTCTTCGAATAGAGTCTAGCAATACTCAAATTTCAGGGTTTTATTACGAGTGCCACCATCTTGATAAAACTTTGTAAATATAAATTTTAGACTTTACAAAACCCAAATCCCTACTTCAACTAAGAATATATTGGGCCTCTTTTTTCCAAATTTTTTCTCAGTAGCCGCTAACTTCAAAGAAGGACTCACAACCCTTGCTGTAGAAGACGCGTACCGATTCTGGAAGATTGAACCTAGAGAATTCTCGTTCCATCTGGAACCAAACGGAGAAATCTCTCTCGAAAACACTTACGCAAAAGAAAAAAGACATACCACCTTTGCTGCAGAAAACCCGTACCTGTCCTGGCAGATTGAACCTAGAGAATCCATGTTCTACCTGGGAACAAACGGAGAAATCTCTCTCCCAGACACTTACGCAAAAGAAAAAAGACCTACCACCTTTGCTGCAGAAAACCCGTACCAGTCCTGGCAGATTGAACCTAGAGAATCCATGTTCTACCTGGGAACAAACCGGAGAAATCTCTCTCCAACGAGACACTTACGCAAAAAGAAAAAAGACCTACCACCTTTGCTGCAGAAAACCCGTACCAGTCCTGGCAGATTGAACCTAGAGAATCCATGTTCTACCTGGGAACAAACGGAGAAATCTCTCCCCGAGACACTTACGCAAAAGAAAAAAGACCTACCACCTTTGCTGCAGAAAACCGGTACCAGTCCTGGCAGATTGAACCTAGAGAATCCATGTTCTACCTGGGAACAAACGGAGAAATCTCTCCCCGAGACACTTACGCAAAAGAAAAAAGACCTACCACCTTTGCTGCAGAAAACCCGTACCAGTCCTGGCAGATTGAACTGAGAGAATCCATGTTCTACCTGGGAACAAACGGAGAAATCTCTCTCCGAGACACTTACGCAAAAGAAAAAAGACCTACCACCTTTGCTGCAGAAAACCCGTACCAGTCCTGGCAGATTGAACCTAGAGAATCCATGCTCTACCTGGGAACAAACGGAGAAATCTCTCCCCGAGACACTTACGCAAAAAAGAAAAAAAAACCCGACCCCTCCACCTTTGCTGCAGAAAACCCGTACCTGTCCTTTGGCAGATTGAACCTGAGAGAGAATCCATGTTCTACCTGGGAACAAACGGAGAAATCTCTCCTCGAGACACTTATTCAAAAGAAAAAGACCTACCACCTTTGCTGCAGAAAACCCGTACCAGTCCTGGCAGATTGAACTGAGAGAATCCATGTTCTACCTGGGAACAAACGGAGAAATCTCTCCCGAGACACTTACGCAAAAAAAAAAGACCTACCACCTTGCTGCAGAAAACCCCGTACCAGTCCTGGCAGATTGAACTGAGAGAATCCATGTTCTACCTGGGAACAAACGGAGAAATCTCTCTCCGAGACACTTAACGCAAAAAAAAAAAAAGACCTACCACCTTTGCTGCAGAAAACCCGTACCAGTCCTGGCAGATTGAACCTAGAGAATCCATGTTCTACCTGGGAACAAACGGAGAAATCTCTCCCGAGACACTTACGCAAAAAAAAAAAGACCTACCACCTTTGCTGCAGAAAACCCGTACCAGTCCTGGCAGATTGAACCTAGAGAATCCATGTTCTACCTGGGAACAAACGGAGAAATCTCTCCCCGAGACACTTACGCAAAAGAAAAAAGACCTACCACCTTTGCTGCAGAAAACCCCAGTCCTGTACCTGTCCTGGCAGATTGAACTGAGAGAATACATGTTTTACCTGGGAACAAAATCCATGGAGAAATCTCTCCGAGACACTTACGCAAAAGAAAAAAAGACCTACCACCTTTGCTGCAGAAAACCCGTACCAGTCCTGGCAGATTGAACCTAGAGAATCCATGTTCCCACCTGGGAACAAACGGAGAAATCTCTCCCCCGAGACACTTACGCAAAAGAAAAAAGACCTACCACCTTTGCTGCAGAAAACCCGTACCAGTCCTGGCAGATTGAACCTAGAGAATCCATGCTCTACCTGGGAACAAACGGAGAAATCTCTCCCCCGAGACACTTACGCAAAAGAAAAAAGACCTACCACCTTTGCTGCAGAAAACCCGTACCAGTCCTGGCAGATTGAACTGAGAGAATCCATGTTCTACCTGGGAACAAACGGAGAAATCTCTCCGAGACACTTACGCAAAAGAAAAAGACCTACCACCTTTGCTGCAGAAAACCCGTACCAGTCCTGGCAGATTGAACCCAGAGAATCCATGTTCTACCTGGGAACAAACGGAGAAATCTCTCCCCGAGACACTTACGCAAAAGAAAAAGACCTACCACCTTTGCTGCAGAAAACCCGTTACCAGTCCTGGCAGATTGAACTGAGAGAATCCATGTTCTACCTGGGAACAAACGGAGAAATCTCTCTCCGAGACACTTACGCAAAAGAAAAAAAAAAGACCTACCACCTTTGCTGCAGAAAACCCGTACCAGTCCTGGCAGATTGAACCTAGAGAATCCATGTTCTACCTGGGAACAAACGGAGAAATCTCTCCCGAGACACTTACGCAAAAGAAAAAAGACCTACCACCTTTGCTGCAGAAAACCCGTACCTGTCCTGGCAGATTGAACCTAGAGAATCCATACCTGGGAACAAACGGAGAAATCTCTCCCCGAGACACTTACGCAAAAAAAAAAAAAGACCTACCACCTTTGCTGCAGAAAACCCGTACCAGTCCTGTCAGATTGAACTGACCATGAAACAAACGGAGAAATCTCTCCGAGAGACACTTACGCAAAAGAAAAAAGACCTACCACCTTTGCTGCAGAAAACCCGTACCAGTCCTGGCAGATTGAACCTAGAGAATCCATGCTCTACCTGGGAACAAACGGAGAAATGTCTACCTGAGACACTTACGCAAAAAAAAAAGACCTACCACCTTTGCTGCAGAAAACCGGTACCAGTCCTGGCAGATTGAACCTAGAGAATCCATGTTCTACCTGGGAACAAACGGAGAAATCTCTCCCCGAGACACTTACGCAAAAGAAAAAAGACCTACCACCTTTGCTGCAGAAAACCCGTACCTGTCCTGGCAGATTGAACTGAGAGAATCCATGTTCTACCTGGGAACAAACGGAGAAATCTCTCTCCGACACTTACGCAAAAGAAAAAGACTACCACCTTTGCTGCAGAAAACCCGAGTCCTGGCAGATTGAACCTTCCATGCTCTACCTGGGAACAAACGGAAAAAAGACACTTACAAAAGAAAAAAAAGACCTTTTGCTGCAGAAAACCCGTACCTGTCCTGGCAGATTGAACTGAGAGAATCCATGTTCTACCTGGGAACAAACGGAGAAATCTCTCCGAGACACTTACGCAAAAGAAAAAAAGACCTACCACCTTTGCTGCAGAAAAACCCGTACCTGTCCTGGCAGATTGAACTGAGAGAATCCATGTTCTACCTGGGAACAAACGGAGAAATCTCTCCCGAGACACTTACGCAAAAGAAAAAAGACCTACCACCATTGCTGCAGAAAACCTGTACCTGTCCTGGCAGAGGAACTCAGAGAATCCATGTTCTACCTGGGAACAAACGGAGAAATCCTCCCCGAGACACTTACGCAAAAAGAAAAAAGACCTACCACCTTTACTGCAGAAAACCTTACCAGTCCTGGCAGATTGAACCTAGAGAATCCATGTTCTACCTGGGAACAAACGGAGAAATCTCTCCCCGAGACACTTACGCAAAAAAAAAAAAAGACCTACCACCTTTGCTGCTGAAAACCCCTGGGTCCATGAGATTGAACCTTAGAGAATCCATGTTCTACCTGGGAACAAACGGAGAAATCTCCCCCAGACACTTACGCAAAAAGAAAAAAAGACCTACCACCTTTGCTGCAGAAAACCCGTACCTGTCCTGGCAGATTGAACTGAGAGAATCCATGTTCTACCTGGGAACAAACGGAGAAATCTCTCTCGAGACACTTACGCAAAGAGACACTTACCCGTAAAGAAAAAAAGACCTACCACCTTTGCTGCAGAAAACCCGTACCAGTCCTGGCAGATTGAACCTAGAGAATCCATGTTCTACCTGGGAAAAACGGAGAAATCTTTAAGAGACACTTACGCAAAAGAAAAAGACCTACCACCTTTGCTGCAGAAAACCCGTACCAGTCCTGGCAGATTGAACCTAGAGAATCCATGTTCTACCTGGGAACAAACGGAGAAATCTCTCCCCGAGACACTTACGCAAAAGAAAAAAGACCTACCATCTTTGCTGCAGAAAACCCGTGTCCTGGCCGATTGAACCTAGAGAATCCATGTTCTACCTGGGAACAAACGGAGAAATCTCTTGAGACACTTACGCAAAAGAAAAAAATCCATGACCTACCACCATTGCTGCAGAAAAAAAGACTTTAGTACTATCCTGGCAGATTGAACCCAGAGAATCCATGTTCTACCGGGGAACAAACGGAGAAATCTCTCCCCGAGACACTTACGCAAAAGAAAAAAGACCTACCACCTTAAAGAAAACCCGTACCAGTCCTGGCAGATTGAACCTTAGAAAAGAAAAAAAGACCTCCACCTGTTCTACCTGGGAACAAACAGAAAAACGGAGAAATCTCTCCGAGACACTTACGCAAAAGAAAAAGACCTACCACCTTTGCTGCAGAAAACCCGTACCTGTCCTGGCAGATTGAACTGAGAGAATCCATGTTCTACCTAGGAACAAACGGAGAAATCTCTCCCGAGACACTTACGCAAAAGAAAAAAGACCTACCACCTTTGCTGCAGAAAACCCCGTACCAGTCCTGGCAGATTGAACCTAGAGAATCCATGCTCTACCTGGGAACAAACGGAAAAAATCTCTCCCCGAGACACTTACGCAAAAGATTGAAAAAGACCTACCCTTTGCTGCAAAAACCGGTCGGCAAAACCCTAGAAACCAGTCCTGGCAGATTGAACCTAGAGAATCCATGTTCTACCTGGGAACAAACGGAGAAATCTCTCCCGAGACACTTACGCAAAAGAAAAAAGACCTACCACCTTTGCTGCAGAAAACCCGTACATGTCCTGGCAGATTGAACTGAGAGAATCCATGTTCTACCTGGGAACAAACGGAGAAATCTCTCTCCGAAAAGACACTTTTGCGCAAAAAACCCGTACCAGAAAAAAAGACCATGTTCTACCACGTTGCTGCAAAAAACCTTACCTGCAGTCCTGTCCTGCAGATTGAACCAATTAATCCATGTTTTACCTGGGAACAAACGGAAAAGAAAAAAGACTCTCTCCAGTCCCGAGACACTTACGCAAAAGAAAAAAAGACCTACCACCTTTTTTGCTGCAGAAAACCCGTACCAGTCCTGGCAGATTGAACCCTAGAGAATCCATGTTCTACCTGGGAACAAACGGAGAAATCTCTCCCCGAGACACTTACGCAAAAGAAAAAAGACCTACCATCTTTGCTGCAGAAAACCTGTACCAGTCCTGGCAGATTGAACCTAGAGAATCCATGTTCTACCTGGGAACAAACGGAGAAATCTCTCTCCGAGACACTTACAAAAAAAAGAAAAAAGACCCATACCAACTTTGCTGCAGAAAACCCCACCTTTTACTGCAGAAAACCCATAAAGATTGAACCTAGAGAATCCATGTTCTACCTGGGAACAAACGGAGAAATCTCACCCCGAGACACTTACGCAAAAAAAAAAAGACCTACCACCATTGCTGCAGAAAACCCGTACCAGTCCTCGCAGATTGAACCCAGAGAATCCATGTTCTACCTGCAAACAAACGGAGAAATCTCTCCCCGAGACACTTACGCAAAAGAAAAAGACCTAACACCTTTGCTGCAGAAAACCCGTACCAGTCCTGGCAGATTGAACTGAGAGAATCCATGTTCTACCTGGGAACAAACGGAGAAATCTCTCTCCGAGACACTTACGTCAAAAGAAAGAGACCTACCACCTTTGCTGCAGAAAACCCGTACCAGTCCTGGCAGATTGAACCTAAGAATCCATATTTCTACCTGGGAACAAAAACCTGAGAAAATCTCTCTCCGAGACACTTACGCAAAAAAAAAAAGACCTACCACCTTTCTCCGCACTGCAGAAAAAAAAGACCGGTACCAGTCCTGGCAGTTTGAACCTAGAGAATCCATGTTCTACCTGGGAACAAACGGAGAAATCTCTCTCCGAGACACTTATTCAAAAGAAAAAACACCTACCACCTTTGCTGCAGAAAATCCGTACCAGTCCTGGCAGATTGAACTGAGAGAATCCATGTTCTACCTGGGAACAAACGGAGAAATCTCTCGCCGAGACACTTACGCAAAAGTAAAAAGACCTACCACCTTTGCTGCAGAAAACCCGTACCAGACCTGGCAGATTGAACCTAGAGAATCCATGTTCTACCTGGAAACAAACGGAGAAATCTCTCTCCGAGACACTTACGCAAAAGAAAAAAAGACCTACCACCTTTGCTGCAGAAAACCCGTACCAGTCCTGGCAGATTGAACCTAGAGAATCCATGTTCTACCTGGGAACAAACGGAGAAATATCTCCCCGAGACACTTACGCAAAAGAAAAAAGACCTACCACCTTTGCTGCAGAAAACCCGTACCAGTCCTGGCCGATTGAACCTAGAGAATCCATGTTCTACCTGGGAACAAACGGAGAAATCTCTCTCCGAGACACTTACGCAAAAAAGAAAAAAGACCTACCACCTTTGCTGCAGAAAACCCGTACCAGTCCTGGCAGATTGAACCTAGAGAATCCATGTTCTACCTGGGAACAAACGGAGAAATCTCTCCCGAGACACTTACGCAAAAAAAAAAAGACCTACCATCCATTGCTGCAGAAAACCCGTACCAGTCCTGGCAGATTGAACCTAGAGAATCCATGTTCTACCTGGGAACAAACGGAGAAATCTCTCCGAGACACTTACGCAAAAAAAAAAACCTACCACCTTTTGACCTACCAACTTTGGGGAACAAACGGAGAAATCTCTCTCGAGACACTTACGCAAAAGAAAAACCTACCACCTTTGCTGCAGAAAACCCGTAGTCCTGGCAGATAGAACCTAGAGAATCCATGTTCTACCTGGGAACAAACGGAGAAATCTCTCCCCGAGACACTTACGCAAAAGAAAAAAAGACCTACCACCATTGCTGCAGAAAACCCGTACCAGTCCTCGCAGATTGAACCCAGAGAATCCATGTTCTACCTGGGAACAAACGGAGAAATCTCTCCCGAGACACTTACGCAAAAGAAAAAGACCTACCACCTTTGCTGCAGAAAACCCGTACCAGTCCTGGCAGATTGAACCGAGAGAATCCATGTTCTACCTGGGAACAAACGGAGAAATCTCCCCCCGAGACACTTACGCAAAAGAAAAAGACCTACCACCTTTGCTGCAGAAAACCCGTACCTGTCCTGGCAGATTGAACCTAGAGAATCCATGTTCTACCTGGGAACAAACGGAGAAATCTCTCTCGAGACACTTACGCAAAAGAAAAAAACCTACCACCTTTGCTGCAGAAAACCGGTACCAGTCCTGGCAGTTTGAACCGAGAGAATCCATGTTCTACCTGGGAACAAACGGAGAAATCTCTCTCGAGACACTTATTCAAAAGAAAAAAAGACACCTACCAAAAGAAAAAGACCTTTTTGCTGAGAAAACCCGTACCAGTCCTGGCAGATTGAACTGAGAAATCCATGTTCTACCTGGGAACAAACGGAGAAATCTCTCAGACACTTACGCAAAAAGTAAAAAGACCTACCACCTTTGCTGCAGAAAACCCGTACCAGACCTGGCAGATTGAACCTAGAGAATCCATGTTCTACCTGAAACAAACGGAGAAATCTCTCTCCGAGACACTTACGCAAAAAAAAAAAAAAACCTACCACCTTTGCTGCAGAAAACCCGTACCAGTCCTGGCAGATTGAACCGAGAGAATCCATGTTCTACCTGGGAACAAACGGAGAAATATCTCCCCGAGACACTTACGCAAAAGAAAAAAGACCTACCACCTTTGCTGCAGAAAACCCGTACCAGTCCTGGCCGATTGAACCCTAGAGAATCCATGTTCTACCTGGGAACAAACGGAGAAATCTCTCTCGAGACACTTACGCAAAAGAAAAAGACCTAGCACCTTTGCTGCAGAAAACCCGTATCAGTCCTGGCAGATTGAACCTAGAGAATCCATGTTCTACCTGGGAACAAACGAGAAATCTCTCCACTTACGAGACACTTACCTTTGCAAAAAGAAAAAATTGACCTACCACCTTTGCTGCAGAAAACCCGTACCAGTCCTGGCAGATTGAACCAAGAGAATCCATGTTCTACCTGGGAACAAACGGAGAAATCTCTCTCCGAGACACTTACGCAAAAGAAAAAAGACCTACCACCTTTGCTGCAGAAAACCCGTACCAGTCCTGGCAGATTGAACCTAGAGAATCCATGTTCTACCTGGGAACAAACGGAGAAATCTCTCCCCGAGACACTTACGCAAAAGAAAAAAGACCTACCACCTTTGCTGCAGAAAACCCGTACCAGTCCTGGCAGATTGAACCTAGAAAATTCTCGTTCTACCTGGGAACAAACGGAGAAATCTCTCTCCGAGACACTTACGCAAAAGAAAAAAGACCTACCACCTTTGCTGCAGAAAACCCGTACCAGTCCTCGCAGATTGAACCCAGAGAATCCATGTTCTACCTGGGAACAAACGGAGAAATCTCTCTCCGAGACACTTACGCAAAAGAAAAAAGACCTACCACCTTTGCTGCAGAAAACCCGTACCAGTCCTGGCAGATTGAACCTAGAGAATCCATGTTCTACCTTGGAACAAACGGAGAAATCTTCTCCGAGACACTTACGCAAAAGAAAAAAAGACCTACCACCTTTGCTGCAGAAAACCCGTACCAGTCCTGGCAGATTGAACCTAGAGAATCCATGTTCTACCTGGGAACAAACGGAGAAATCTCTCCCGAGACACTTACGCAAAAGAAAAAAGACCTACCACCTTTGCTGCAGAAAACCCGTACCAGTCCTGGCAGATTGAACCGAGAGAATCCATGTTCTACCTGGGAACAAACGGAGAAATCTCTCTCCGAGACACTTACGCAAAAGAAAGAGACCTACCATCTTTGCTGCAGAAAACCCGTACCTGTCCTGGCAGATTGAACTGAGAGAATCCATGTTCTACCTGGGAACAAACGGAGAAATCTCTCTCCGAGACACTTACGCAAAAGAAAAAAGACCTACCACCTTTTTGCAGAAAACCCGTACCTGTCCTGGCAGATTGAACTGAGAGAATCCATGTTCTACCTGGGAACAAACGGAGAAATCTCTCCCCGAGACACTTACGCAAAAGAAAAAGACCTACCACCTTGCTGCAGAAAACCCCGTACCTGTCCTGGCAGATTGAACCTAGAGAATCCATGTTCTACCTGGGAACAAACGGAGAAATCTCTCTCGAGACACTTACGCAAAAGAAAAAGACCTACCACCTTTGCTGCAGAAAACCGGTACCAGTCCTGGCAGATTGAACTGAGAGAATCCATGTTCTACCTGGGAACAAACGGAGAAATCTCTCTCGAGACACTTATTCAAAAGAAAAAAAGACCTACCACCTTTGCTGCAGAAAAATCCGTACCAGTCCTGGCAGATTGAACCCAGAGAATCCATGTTCTACCTGGGAACAAACGGAGAAATCTCTCCCCACCTTTTGAGACACTTACGCAAAAAAAAAAAAGACCACCACCTTTGCTGCAGAAAAACCCGAACCAGTCCTGGCAGATTGAACCTTTGCTGAGAATCCATGTTCTACCTGAAACAAACGGAGAAATCTCTCCCCGAGACACTTACGCAAAAGAAAAAAAGACCTACCACCTTTGCTGCAGAAAACCCGTACCAGTCCTGGCAGATTGAACCAGAATCCATGTTCTACCTGGGAACAAACGGAGAAATCTCTCTCGAGACACTTACGCAAAAAAAAAAAGACCTACCACCTTTGCTGCAGAAAACCCGTACCTGTCCTGGCAGATTGAACTGAGAGAATCCATGTTCTACCTGGGAACAAACAAACGAGAAATCTCTCCCCGAGACACTTACGATTGAACAAAATCCATGAAAAAACGACCTACCACCTTTGCTGCAGAAAAAGACCCGTACCAGTCCTGGCAGATTGAACCGAGAGAATCCATGTTCTACCTGGGAACAAACGGAGAAATCTCTCTCCGAGACACTTACGCAAAATAAAAAAAGACCTACCACCTTTGCTGCAGAAAACCGGTACCAGTCCTGGCAGTTTGAACCGAGAATCCATGTTCTACCTGGGAACAAACGGAGAAATCTCTCTCCGAGACACTTATTCAAAAGAAAAAAACACCTACCACCTTTGCTGCAGAAAAAAGACCCACCACCTTTGCTACCCCTGGCAGATTGAACTGAGAGAATCCATGTTCTACCTGGGAACAAACGGAAAAAAAGAAAAAAGACCTCCACCTTTTGCTCGCCGAGACACTTACGCAAAAGTAAAAAAAAACCTACCACCTTTGCTGCAGAAAACCCGTACCAGACCTGGCAGATTGAACCCAGAGAATCCATGTTCTACCTGGAAACAAACGGAGAAATTCCACCTCCGAGACACTTACGCAAAAGAAAAAAAAAAGACCTACCACCTTTGCTGCAGAAAACCCGTACCAGTCCTGGCAGATTGAACCTAGAGAATCCATGTTCTACCTGGGAACAAACGGAGAAATATCTCCCCCGAGACACTTACGCAAAAAGAAAAAAGACCTACCACCTTTTGCTGCAGAAAACCCGTACCAGTCCTGGCAGATTGAACCTAGAGAATCCATGTTCTACCTGGGAACAAACGGAGAAATCTCTCCGAGACACTTACGCAAAAGAAAAAAAGACCTACCACCTTTGCTGCAGAAAACCCGTACCAGTCCTGGCAGATTGAACCTAGAGAATCCATGTTCTACCTGGGAACAAACGGAGAAATCTCTCCGAGACACTTACGCAAAAAGAAAAGACCTACCACCTTTGCTGCAGAAAACCCGTACCAGTCCTGGCAGATTGAACCAAGAGAATCCATGTTCTACCTGGGAACAAACGGAGAAATCTCTCTCCGAGACACTTACGCAAAAGAAAAAAAGACCTACCACCTTTGCTGCAGAAAACCCGTACCAGTCCTGGCATATTGAACCTAGAGAATCCATGTTCTACCTGGGAACAAACGGAGAAATCTCTCCCCGAGACACTTACGCAAAAGAAAAAGACCACCTTTTTGCTGCACCCACCTTTGAACTGAGAATCAGAAAAAACCCTCTCCGAGACACTTACCAAAAAGACCTACCACCTCCTGGCAGAAAATCCGAAGTCCTGGAAAATTGAACTCGTTCTACCTGGGAACAAACGGAGAAATCTCTCTCCGAGACACTTACGCAAAAAGAAAAAGACCTACCACCTTTGCTGCAGAAAACCCGTAGTCCTGGCAATTGAACCAGTCCATGTTCGCAAACGGATTGAACCCAGAGAATCCATGTTCCCTGGGAACAAACGGAGAAATCTCTCTCCGAGACACTTACGCAAAAGAAAAAAGACCTACCACCTTTGCTGCAGAAAACCCGTACCAGTCCTGGCAGATTGAACCTAGAGAATCCATGTTCTACCTTGAACAAACGGAGAAATCTCTCTCCGAGACACTTACGCAAAAGAAAAAAGACCTACCACCTTTGCTGCAGAAAACCCGTACCAGTCCTGGCAGATTGAACCTAGAGAATCCATGTTCTACCTGGGAACAAACGGAGAAATCTCTCCCCGAGACACTTACGCAAAAGAAAAAAGACCTACCACCTTTGCTGCAGAAAACCCGTACCAGTCCTGGCAGATTGAACCGAGAGAATCCATGTTCTACCTGGGAACAAACGGAGAAATCTCTCTCCGAGACACTTACGAAATCAAAAAAAGACCTACCACCTTTGCTGCAGAAAACCGTACCAGTCCTGGCAGATTGAGCCTAGAGAATCCATGACCTATCTCTCAGACCTTTGCTGCAAAAAACCCCACCTTTGCTGCAGAAAACCCGTACCCATCCTGGCAGATTGAACTGAGAGAATCCATGTTCTACCTGGGAACAAACGGAGAAATCTCTCTCCGAGACACTTACGCAAAAAGAAAAACCTTTGCTGCAGAAACCTACCACCTTTGCTGCAGAAAAACCCGTAACTGTCCTGGCAGATTGAACTGAGAGAATCCATGTTCTACCTGGGAACAAACGGAGAAATCTCCCCCGAGAAACTTACACTTACGCAAAAGAAAAAAGACCTACCACCTTTGCTGCAGAAAACCCGTACCTGTCCTGGCAGATTGAACCTAGAGAATCCATGTTCTACCTGGGAACAAACGGAGAAATCTCTCTCCGAGACACTTACGCAAAAGAAAAAAGACCTACCACCTTTGCTGCAGAAAACCGGTACCAGTCCTGGCAGTTTGAACCGAGAGAATCCATGTTCTACCTGGGAACAAACGGAGAAATCTCTCTCTTACGAGACACCTACCAAAAGAAAAAAGACACTTATTCAAAAAAACCCGAAAAAACACCATACCACCTTTGCTGCAAAAAAAAAAGACCGTACCAGTCCTCCTGGCAGATTGAACCCAGAGAATCCATGTTCTACCTGGGAACAAACGGAGAAATCTCTCCGAGACACTTACGCAAAAAGAAAAAAACCTACCACCTTTGCTGCAGAAAACCCGTACCAGTCCTGGCAGATTGAACCTAGAGAATCCATGTTCTACCTGGGAACAAACGGAGAAATCTCTCCCGAGACACTTACGCAAAAAAAAAAAGACCTACCACCTTTGCAGAAACCCGAAAACCCGTACCAGTCCTGGCAGATTGAACCGAGAGAATCCATGTTCTACCTGGGAACAAACGGAGAAATCTCTCTCCGAGACACTTACGCAAAAGAAAGAGACCTACCACCTTTGCTGCAGAAAACCCGTACCTGTCCTGGCAGATTGAACTGAGAGAATCCATGTTCTACCTGGGAACAAACGGAGAAATCTCTCTCCGAGACACTTACGCAAAAGAAAAAAGACCTACCACCTTTGCTGCAGAAAACCCGTACCAGTCCTGGCAGATTGAACCGAGAGAATCCATGTTCTACCTGGGAACAAACGGAGAAATCTCTCTCCGAGACACTTACGCAAAAGAAAAAAGACCTACCACCTTTACTGCAGAAAACCGGTACCAGTCCTGGCAGATTGAACCGAGAGAATCCATGTTCTACCTGGGAACAAACGGAGAAATCTCTCTCAGACACTTATTCAAAAAAAAAACCTACCACCTTTGCTGCAGAAAATCCGTACCAGTCCTGGCAGATTGAACTGAGAGAATCCATGTTCTACCTGGGAACAAACGGAGAAATCTCTCCCCGAGACACTTACGCAAAAGAAAAAAAGACCTACCACCTTTGCTGCAGAAAACCCGTACCAGTCCTGGCAGATTGAACCTAGAGAATCCATGTTCTACCTGGGAACAAACGGAGAAATATCTCCCCGTGACACTTACGCAAAAGAAAAAAGACCTACCACCTTTGCTGCAGAAAACCCGTACCAGTCCTGGTAGATTGAACCTAGAGAATCCATGTTCTACCTGGGAACAAACGGAGAAATCTCTCTCCGAGACATTTACGCAAAAGAAAAAAGACCTACCACATTTGCTGCAGAAAACGCGTACCTGTCCTGGCAGATTGAACCTAGAGAATCCATGTTCTACCTGGGAACAAACGGAGAAATCTCTCTCCAGACACTTACGCAAAAGAAAAAGACCTACCACCTTTGCTGCAGAAAACCCGTACCAGTCCTGGCAGATTGAACCGAGAGAATCCATGTTCTACCTGGGAACAAACGGAGAAATCTCTCTCCGAGACACTTACGCAAAAAAAAAAAAGACCTACCACCTTTGCTGCAGAAAAAAAAGACCTACCACCTACAAGTCCTGCAGATTGAACCTAGAGAATCCATGTTCTACCTGGGAACAAACGGAGAAATCTCTCTCCGAGACACTTACGCAAAAGAAAAAAGACCTACCACCTTTGCTGCAGAAAACCCGTACCAGTCCTGGCAGATTGAACCTAGAGAATCCATGTTCTACCTGGGAACAAACGGAGAAATCTCTCTCCGAGACACTTACGCAAAAGAAAAAAGACCTACCACCTTTGCTGCAGAAAACCCGTACCAGTCCTGGCAGATTGAACTGAGAGAATCCTCGTTCTACCTGGGAACAAACGGAGAAATCTCTCTCCGAGACACTTACGCAAAAGAAAAAAGACCTACCACCTTTGCTGCAGAAAACCCCGTACCAGTCCTGGCAGATTGAACCGAGAGAATCCATGTTCTACCTGGGAACAAACGGAGAAATCTCTCTCCGAGACACTTACGCAAAAGAAAAAAGACCTACCACCTTTGCTGCAGAAAACCCGTACCAGTCCTGGCAGCTTGAACCTAGAAAATTCTCGTTCTAGCTGGGAACAAACGGAGAAATCTCTCTCCGAGACACTTACCCAAACGAAAAATGACTCACAACCCTTGCTGCAGGAAATGCGTACCGATCCTGGAAGATTGAAACTAGAAATTTATTGTTCCACCTAGAAACAAACGGAGAAATCTCTCTTCGTGACATCTACTCAATGGGTTGATGTCTGTTAACTAGGAAATCCATGTTTTGGAAATTTTTAAGTAAAGGGCACATACCTAAAAATTACTTGAATACTACGGTAACATATTTTTCATGTAATTTTTTAACTATCAAGTAATCTTTAAAATTTAGTAAAATGTTTTAAGTAATCTAATATTTTATTAAATTTTGGGAAATTTGACTTTATAGACTTACTGATAAGGACTCTTGTTGAAATGTTAGAAAATTACCAATAGATTTTGAATCTACTATATTTATGCTCTTCTTTTCTGATAATTGCAAAAATCGACACATTTATAAACATACAAAAAAATTAAAAATCTTTTTAAAATACTATGGTCAGTAAAGTGTCAAATTTTTGATTTATGATTAGTAAATATAGTTTTTAAATTAACTTAATAACGATATCACCTGACTGCTACGAATTATACAGAATTTTAAGATTTTATAAAAATGAAAACAATTCTTGTAAAAATTCATTGAATTTTTTCTGAAAACAATAGTGTTTATAATATCTTATTCATGAAAGCAATTAAAAGTTTTTCTAATAATGTCTTAATGTTTCAAGTCATTTGTCGTGTCCACTAAAATATCTAATAAAATATGCAACATATTTCACACAATAAATTATTATGTTAATTACAAACCTAATTATAAACTTATTAATTTTAAACATGAGAAGCATTTTCATCCACCAATAGTTACATAAACATTAAAACACACCTAAAAAATATTTATAAACCAATAACACGCAATAAAATGCTTATATCTTAAAACAAACCAATTAAATTTTATAATACAAAACCATAGAATACAAATCAAAAAGGTTGTTTTATTAGTCATTATAATTTAGGTAGATTCCGCCAAAATATTGAGCGAACGTAGTAGTAGACATACCACGTGGCTTTTTAAGGCCAATTAGAAAAAAAATATTATAATTCTGGAACAGATTTCTTACGAAAAAAATGGTATAAAAAAAAATATGAAGTCCGGCCTCAACAAAAAAGACTCACAAACGCTGCCAAAGTCCATGTCACTCTAGCTGCTGATATTCAAGACCCCATTCATGTTGCAAAAGCAACCCACGACTCAGCAGCGCTGACCAAACTACAAAGAGACCTTCTCAGACTGCGGTGTCACCGTCCACAGTAAGAACTTATGGAATCTTCCACGTTTGCCAGTCACCCCCAGAAGGGGAAATGCAAAAATAGTGACTACTACTATGTTTGCCACGTCTACATTTTTCTCAACTGTGATTGGTTAAATAATAACTACTAATTATTACAGGACAATTTACTGATCGCAGTCACCACACTGATTTTTTCCTACCGTTAATTTACAAACATGCTTTTGTTATAAAATCACCGATTGGTTAATTTTTCATCCAATCAGATATTTTTTGTGTTCTTTAAAAAATTTCTCCCGCCTTTGTTCTCGGAGCCTACCGGTAATAATAAAAGCTAGGTTTCGTCCCAAAAATATACAGTAGAACTCAGCAACTCACACGCGTCGACACAGACTATTCATTCTACTCACTGCGCACACACAGACACAGAACTTGAATTACATTCACCATCAATACTCTGTGAACAAGCCAAGTTGCAACAGCACTGTTAGTTATATAAATAACACACAACTGAATTAAATGTATGTTCTTCTGAATACAACATTCTATTTCAATATAGAACTTTGAACATTCTATTCAGAAAACTTGCTTAATTACATTTTATCTTACTCAAGCTAATAGATAAAGGGAAACTACTTTTTTCTCCTTAATATTCACACATTACAAAAATTGTTTTGTATTTGTTGATTTTAATATATATTTTATCGTTGAAACAAAAATCGGTTTTCCATTGTTTTTCCTTGATTCAAAAATGTATAAATGTTAAATGCTCTTCAACACGCAGCCACATCAATCTTTTCAACACAACCAATATTTACACACTCTTCCCCTGTTGTTATTATCATACAAATCATGCGACAAGAATTCATTGGTTAATCTCCGCAAAACTAGCTCGCTGATTGGTCAATTCCGACCAATCAGATGCCTGCACGCGATGAATGATATTTCCTCCGTTTTCCCTTCGGAGCCGATCACGTGTGACACAGCCTTATATAAACAAAACACGAATAAGCTCCCTCGTGTTTTCCCGTCTTAACCACACGGTCAGACGTTAAAAAACATTACCAGCACTCACGCAGGAGGGCAGTCAGAATTTCATCCTGGAGAAATACCAAACTAATCCACGCCAGTCAAAATCTTAACCAGCTACACTTTTCCTGCGCAAACTTCTCTGACTCAACACACAGCATTTCGCTCTACCAGGAACAATTTCTTACAATACTAAAAAGTGATAATAACTCACTACTAATAAATATTCGTAAACATTCAATCAAGCATCAAAACAACTAAAGGTACACAACTCATACCAGCTTTGGACAATAATTTAAACAAGCACACGCATACACACTATTGACTGAACTACCACAAAAGACATTTTTGTATAAGAACAGATACTTAGTTTAATTTCACAGACAAATCTTAATAAGTTTCACACACATTGAAACTTGGCATAAATCCACTACATAATTCAACTCAACCATTCACACTTGTTCAACAACCTTTGATTCAATTGTGTA
Organism: Acanthosepion pharaonis; assembly: GCA_903632075.3. Taxonomy (NCBI): domain Eukaryota; kingdom Metazoa; phylum Mollusca; class Cephalopoda; order Sepiida; family Sepiidae; genus Acanthosepion; species Acanthosepion pharaonis. Next base: position 223,786 of record CAHIKZ030002323.1, on the reverse strand, counting down.
TTTTATTATTCTACTGTTTTTTAACTACGTTGTTTTCGCTCTGATTTATTTTGAATGATTTGTCTTCAATATCCATGCTTCTAAATTTGTTGTGGGTGAATGTTTAAGAACACCAACATCATTAACCCTATCGATAAAATAACCTTCTGATACCTAAAATACATTTGCCAGTCTGCAACAAACTATCTGCTACCTATCTGCTTTATCCACATTGCTACTGCGCGCACATACTGACTCTTTCACAAACACACATGTAACCACATTTTTCACCGTTTTCACATACGTACGCAATACAGTTTATATTCTATCCAAGAACTCTATTAACAACCAAAGAAATGACATTACTCATTCAATCCATTCAACCAACTTCTTGTATTATTATATAAAATTAATGTTACGGCTTTTCCTGCTGGATTTTATTCTTTCAGTGAATGTCGTGGGAATATTATAAACAGTCAACTTATGAGCAGCCCCGCAACAATATTTTGTGTTGAATCACTCCGAATGTTGACGTTTAACAAAAACCAGAGTAAAAGGTTCGTAACAGATTTTCTGTTACTGGGGTTCCTGTTTTACAAAAATAATTATTTAAATTCCCCAAGAACTTGTGCTTATGACTAATAAACATTAAGCACTGCAAAAATGTATTTCTCGACATTTTGTCGCGAAGGCCATTAGCCGCTCCTTAGATGACCTTGACCTTTCACAACTCCTGATCTCGCATATTTAAGTCAAGCAACATGCGAGAAACCGGACGACTAGTCCAATATGGATGAGTCCAAACCGTACCTTGTGAGCATTGGATTAGGCAGCGCTTTTCAAACATCGAACAACATTAGGATTAATTTAATATCTACGGTTTTCTACTTCCTCTAGCCAGGGAGTACTGGAATAAATCGTTTTATTGTTAGCCCCTTTTTTCGTCCAAATCTGGAGCTGCTCGAAGTGTAGTACGCTACCTTTGTGAGCTTCCGGTGCCTTCGAAGAGAGAATACTCTTCGCGGTGATCCCGTTTCCGCGGTCGATCCGCCATGAAAGACGTATTGCCTCTCTACCCAGCTTCAAGTGCTATCCTTTGGCGCGATCCCGTCTCCGCGGTTGATCCGCCCTGGAAGGCGTAACACTACTCCGACTCGGCCCTGTTTAGGGATTTCGCCTACGTCAAGTGCTACCCTTCGGCGCGATCCCGTCACCGCTGTTGATCCGCCCTGGGAAGTCGTATCACTATACTGACTCGGCCCTGTTTAGGGACTCGTCCTAACCGATCCAACGAATCTTCGTGCGACATCAATCAACATGCTGCTGTCCCCGACAATTCTCCCATCCGGCAGTCGACCAGCTACGGCCACCGACCAACTCTACATTCGTTTCGCCGATACAACCGATATCAACTACCCGTGAAGAAAAACCAGTCATAACGGACCCGACACCAATATGAACATATTTCTCCAGAGTACACTCTTGTACATTTTGGATAAATAAAATCGACTGTCTATTGTTTCTTAAACCTCTGCCTTTGTCACCTCATTGTCTTAGTTGTTCACACCTTTTCTTCATAAAGCTTGTGGGGGAGACATCCTTATCGGCCCCGCAACAATTTCATAAAATTAAATACGCGGTTGGTCGGGGGTTAACAGGTGTAAAAAAAATACTTTTACCGAGATTTTCTAAAAAAAAAAAAAAAAAAAAACATTTCTAAAGTAAGTTAATTAGTGAACAAGTCCTGAAAGTTTCATTAAAATCTGACAATTATCAAATTTTTGCAAGAATTCCCAAATTAGTTATTTTTCACACCAAAAGACGCTAAAATTTCCAAACCTTGTTGGGATTTTTCAGCATTGTTTTTTTTCTGTAGATTATATTAAAAGTATTCATCAAAGAGATTATCAAACTTATAGTTAAGGATAATTGAATCAATTTTTTTCATGCATATTTTAATTATAGATTACACTATTAAATTAATTAAATTGTAAATATCAATTGAGGAGAACGGTTCTTTAAATAAAGGGCGATAACTCCATGTAAGCCATGGTAATAATTTAATTATAATTTCCCATTAACGAATTTCTAATTTATTTTCTAAATCACCGAAAAGATTATCACCCATCAGACTAAATGTTATTTTAAATAAATTATCCAGTACAAAGTACATTCCTTTAAGGCTTCCACAAAGGATTCAGGTCTTCGTTTTCTGGTTTTCTTATGATTTATCTTCTTTTGTCCTTACTGTTATTACAAAAAAAATTCTCACACATGAATTTTAAATAAATCATCAGTACAAGAGATATATATCTCAACAAAAAGTTAATGACATTACAAAAAAAAAAATCAAACATGTGGTATATTTTATAGTAAGATTAATTATTACATTGGCATTGGTAAAAAAAATGGGTTTGTAAACAGATTGATAGAATACAAAGACAGATGTATGGTGCTGACAACTTTATTTTACAAAAAATAAAAAAAGTGTGGAAGGGTACTCCTTTTTTGAGAAGTGTTTGTAGTGGACCTCCAGGAGGGGGCACGATATAATATGGCCTGAGTGCCACAAATAAGGCATAGAGGTAACAAGAGGCCCACTAACATTTTAAAATGAAAAGACGCGAAATCTGACAGGTCAACAAAAGGACAAACTTAAAATTAATACAAAATTAATTTACATCGGATACTATAGTAGTGATTCATTTGAAGGAACATGAGCAAAACAAGAATCAAATAAGGGAGGCAGAATTAAGTAAATTGAAAAAGACTGACCGGCTTAAAGATCAAGACAATATAACTGTGACTAAATGTTAAAAGTAGAGCCCATGTAAGTTAAGTTGGCATATAAGTCTACAGTTCGAAAGTTCAATTCACATGTCTGGCGAAAATGTTGAAAAGTTGTTGGTTAAGTCCAATGATGAACCTTATATAGTATTTTAACCGAAGTGTACGGAGTAGATCATTTGAAGTCTGGGCAATATAACCAAAGAGAAGAGAGTTCCATTTAAATGTCCGGTGCTGGCGTTCAGTAGTTGCTGGTTAAGTCCAATGGTGAACCTTCCGTAGTATTTTAGCTGAAGAGTACGGAATAGATTATTTGAAGTCTCTGGCGATATGCATGAAGCAATTTCCTAAACCAAGTGAGTTAGGTTGACAGAAAAGCTGGAAGTAGGGACCTAGTGTAGCCGGAAATTCACCTCATGGTAGTTCTGAGGTCAGATAGACGAGGGATAAATGGTGTCGTATATGTGATATGTGAAAAATACAGAAAGGAATTCACCAGCTTATATGGAATTTTCTTTGGAACAATGAAAACCTTGCCTTCACAGAAATTAGCTGTTGAGACAAGAAGAAGAAAGAAAAGAAAATAGTGAGCCTATGTAAAATTCTTTTTGATATAAAATGAGGAGAAAAGTAAAATTAATAAGAGAAGAGTGGCTGAAGTGATGCGAAAGGTTTAATTTCTGTCCAAGTTTTGATCAGTGGAAAATTACTCACCTATTATCTTATTGGCCTTTTAACCAAGCACACTTCAAAGAATTTTCTTTCAACAATCCAAGAAACCTAAGTATTTCAAACTATCTCTCTTTGTCTACTTCTGAATGTATGTAATTGTATATCACTTCTGTGAGCAACAAACTTTCTTACCTGTCTTAAACATTTTTGAATATTATTTTGTGTCAGATCATTTAACCTGTTGTATGAACATTTCCTCTTTATGACAATTTGTTGAAATTGTGGACTTTAAAAATTTCTGTTTCATTTTCCTGAAATAATCCCTTATCTTGTTTTATTAAAACACCCCGTGTGTTTCCTCGTCATCCTTTATTAATCTTCTTGGTGTTGTTAAATCAACTGTTCATTTTAACCCCCAAGCCTACGCCACTATACTATAATGTAACAAAATAGAAGTTGTTCCACTAAATTGACAATATCGATATATTTGTACAAACATTGATCTGATGTTATGGATGTTGAAATATTTGAGATAATCTATTAATAACAGTTGGTTAAAATTTATCTTTTAAAACCCACAAAAATGTCAATAAAAACATTTTAATTTCAGGAATTGTTGAGAAATAAATGCTTAAGAGATATGTTTAATATTTACCCATTTTATAAAGTGGATTTGTTAATATACATGGAGTAAAAAACTGATCAATTGAAAAGTGTCATTAATGATTTTCATATAAAATTTGAATATCCGCCTACATGTGCATTTTGTAAAATTTATATTTGCAGAAGTACATTGTTGTTAAAACTTATAGGTTTACAATAAAATTTATCTTTGTTTAAATTCAAGGAAATATGTTCATGATCTAGTAACCAATAGGAAAATTTTAAATATCATGGATGCACAAAAATAATTGAAGCTTTCCTCTCTGGTCTAGTTATCAATACATTTTCACTTGACTGTTATTGACAAGGACAGAGAGACGGATTTATAACTTATAAATATATCTTTTGAAATAATTCTTGCAAGTTAAAAACAAAAAGTCAAAAGTAATTTGTTGAAGTTTTCAGATAACAGTTTAGTGTCTTGTATGAATGTAACGGTTTTTATTTATAATACAACAGATGACAGACTTTTTATATAAGAAATTTCTGTTTGAAAATTGGTGATACATTTATTGCCTAGTTATGAGTATGTATTAGTGTATTCAGAGCTTAAAAATATGTGAATTGTATTATTTATTATAAAAATCCCATTCAATGTGAAAAATGAACTTTATCTTAAATTCATTAAATTCATGTTGATTAAACGGTTCAATTTCTCTAAACAGACAAAGGTTGTCTTTTGTCAAACCATTTGAATATTTTGTGTGGCTATTTTAAAATCATGTTGATTAAACGGTTCTTATTTTTCTTCCAGTGACAAAAAATGTTATTACCCTTTTGCAGTTTTATTGATAGCATATATGTATATTAGACCAGATGAATAGAGATGAATGAATTTTTACTTATATATATATATATAATGTGCGTTTGAGTAAATTTTATCTGTTAATGAATGAATGGGTCGAGGGAAAACAGAATCACATTATTAGCTAGGTTTAGGACAATATGAGACATGCCAAATTTACTAAAAAAAAAAAAACGACCATCCTCACTCTACTTCTATTTTATGAAATAAATAATGAGCATCAAAGTGTAGTATCTGTTTCAGTAGTCAACAGCTGGACCACGACTCCAGTCATCAGCAGCAGTTCTAGCCAGCCGTCAGCAGCAGTTCCAGCAGGCCTCCAGTCCCCGCCGCTCTAGCCATCTCCAGCAGGCCTCTGCATCAACGATATGCATTATAAACTGTCCTTTTCAGGACAACGCTCTCCAGTGACTACAAAAACTGTCCTTCTCAGAACAAAGGGCTTCTTCTCCCTTTATGGTCTGCCCTACAATGAACACACAGATATTTTCCCTAGTCCACCAGTGACCCCGACCGGATCTCCAGGTTTTTGTTGATGTACGACTCACAGACCCATAACTCTGCTCCAACAAAATAAATTTGGCAATATATTTTTTTAGTCAACGCGTCTTACTAACATATTTTATTTTTAGTTTGATTTTTGTTGTTTATGTTGTCTTCAGTCATTGAATATTTGTTTATGGACCATTATATCACCCACAACAGATACATCATCACAAAGTCACTGCAAGAAAGGATAATCATACCAGGTGCTGATCCTAATCCTGAAATACATTAAAAAAATACTAAAATCTGTAAACGTTAAAAATCCTAAAAGCCAAAACCATTCACGGTTAATATATTGAAATAGAAAATTCTTGGAAATAAATATCCTTTAAAATGCAATCCTGTTACAATAAATTCTAAATGGTTTAAAAATTGAATTTTTTTAAAGAACTAAATATTTGCTTTTCCATATTTTCACCTGTTTTTAGTATAATGGTGCTTCCTAATCCTGAAATTAAAAAAATAATGAAACGTTTTTCCCCTGTAAAACTCTTCTTAAAGAGGAGTAAATATCCCAAATTTTTTAAATTCTAAAATTTAAAGAGATCAGTTCAAACATGGTTTTTAGCTAATGCACCATAAAATAATGAAAGTCTTCTTAAAGTCTTTTTTTTTCTAAAATTAAAGTGTTCTAAACATGTTTACATGGTAGCAGCGGTAAAAAAAAAAAAAAAAAAAAAAAAAACGAAAACGATGCACAGCCCAACAAACAAGAGCAGGAGTAAGACAGGAAGGAAAACAGCACCTAAAAAAAAAACTATAATAAAAAAAAAAGAAGAAATAGTTTCAACGTAGTGGCCAATAAAAGAGGAGATCCGCCAAATACAAAAAAAAAAACTCCTTCACGGAAAGCGATCCTCACCGAGAAACTGAGAGTACAATATTATCGTTATCTGTTATTGTATTATTTGGGGCAAACCAATCTGTCATTCAAAAAAAAAAAAAAAGTGTTAATTAAAAAAAAAATACATAAAAAAATCAAAATGTCCAGACGAGCGATCGATCCGGTCATGTCATGGACGATAATCGAAAATGTGGTTGAATCGTTCCATTTTTTCAAGCAGCGCTGCGAGCTATATTTCTCCGTACAAAATATACAGGAGGAAAAACAGGTTGACCACATATTTATAATTTCGGGTGAAGAAGGTCTTCGACGTTTTAATTCGTAGAAGTTCGAGAACTAGGCCGACAAACGGAATCCGACCGTGGTATGGGAAAAGTTCTTAGAACAATTAGAACCCCGAAAAAACTTCAGAATCGCTCGTTTTTGCTTACAGAAATACATTCTGGGGGATTCGGAAACTATTGACGACTTTTTGGCAAGGTGCCGTTAACAGGCAAAGAAATGTAAATTTCGAGATGAAAAAGGAATGGGGGAGCGACTAATCGGACAGATTATCGTTGGGGCGAAACATCTTGAGCTACAAAAACAACTCTCGAAAAACAAAACGTTGTCTGTACAGGAAGCTTTCAACATATGCAAAGTACACGAAGCTTCAATACACTACGTGAGCCACCTAACTGATATACAGGACCATAAATGAAAAGGTAATCAAGCACATCCCAAGCGATACCAAATCTGTTTTCGTCCGCATGCTAGACTCTCGATAGTGAAGAACGGTCCCATTCTCATCAAGGAATATATATATTTCATTTCATTTTAGGTTTGGCCCTTTTCTTTTCCTGCTTAGAATTAATATTTAACCACCTCAGTGTCACACGGGAGTTCATATGCTATGAAGGAGTGATTGAGCTGTGAAATCTTGCATGCATTAATTTCAAAATCTTGTAAATTTTTTTTTTTTTTTTTAAATCTTACATTCTTAATTTCAACTTATTAATAACTGCATTGTTTCTTTCTTGGTAAACTGACATCTGTCTGCTCACAGAAGACTTCAAAAAGTAACTAGTAGTGACTTCTCTTGAAAATGAATAAAATTTGTCATCATAGTGTTACAGAAAAAGAGTTTAGTTCCCACCACCACATGAAATTTATGCTGACATGATTGCTACATTAAGGGAGAACACTTCTGCTCTGTCAACAGTGCAATATTGGGTTAGCTGAATTTGGAAGGGTAAGGAAAAGTTTTGAAGATGACCCAAATTTTGTACATCCTACAACTGCCACCATCAAGAAAAACATTGATCGTATTCAGCACAAGGTGATGGATGACAGGCGACTGACTATAAATCAAGTAGCCAATAGTATTATTAGCATATCTCGTGAGATAGTTGTGAATATTCTGTACAATAAGATTGGCATGCCAAAGGTTTTGCTCTGTGGGTGCCACGTCTTTTGACACCCCATCAAAATCACACCAGTGTGATCACATCACAGAAACATTTGACGTTTTTTATACAGATCCAGCTGGTTTCCCTGAAGATTTTCCCAACCTGCAATGAGATGGATTCATCACTTTGAGCCAGAGGCAAAGAATATATGATTCATATCTCCAAGCTATTTCTATTACTACTACACAATATGCTGGAGGCCTTAGACGATTTCGACATAGATAAAATCACAGAAATAATAAATTAAATCCAGTAGATCTATTTTCATAGCACTGACTAAGAAATCAGGTGCAAACGAATCCGGAGTCCACCGGACAATCAGCCCACTCACACCATAGGAGTCATAAATTTGGGCTTGTGCTCACGAGAAGAAAAAAAAAAAAAAAGAGTACAAAACAAAAGTACACAATATAACAATAAAAAAAGTAAATTGTATGGTAATTTCATAGTTTTATTTGTGTATTTGTGTGTATTGGTGCGTGTGTGTGTGTTTTACATTACAGTTGTGATAAGGTTCATGTTATAAAAGGGAGTAAGTCACTATGTAATATCACAAGTCTTATCACGGAAGGAACTTACACACGTATTGTCATCCTAACAGTTCTTCAGCGAAGAGTAAATGCTACGTCTTTTGATGGGATGTCTGTACTTCCGGCATTAAGAGTCCCTGGGAATAATTTTATTATTTTTATTTATTTATTTTAAACAAAGTTTAAATTTTATTGATAATTTTTATTATTATTATTATTTTATATTTTATTTATAGTAAAAACAATGTTGCTACAGTATCTTTGAAAAATGGATACTGTATTTTTTAGTCAAAACGGCATGTATTTGAATTCTTGCAATCCGTGAGAACAAATAAGTGTTGTTCTTTATATCATCCGGGTACATTTTGATTTGATGCTGATACCAGGTTGATTTTGCTAAATCTTATTTTGTTGCCTAGTTTATCAACAACTTAATGTTCGAAATGGAGTATTTATCGCTTTTTGGAACGCTGTTTAATGCGCTGTATTCACTGCAGCATCTGAAATGTCCATCTGGCTTTTTTAAAAACGTATATGTAGGAAGTTGGGGAAGGGGTGGTCTTTGTCATATTTGCCTTGTTTGCCGAGGATATGACCTCAGGGCCATTCATAATAGTGGACACAACCACTTTGTCTCCGTTCTTAATTTGGTTGGTTCCAAAATTCATGAGATCTAATTTGTTTTTCAACCTTGGTCTGGACAGATCGCGTGTACCTGCAATTTGCGCTTTCCACGACTCTCTTACAGCGACTGCAGCCGGTCTGAAAGAAGGGCCAGACTACATTGCTCCTTACGATAGATTTTGAAGTAATGGTTCCAGTGAACTAGGGCTGCAGTGCATTCAGGGATGAACCAGAGCCGAGTTTGGTTTTTGTTGGAATAAAACACTCCATTCCAAAAAGGATTCATTTGGAGATTAGGGCAGCAGTTTTGAGGGTAGCATTGAAGAAGGTTGGTAGAGGATCTGCCATCGTATAGAACCGAAAGCTGTCCCAGTCTGCCTCCACATAGTGAAAACCATTCTATGGAACAGTAAATCAAGGGATGTCATTGGTTTGGAGTCAGTCTAGATGCACTGAATTCACTACATATGTGAAAGTTGGTCGTGGGAAATTTGGTCAGGATATTGTCAATCCTCTTTGATCGAAGACTACCAACACTTCATCGTGAGGAAGGTACAGGGCAAAGACAAATGTGGTACTACAGGGGATCATGTTTAGCCTGAAGATGGAGTTCTACTTCAGGAATGCTGGAACGTAGACCACTTACATTGGTGTAAGAGATGGTACAGCTGGGGTCTACTTTTTGTTTTGAGGTTTGGTTTGCTAGTTCTGTTTGATTGCTTTCATGTTTGTTTTGGTAGATGACTAGTAGGCAGTGAAACAGACACACATTGGAGATGCATGCATGAATAACCTGGGTTGACTCACGGAGATACTGGTGTAAGAGTACCCATCATCATGGCATCAAGAGAGGCCCCACTAGAGATTACTGCATAGTCCAGAAGCCATTCATAAAATGACAGTACAATAGACCCGATATTATACACCTGCTGATAGGACAGCCTCCTTTGAAGTTACTCAAAGGTTCAAATCCCTATCAGGCAGATAACACCAAAACCCAAAAATCGTTTACATCCAGCACCCTTAATGAGGGAGTGGGTGCAAATAGACCAGGAAAGATTCACTCACGATACTCCGAGTGTATGTGTTTCGTTCACTGAGTGGTCAGAACAACAGAACTCTACCTTGGGTCAGGAACATTGTACCAGTCAGAGATCTAGGGTACCAAGGAAAGCTCACCCATACATATGAGGACTAAAAGATCCACTGGGAGAAGTGAGGGTGATAAAAGTTGCTCAAGGATGCATATGTATCCCCTACCTCTGAATCATGAGATCTTGCTGCCAAACAAGTACTGTACTTAAATACATAAAGTCTAGGTACCATAGCATAAAGCTCACCAGAACATTTTTTTTTTAAGCATTTCACCCCAAGCAAGGCAGGAATGCCACTAGCACACAAGGGATTACCATGAAAGCTCTTATAAAAAAGGCACAAGCTAAATTATGATAGTAGGAAAGGAACTGAAGCTGAGATGCCAGTTCAGGACATTGCAGGATATATATAAATATATAGCAAGAGTATCAGACCATATGTGGTAGTCATATTCAAAGCAAGGATGAATGGTAGACTAATAAATATGTAAAGTAGATTCTGGCAAGAAAAATTAGCTAGCATGACACAGTGAACCAACATTCTTAGCTGTAGACTTAGAAATTGATTCAATCTACTCTTTCCACTTTGTGTCAGCTGAAAACATAAAAAGTTCAAAATGTGGAGATTAACATCAGTCAACTTATTTTGTACTTTTTGCAAATGTGCGTGCACACACACACAAATTTCAACAACTGTCCATAGCCACATTCAGGCAAAAACTAACATTAATGACTGCTTTGCCAGACTGCATCCATTCATTGTTTTAGGAAGGAATAAGTGATGAATTCACTCAGGTACCCACTGATATTTTCATATATATATAACAATATAACTGTCTAAAAGGCATGAAGCACAAAACTAATAAGAGACATTAGAGTTTATTATTATAAATGCTCTGATAACAAAATCAGCCACTTACACCAATGTAAGTGGTCTACGTTCCAGCATTCCTGAAGTAGAACTCCATCTTCAGGCTAAACATGATCCCCTGTAGTACCACATGCACAGTTAAGAGATTTGAATTTAAAGACGATTAATGAAATTGCAGAAAGAAATGTCAATCTACTGCAAGAAAAACTTCTGCCTAGTTAATCATGAATCAGACATGATTGCTGAAGCATGTATCACGTGGCATTTTGCTAATTATCAACTTGAAATTTTGTTTACATTTACTTGCAGCTTATGTTCACATTTCTCCTTTATTTGAAATCTTTTCTCTTTAATGTCAAAATCATGCAGTGACAGTTAGCTTTTTACAACAGCACTTGAAAACTAAAATGTCTTTATTTTCCCCACCACCAATTTTCAGCATTAACCTCAATTTGAATATTACCTTAAATCTGTTAGTTTCAAAATATCAAATATTTCATATCAACTGCAAATTTTTCATTATTAAATATTTAATTCCAACTCCTGCGTCATCTTAAAGATCATGTGAATTTCTTTATAACATTAGAGTTAGATTTAGTTATTTCACAAAATTATTTTGTGATTTTGACAATAACGTACAATATATAAACTAATAGATTGAGAAAAAAAAAATCCTCTATTTACATTCGTCCTTTTTGTTGCGCTCTCTCTCTGTCTTTTTTTTCAGGTGTTTTCTTCAACATTCAGGGAATTTCAAGCTGAATGCTTTATTTAATCTAAAGTAGATTGTTGTCTAATGATAGCTCATCTCATTCTAATTTAGAACTGCTTTAGTTATTTCTTTACTCTGTTTCTACTGAGTCAAAACCTGCACTACCAATGCAAAGTTACTATGCCACCAAATTTACAAACCAACACTTTAATCCACTAACATATTGTTACATGGTGAGTGCAAACTTAGAATCAGTGAGCAATAAATGAGAATTACTAAATAACAAAACATGATATCCCTACAAATAGGCCATTGAACAAAAACAATATTCCTCCCTTCACTTACACTAATGCACCATAGAAATCCACTGAAAAGTGACCACTTCCTTCTAATGACAGAGAAAAAAAAAAAAATGTTCAGAAATGGAATTAATAGTTTTTATAACACACACACACACACACACACAATCTCTTTGACAGGCACATCTCCTGCATCTCTGATGCATAAAAACCTTAAAGGATGCAGCAACTTTCTATCATTGCATTCTAGGAATGTAACTAAAGTTTCCCATGAAAAGTGATACATTGCACATATCTTTCAAATACTTTTGACTAGTTCTTTGTTTGTTTTTTGTTCACCTACTCTGTCTTTCATGGGCCAAGGGATTTGAGGCATAAAATAGACATCAATCTCAGCTCATCAAAACTTTTTTTTTCTTTTAATAATATATATTATTTGATGCACCTGAACTTATTGAAGTTTGCTGATTGTTCTTTTAAATACCATTTCAAATTTATTGGTTCAATTGAAGAATAAAACAAAAAACTTTTGTTCTGTCAATTTAAAAACTTCCTAATTCTAAAATATAGTTTAATTGAACTGTTTTTGTGATAACTTTTTTTTTTTTTTTCAAGTAAATTTGAAACAAAAAGGAAAGAAAGCAGTCTGTAATCCTACAATTTAACACAAAAATTTATTAAGAAATTTTAGTTGGGGCACATTATATTAAAACCTATCAGCATCATTAATATCTATATAATAAATGCAAATGTCAGTGTTACACTTTTTCAACTTTATTCCCAGAAGCCATTACCCAACATATATCATTTTGGAAACAGGATGACTCCGTGAGCAAATTAAAAACATTCCAGGTCAGATCAGGACCCACAATCCTTAAATTTTCATTACCGCAAGTTTTTTTTTTTTTTATATATGTGATTTTTGCAACAAGTTTTTTTTTTGTATAACAGTTTTTATAACTTGAATATAAACTTGGGAATAATCAAAATTGATTGTGAAATCCAGCAAAAGTCACCCATGAAATAAAAATTGTTTGTACAAAAAGCAACTATGTACATCAAATTATCTTTAAATTAAGTGGCAGCAGAAAAATTATCCTTGTACTTTGAAATGGTAAGCTTAAATATTAATGTAGTACTTAAATGCAACAATCAATTTTGAGTTCTTCTGTAGTTTATTGTTGCTTATCATATCTACTCCTCCCTACCTATTGCAATGAAGGCCTAATCAAGAGCCATCTACAAGAGCTAGTTTAAATACCGCCCAATAGGCGGCTTTTGAGCTAGTGTATATATACACACACACACAGACGTATATGCATGTATATATTATATACACACACTCTTCTTCATTTTCCTTAATCCTTGTATTTTGGGAACAAACAAATCCTACCATTTTTTTTCTCTCTCAATTCCCTTGAAAACATTTAACACTCAAGTTACAATACAATTTTGCAGGAATGGCTTCTCAGGTGTTTTGAAATAAATGTGAGTAGCTATTTGACCAATAAAAAGGCAAAATAAAATTTTCATGTATATAAAAAGAATTTATCACTTTAGACTAGAATTAATAACCTGAAGAAATGTTTTTAATAAAAAACATAATATAAGAAAATGCTATTTCATTTCTCCTATTAAGATTGTATTTTAAGCCAATTTTATATATCTCCATTCATGACTTATATTCAGAAGTCTAATTATTACTTCAATGAAGGCTTATTAAAAAAAAAAAAAAAAAAATTGCTTTAATTTTTTTTTTAGGTATTGAATCCTGTATTTGTTTTTAAATAAATCAAACATTTGATGTTGAATTAAAACCTGAAAAAGATAATGGTAGACAAACATTAACTGGTATTAATATTTATTTCTTAGATATTTTCCCTGCTACAACAAAGCAGGTTGAAACTAACATCCCTTCCATTGGAAAGAAGCCCATAACATCTTTAACTAGCCATAATGTATACATGAATTCATTCAATTTGGATTCTTTAATAAAGTACAATCAAATCAACAAATGTAAAAGTCAGTTTTCTTTGATGCAGTGGGCAGGAGTAATTACAGTAAAATAAAAATATACGTAGAACTCACAGAGTGCAATAATTAAAAAAAAAAAGAAAAGTTACCAGTGACTTTTTGTTATCTAAAAGGCTTTAGAATTTCAGATAACAGTACAAAAAGAAATATTTTCCAGCAAATTTATCCTGAATTAAAAACTCATTTCTCAGTTTAGTTAAATATTCAGCAGTTATCCAACAGTTTTAGAATTTTTAAGACTCTTGTCCAATACAAAATTTTATGGGTTTGAGACTCATGACTAAAAATATAAAAAAAGGATAACAATATTCAAAATATCACTTTCACACATTTACCCATAGACATTGCTTGGCTATAGAGAATAAATTTACAAATTTATTTATTTTTCAAATGTCACAACATCAAGGTTGTTGCAAGAGAAAGAAAAACATTAGTACCATATTTAAATGATCAATATATGGAACAAGTATTATCAAAAACAGGTTTCATTGGAATGTGTGTACCGAAATGAAAATAAAAAGTTAAATTATTTCAATTCTAATCTACATAAACACAAAGTGTTTTAAAATACATCAGATGTCAGATAAATTAATAGAAAAATGTGAAAAAACTGAAATGTTAAGACATTCAATTTCTGAAAATGTATTTATATATAAAAATATTAGTATGTAAAAAGATATTCAAACAAGAAAACAGAATTGTAAGAAAAAAGTTTGTATTCAATATAGTTAAACAAAACACTGTTTTAAAGGATTTGAGATTTATCTAAATTAATTGAGGCACAATACCACATCCTATAAATTTTATCTTGGTATTAGAAAAAAAAAAAAAAAAAAAATGAAAACGAATCTAATATATAAGAAGAAGAATTCTAAGAGATGTTTGCATGTAAACTTAGTTGCCCATTTCTCAGGAATATGCAACTATTTCTTCCATACTGTTGACATGTTAGTCTGATATTAGTGCAAATATATTTGCACTAATAGCAGGTAATGTTTTGTTTTGCAAATTTATTTTGCCTTAGAAAGATTTGGTGACAAGATAATATCAAGACTGAAATGGGGAAAATCAATTACAAGGCTCAAACACAAGATTGGTAAATAATCAAATGTGACATTGATTCTGTATTAGTAAGAACAATACATGGATGGGCAAGATTAAAAGCTTGTCAATCCAAGAAAAACAAAAAAAAAAAAAAGGGAAGAAAAGTGTGTGGCAGCAAAAAAACTGATGTCATGGTAATGGAGAAATACAGACACACACGCACACTGACAAAAGGAAATTTTTTTCATTTTTTTTTTTTTCAATTTTTTCATGTTTACTTTTTTTTTTTCTTTAATGTTTCCTTTCCCCCCCCACCACATAGAAAAAACATCTTTTAAAACATTGAATTTTTTTTTAATTAACGTATTAAAAAGAAATATTTTCTTTAATTTTCATTGTATCTTTTTTCAAATGTGTTTTTTTCTGGGTTTTTTTCCTGCTTTGTCTACCTTGTTTTTTTGCTTCTTGGCTTCCATGCTTTCATTAATTGCACTGAGAAATATAAACCCAGACCATGAATTTGGGCAGAGATGGACAGAAACATGAACCAGATTAGAACTGCCGGAAAGCCTAGTATCTGAGCAGTTTGTTTTTTATCGGTGATATATGCAAAAAGATCATCTGCTTGATCAACCAAACCATAAAGGACTGGTACAACACCAAACACAATACTGCCAATGATGTACTGTTTCAAAAGAGGTGTATCATTCTTTGGCATTGCCTTCCAACCTAAGAATGCAGCCAACAAGCTGATGAACCAGATGAACTCCCAGGGCCGAGCATTAGGGACATCCCATTTGCGTACTGACTCAAAAAGTGATGTTCCCAGAAAAGCAAGCATACAGGGCAGAAGGCGAAGGAACATGACAAATGACAGCATCAGGTGTATAACGATGTCAAATTTCAATCGAGCTTTGTTGATACAACTGAAATGGAAGCAAAAAGAAATTCAAAACTTTATCAACAGGAAATTTGTATTTTATCTAAAAGGCAAATTAAGAATGTCAAAGTAAGTCTATTTTTAAATTATTTGACTTCAATGTGAATGCCAAGGGAAAAAATTTAAAAGAATTTACAGAAATTACTTTTATGAATATTTCAGTATTAGCTGACCAGGGTTTACAAAAACTAATTTGCTGTAAATCACACTTTTTTAGCATTTAGTAATGCATATGTTCACCAAGAAACTTATAAATACTTTGACTTAAAATAAATTATCTACAACTGTAAGAAAGAGAAAAACATTATAAATAATGAAGAAAACCATTTCTCATAATTCAATGACCATTACCATCACATTTGTTGTCAATATCAAAAACTCAACCAACAAAATAAAAATCTGCTTTAAGAGCCTCAGTTAAATACATTCAGATTCTTTTCATGCAATCATGGTAAACACACAGAAAGTTTAGAAGATTTGTTGAAATAAGTAAACTTCAGGTATTATTGTGTTTAGGACAAGAAAAGAAAAGAAAAACAAAAAAAAGAAAAAGAAAGAATTACTAATACTGTTTCCAAGCAGGTAAAAAGAATAAAAACAAAACAAAAAAAAATTAGTCTTTCAATTTTCACTAAAAACAAATCTTTTCTACCTATTCTATATTTCACAAAAGAATGTTTCTATTAATTACAGAACTTGCATTTAAAAGGAAAAAAAAAAGAAAAAAAATTATTAAGCAAAGCATATATGAACTTTAATGTTTTGCAATTGCTGGAGGTTGACAAAATACTCTTTTATCAATTCTTCCCCACCACCCCAAAAAAGTGGTGGAGAAAGAAATCTGAATTCAAGTAAAATGAGACACAGCAAAGCAAAATAACTAGGATCCACAAAGACAATTTTCTAATTTGAATTTAAAAAAAAAAAAAAATATTATTAAGCTAAGTTTGTCTCAATTTTTACTTGGAAATTTGGTAGCTGCACAAATAACTGCTCCAAAATGTCATGCAATGATAATTATCATTACATACCTAATGCGTGAAGCTTGAAGAATATCATGTTGAGAGATAACTTTTGTTTCTATTGTCCTTGTAGGTTGGAAACAATCATCAACACTGAAGAGGAAGTAACAAGATTATTAAAAAGAACAGTTGAAAACAGCACCAAATCCCAAAGACATCACGACATGAACAATGAAATAATAATCCTATTCTAACAGTAGAAAAGTCCAATAAAAACCTTAGAAAGACTTGTCAGGATTTATCCATTTGAACAAATATTTATATTAATCTCTATTCCTCACATTTTTAGTCTTACACATCTTCAAATATGACAAACCAGTGTCCACTACCAATTACTTAAAAAACCATTATCAAAAATAAAGATAAGTGAAAAAATAAACAGATTTTCACAACAGGGGACTAAAAAATAAAGCAAGCAAAAATTTGAAAAGAGAGTCCTTTAAAAATAATTTGTTGTGCAGGTAGAATTTACATCAACACCCATTTTGGAATATAGTGAGATTATATATATATATATATATATATATATATATATATATATATATATAGAGAGAGAGAGAGAGAGAGATATACACACACAAAGAAATTTGAATCACTTTCCATCGATAAAAAGCAAAAAATAAAGAAATTAATACCAATTTTCTTTTTGCTCACTTCCATAAGAATTTACCAACATGAAAAAGAGAATGCTAGACCTACAAATTCATATCCATGCTCTATTTATGAATAACACCAACCTGATGATAAAATGCAGTAAATATTACATGGATTTGGTGGCACTAAATTATTATAACCCATTTTTCAGATCTTCTCAAACAGATTTTGGGCATTTACACACAAGACAGTCTAGTCATAAGTGAACTTTTATTCAAAAATAAAACTCTTCACAAGTTTCAAAGATTAACAACTAATACTTAGATAATAATGTCTTGTTTCATCATAAAGAATTAAATGAATATGAAAGCAAATTTGCAAGTGTTTATAAATAAAAAGGAAAATCTCATGAGTAGATAATGGTTCTATTCATGAAAAAAAAAAATTAAAAAATTAACCTCATAATGAATCAGAGAGTGCAAGTCTGCAATTCTCACTCCTCATTATTGAGGAGGTTTCAGAATTGATCCTTTAGACATTACACATGTTTGAATTTGAAATTAATTAGAGAAATAAAAAGAACAAAAGATTTCCTAAATAATCTCTAAAAATGGATCTGTTATATTTGGCTTAAAATTTAAATAGGTTATCTTTCTCATTATAATTGTTTGAAACTTCATAAAATGTTCTTTGCTGTAATCAAAGAATTTTCACATCAATAATTACTATTTTTTCTACTTTTTTGAAATTTAATTAATACAATCTTGGGTTAATTTGCAGATTAGGACCCACACTCAGTTTGCATTAAAAATTTCCCAAATACTTACATTTAGGTCTAAATGTACATGCTTCATTAGAAAATGACTTGATAAAATCTACTATTTTGGAGTAATTGACAGTAAACATTTGGATTCATTCACATCATTGGTAGTAGCCATTACTGGCGTTGTTTGCATACATCTGCTGCAGAAAGCTAAGGGCAGAAGAAGGTAATTAACAACCTTCTTTTTTTTTTTTTTTAATGATCTTACTCATCTCAATTACTGCGCAAGAGAGCTATATTGCATGCGCAATAATCAAGACAAGTGAATATTCCACAACAAATGTATACAAACAATGCCAGTAATGGCAGCCGTCAATGATACGAATGAGTTCAAACTTTTACTGTCAATAACTCCAAAACAGTAGATTTTATCAAATTTATCAAGTCATTTTTGAACGAAGCATGTACATTTACACCTAAATGTAAGTATTCAGGAAATTTTTATTGCAAATGAGCACAGGTCCTAATCTACAAATTAACCCGATCTTGTATAAAAAAAACCTATTGTTATAAAAATGTAGATATTATTCTTTTTCCAAATCATATTTATTACAAAATCTGATGCATGGCTTTTAATGTAACCAGTGTAATAGGATTTCTATGCAGGTTCAATTGACAATGGATCAATCACACACCCCACTCAATATCAAATATATTAGATCAAAATTGAAATTGCAGTTTCTATTTTTTTTTTATTTTATGTTCTTTCCTTGCTCTTGGTTAACTCTGTTTTGCAGTTTCAAAGTCCAGAAAAAAAAAAAAAATTATTATCAATAGTTTGTAAGATAAGTGTGCTAACCAATTCAGATGCCGAAACAAAAATATCTTTCACTCCTGCTGAACTTTGCCCATACACATATTTCCAAAGTAAAATTATGCTAATGATTTATAACAACAGATTTAAATCTACAAAACGTGAAAGATTTTACATTGCACATACAGCAGATAATTTTTGTCTTTTATAAATACTTGAAAACAAAATAGAGATGGCAATTGATGAAAAAGGCCAAAAAGGAGAACATAACTTTACCTTTTTCTTTGAGATTTAGGATCCAATATTTAAAAGTATTATTCTACAATATTATACTAAGAGTAATGTTAATTTAAAATTGTTTAAAATTTAAAAAGGTAGCAGTTTCAGGGTTGATTTTTTGCTTTAACAATATTTGTATGTTTCTCAAAAGATTATTACCAGTATTCACAAAACATTTGTCTCCAAGATTTTAAATGAAACTTAATTAGATTATATCAGTGAGAATAATAATGACAATATGTATATTTCTTTAAAGACAGTTTTGAAATGGATTCATTACTTAATTTGCTAAGCTGGAACATTTAATGGTCATTTTTGGAAGGATTAAAAATTAGATTACCAGAAACATTTTTGCAGAAAACTATTATTCCGAGACTTACACCATTAATTTAAATCATTTAGAGAAACTATGAAATTGAGTTTGTGGTAAAAATAAACCAAGTGGGTTATAAAATTTTTAAAAATACAATTTTTGTTTTTTGTTTGTTTTTTTTTTTACTAAAGTATTTTATTAAATGATAAAGTCTATATTTTACTAAATTCAGTCTTACTTAGTATAAAGATTTACATCAATTTACATTAAAAGTGATGGTTTATTTGAAAAATAAAAAGTTTATTCAAAAGACATTCTTTTGCAATGAAAATAAAAGCATTTCAGGTTGCAAATTCTGCAAAGTTACTCCAAAACTAATTTACAAAGTTTGTAGCTAATATTTTACAGTCAATAAAGAAACAATCAACTGAATTGGTAAGCTATTTCTTTTAAACATCTAAGAGATCAAAACAAAAAAAAACGGTAACACTGCTCATAATTATTGGATTCGCTGATGCTTCAGTTAACAGAAAAGTTAAAAAAAAAAAGAAAAAAAGTCTTTAAAGTCATCTTATTTGGTAGGTAAAAAAAAAAAAAAATATAGCAATACATTATTTTTGTATTTCATGATTACATGAAAAAATACCAACAAGCCGTTTAAAGGTAAAATTTTTCTTTTAAATTATTTTTTTAAATAAATATCATACAGGTAGATAACTAACTATAGACATTGGATGTCAACAGTTGCTGCTATTCCTGGCTTAAGAAGTAAGCTACCACCATTTTCAGGCACTTGAGTGGCATGTAGATGGGGTGGAATGTGTACCTTCACAGAATCTGTGTTCTGCGGCATTATTGTCAGGTAGGCAGCAAGTATCATCTCCAGATACGCATAGTTTGGCATTGGTTATTTAACAGCTGTACGAATAGAGCTAAACTAAAAGCAACTGCTAGGTTACCTGATACCAGGTGGGGTGAAGGTAAATTTGGTTTAGGATGCCAAAAAGTACACGAGAAAAGAGGCAAATATTTAATTTAAGCAATGGAACTTCAATTATTTAGGATTATTATTTTATTTTTCATTAAAAGACCAACCTATCAGGAAAAAAAAATATATTTCAACTTTTGAAACACGATTCTTCAATAATTTTTATTTTTTAGTTTCACAATTTTTTAACGCTTCGTTATCTTTCAATTTCTTCAGCTTTCTAAAAAAACTTAAAGTCATTGAATTCAAAAAGAATAATTGACATTAAAAATATTTATTATTTTAAACCAGCTAGAAATTTCGAAAATAAAAAGCATTCGCTATTAGAAATTTTTAAAAATCATTAAAAATTTTTCCAGTAAGTAATTGCGATTGTGCAATGAATGACATTTAAAATGATTTTTCATAAGAATGGAAAATAAATGCAACAAAAAAAAAAAAATAGTTCTTAATTATAATTCACTGATGGAATTAAGATCGGAAGAATGAGTTTTTAAATTAAAAAATAAGAAAAGAAAAAACAAAGATCGATTCTGAAGTTAATAAAACTTTTGAAGAAATGTAGACAAAGAGAAGAGTGTGTAAAAATAAAAAATCTGTTAACTTTTGGTAAAGTTTTTTTAAAAGAGAAGTTAAAGATTTTTTTTTTTTAAATTATATTAATTATTCTTTTTTCTTTTCTTTTGCCACTTTTGAGATTTACGCGAGGTTTTTTTTTTATTACTGAAGTAAACTTTCTCTAAAAACACAGGTTGTAATGGAAAGAGAAAAGGTAACACGACATATGGACCACTGGAATCAGGTCTTCGTTTATTCTTTTGGCATTTTTTTTTTATTATTCTGTGAGTGTACGGGGTTTTTTTTTTTTTTTTTTGAAGTGGGTAAAGAAAAAAATGTTACAACAAAGTTATTACCTTTGACGATGTTGCCAAGCTATACTTTCCCGGTGCCAAAAGTCACTTCCATCTGTACCGGATGGTCTAACTCCACCCATTGACGCCATTTTAGCGTTATATTAAAAGTTTTTGTGTTTGTTTTTGATTATTCCCGAAAATAATGAAGCCCGAAACTTGTTATAACATTTCTCGGCAGAGAAGAAGAGAAATCAGCAACCGGATCTGATGCTCAGCGCCTGCGCAGTTAGTTACTTCCCTCGATTTATTTCCCTTTATTTAAATTATCATTGGCATTCCTGCCGCTTTCTCATCACACAGAGGTTGGATGTGACACAAAGTTGATTCTCTTTTTAACTAAGAAAGCTCTGAGTGTTCCTTAATATCGGCCTTGTACCACACCTAAGCTGCACTTAGTAAATTACAAGGCTTCTGTGAGGCATCACAAGAGCTGCAGATGGTCTTCTTTTGGGTGAAAACTGGTCTCTCTGAAATCTGTAGGCATTGTTATTTATTAGTGGGGATCTGTGAAATGATTTGATTGAAGTTTTCAGTCTGGGAGTATTGCTCCCTATAATTGATCGGTGTCTGAGTTGAAATATTTCAGTAATGACAAAGCATCCCTTACCTGGCTCGTGATTCAGCAACCACAGCACATAGTGGTACCTACTTTTCTACTGGAACTGAGCACGAAACAGAAGACTAAATTTTGTTTTCTTGGAATCAGTCTGACAAAATCATTAAACTGAGCTGTATCATTTGTTTAACCCTAGAACATGGGTATATAGTACCCAGCGCAAATTTTCCTATTTTTAATTACAATTTTCAGTACCTGATTTTCATACTTAAATAATGTTTTTCAGTTCCTATTAATGTTAACTCAAAGTACAAAGTTTGAAGTGACTGTATGTAAAATATTTCAAATAAAGATTTATATTTAATATTTTTTTTGATATTTTCAAAATCGGGTATGATATATCCATGGTTAGTAGTGGTGTTAACTTTAATTGATGGTTAGTGTTCTAGGGTTAAAATCATTACTGCCATTAAATTTATAAATAAATGTTAAAACTTCATTTGATGTTTTTTTGTGTGTCTAATTCTAAGAAATAGGCATGAGGAAAAGCAAAAACATTATGGAAAATGTTTACAATAGAATAATAAATATAAAAAAATATAAATATTCATTTCATAAGGTGATCTAATAAAAAAAAAAATTCTCAAAAGGTGGAGAAAAAGTAAACTTTTTTTATTTGAGAGGAAGGATTAAATTTATAATGGGTTCTGGTATCAATGGGATTTGGTCTTAAATTTACAATGGGGTTTGGCTTTTGTCAGATACTTTTAATATTTCAAACTATTCTCACCTTGAGTTATATACATGTCATTATAAGCACAACATTTTGGCCAAGTACCCTCTGGCCATTATCATTTTTACATTATCGACATTTCCTTTTTGATGTGGTTAAAGAATCAGCTACAATAATGACTGGATAGTAAGAATCAGAATCTTCCCCCTACCCCCGTTTTATGCCTCATGACATGTTTTTGCATATATTTTTATGAAATGGACAAAGTCCGACAATTATTTAAAGATATTTTTATGTTTATACATTCTTTTTATAGATACAAATATTTAAGTAGATGCTCTGTTTTATAATAAACAGTATTAATAACATTTACCAGCCTGAATGTCCGAGAAATTTTTATAGAAAATATTTGTCCTCCGACAGGAATCAAACCTGTATCCTATACGGAACCATCATTTAGCCTGACGTGCCTTAACCGATCAAGCCACGGAGAATCGTTCGATTAGCAAGGTCGTATCCAAATGTAAACAAATGACGTCACACATTTACTTAAATATTTGTATCTATAAAAAGAATGTATAAACATAAAAATGTCTTAAAATAATTGTCGGAGTTTGTCCATTTCATAATGTGTGACATCATTTGTTTACATCAAGCAGATATGAATGTATATGAGAAAATCATGGAAAATTGTAGTTTAAAAACAGTAAAATCAACCTTGCTAACTAAAATGCTTCTCTGTGGCAAAATCAGTAAAAGCACATCAGGCTATATGACAGTTCCACATAGGATACAGGTTTGATTCCTGTTGGAGAACAAATATTTTCTATGAAAATTTCTCAGACATTCAGGCTGGTAAATGTTATTAATACTGTTTATTATAAAACAGAGCATTCACTTAAATATTTGTTTCTCTAAAAAGAATGTATAAACATAAAAATGTCTTAAAATATATTTTTATACAAAAATACATATTCTTGAGGTCAATTTAACATGGCCTTCCCATACAAATATGAGTCAAGGACAAAAATTGCCCAATCCTTATAACCACAATCATACTGGCATCAGTATCTGCCAACACCCCTTCTTTGTCGCAATGAGGGTGGTGATATGCTGCAGAGTTGGAATTCCCACAACTAGACTTCCCTTATAACTTAAGGAAGAGAAGAACACATACTACATTTTGATCCCAGCCCAATAATGAAGCAATGTTTCTAATTAATAGTAGAAACAATGAACATGACTGTAACAGGAAAATTGAGGACTGTGGACTTACCAGTTAGCTTCAAAAGAAACACCAAATAGGCAATGCATGGTTTAGCAACTGTAATTTAAAAAAAACTTTCCTGGGAAGGAAGTGCCACTTTTATGTGAGGTGTATTTTTGAATATTCATAGCATCTTTCAGTATAAAAAAAAGGATGCCAGCCCAGGAAAATGGGTAATTTTTCACTCTACAGACAGTAAAAAAGTAACCAGTTTGACAGTGACAGAAGAAAAATTCACAAAAGAATAAATAACAAGTATTGCATAAATAAATAAGAGGGTTACAGCTAGAAGAATGAGTGTTAGTATGTTTTGTTTATTTGTTTTTGTTTTTTTTTCAACAATATAATTATTTCAGATATTTTCATTTATTTACTTTCACAGGGGCAAATATGACACACAGGCAGTTTATTGTGGATAGGAATGTACCATATATGAATGTAGTTTAAAAATCATTTAGTTCCACTGGCTGTGAGTATCAGGGTGTGTTCACTGACGACAGCCCTTTGAACGCAATAGAGGGACAAATATCCTGAATGATTTTCCAATTACAAATAATCAAGAAACCAGAGTTTCTATTCTTCTAATAAATGCATTTTATTTTCATATGCCTTTCTTAAATGTTTCAATTTTACAATTCATTTTTTTAAAATGTAATAGGCAAAGAAAAACATTGCACATGTTATTCATTGATTAAAAAAGTTGCATGAAAAAACATGATATAAATAAGTAAAGATGAGTGTCACTTTTTCTAATATGAATACAGTAATTAAAAATGCAAAGAAAAGAAAAAAAGAGAATCAATCATTAAGGAACTAGGCAATTTAAATAAATATTCTGAAACAGAAATACCTTACATGCAAACCACCAATCTGTCACTGAGTGGCATGCCACTAGCGTTTACCACTGATGGCCCACTGTCGGACTGCCAGCATGTTCCTCTCAGCAATGTTACCACTGGTGGACTGCTAAACACCCACTGGTGGCCTGCCAGTGGCTACCACCAGAGGCCCACCAGTGGCTTGCATGTAGGGTAAGATTAAAAAAAAAACTTAAAAATGCTTTGCAGCCTTTGCTAGAACAAAGAAACTATAGAACAATAAAATAAATGGAGTTGGAATCACAGATTTATTTTTGGCAACAGTTGATTGTGAAACTGTTAGGAAGATTTTATTGTTGACTTATCCAACAGAAGTGGAATAATTAGCATTTAACCAAATCAAAGAAATTATTCAAAGGAATATTCGACTAACGAAAAGGTTGGTCATTGCTAAAAAAACAAAGTTCTTGTCATAAAAACAAGAATGCAAGGAACCCATAATGAAATTTCTGTACCAACTACAAGATGCCAACAGATATTGTGAATTTCAACCTTTAGGACAAGAAGAAATGTCTATTGAAGAGGAATTAATGCAACTAAGACTGATAGAAGGTATGTACGATACTTTGCATAGATTTAAAATGTCAGAATGGTTAAAATTAAACCAAATGTTGTTAGAAGCATGTATCAAATTGATGCAACAGGAAGATTTGATTGAAAAGTTCAATAAGGAAAAAAAAACTAAAATTATGGACACATACATGATAAAGAAAACAAGACTAAAATGCAAATAGTGTAGTGAACTAAACAGAGAAAAATGTCCAGCATGCGAAGAGGTATGGAAAAATTATAAAAAAGGAAAATCATTTTCAATCAGTACATAAATCAAAATATATATAGATATATGTGGAATTTGTAGGTCTTATGAATTGGATCATGATTAGGATTCCAATGTAATAAATTATAACCATGGAATATTAGTGTTTGAGCCTTTTATATTATTACTCTGTCCTGGACATTGAGTTCTACCTGGATTCTATCCTCTTGGGAATTTATATATATATATATATATATATATATATATATATATATAAAGTGTCGAAAAAATGAAAGCCACTTTAAAAAGTGAAGCTGATGTTTTCTCAATACAGAAGATTAAGTAAGAAAATACCTTCATGGAAATGAAATTGAATGAGATAAATTTAAAAATTCAAATTTATGCCAGCAGAAATGTAACATTAATTCCAAAGAACACTTGGGAACAAATGGATAAAGTGAAATTATTGTTGTTGTGGATTGTAATAAAAGCCATGGCTTAATAGGAACATTAGTGCTTAAGGTTAATATCATGTTTAATTCATGCTATGAATTCAGATAATGCCAAAAATGGAATGTTAAAGATTATAAAGCAAGTTTTTGTGACACTGGCCAGTTCAGGGTCAGATGTGACACTGAGTCATCAGCCTGTGGTCAACTCCAAGTCGCAGCGCAGAACTGTGATATTTCTCCTACCAGCATTTTGGGGTTGACTCTTAGTCGCTGACACCAACCTGTGTCCCCGTCGATCAGCAGTCATCGCTGCCCGGCAGGATCCTTTGGTCAGGGTACTAAGTGGGATGGTTGGTCAATTTTAAATAGCTTCACACCGGATGCAACCAGTTCAACACCAGTTCCATCATTTTCAGCTCACTTCCAATGTATGGTTACCGAAGCAACTATTTCAATCTCAAGTTTAACCTACCCACATTGTGATTTTGATCTTGCATAGATGAGATCAATCAGGCATCGGGCTGTAGTGTAAAATGAGTCTAAACTGGAGGTGTTATCTCACAAGCATAAAGAAAAGAAGCAAATAAAAACCCAAGAGGTTCAAGTATGTTGAAAGAAACAAATCAACTTTTATCCATCTGTTATATACAGGAATGTGTGTTTTTCTCCCAACCCATTTTCTTCAGAGAGTGACACTTTTATGCTTCTTAGGCAAGTTTTGGTCTTTTAAGTCAACTGGTTTAGTTTTTAAGTGCTGCCTTAGCTTCGTTCGTCAGTATAACTTGCTATTGGTAGGAAAGCAAAGTCAAAGATAGGAAGTCATGGAATCTCTCAGCTTCTGTGAAATTAAGTCGAACTTACTGGAACTCAACTGTACAGTAACTCTCAACAACTACTGGTGAACTACCCGAGGGCACTCGCTTATATGGATACCGACAAAAAACCAGTGCGGAGTTAGACGCAGCCTGGGGTTTTCAGTAAATCCCGATTTCTGACAAGGGACCTCTTTGTTGTCTGGCTAGGAAAATTGATTACTTTACATTTTACATTTTTGAGTGGATCCCTTTGGTCATGAGAAGAGGTTACAGGATAGCTATCCTCCCAAACTCCCTCCTTCTCACATTGGTACCTCATACAAATTCCTTTCAGTGGGCGTTAATAATTTCCTCATCAATTTACCTCTGCCTATCACCATTGCTACCACTTGATCAATGGCGTCATTAAAATTATAAATTAGAATTTTTTTGTTTACAAGATTCTCGTTCTCACCAGCCAAAATTCTTACAAAAACACATAGCCCTGTCTCTTGAAGTCTCTGATATCTTCAACACTCTTGGCCACTTTGCATCTTCTCAACTCGTGCTTTTACAAACAATCAATTGTCATTCAATTGGCTTCTTGGAAAAGAAAAATAAATCTCTTTATCTTCAAATCGACAATTCTCTCGAGATATTTTCTCATGCCAAAAGTTTTACAATTAATATATAGTCTTGCCTTGCCTTGCCAACACTTAAAATAATATCTTGGAAAAATAAACAAGGGTAATTCTCTCTACCCCATATTGACAAATATTTCGGAATATTTTCTCATGCTAAAATTTTTATAATTAACACGGGGCCTTGCCTTGCCAGTACTTAAGATGATTTCTTGTTTTCGGTTTTTCTTTAACCAGTACTTTTACAAACATAATTAATCAATTGTCAAAAGCTCACATATGGCCTTTTTATAGTGTCCACTGTTTACGCCAATTCTCAGGCTTTTGAGAAAAGTAACTTTTTTTTAAAGTAAAAATAAAATCTCAGGGTATCTTCTTTTCTGTTCTCAGTATTTTCTTGTTTAATTTTTATGCTTAATTAGTTAATCAATTACCACTGCTAAATAGTATCACATATTAAACTGAAAAGAAATTGTAACCCCTTCATCATATTTTGAATCTCACAGACTTCCAATTCACTTATTACTCCTGGTAGTTGCAAAACTACATAAAATGGTTGAACAAGGTTTTTTAGAACATGTTCCCCAAGTGAAAGTAAATGGGCATCACCTATAGTAGTTCTGAGGAAGACAAATGGTGATCTTGAAATTGGTGGTGACTATAAAAAGTAGGCTTAAACCATAAGATCTGTTTGGATTCTTAGCATATTCCAAACATTGAAAATATATTACATTAGTTAGCAGGAATTAAATCTCTACAAAAATTGATCTAAAAAGAGCATGCCATCAAATTTAAATTGATGATAAATTTAAGGAAATCACAACCATTAACTCCCATTCAGACTGCTTAGATGGATTTATATGCTTTATGAGGTAAAAACAGCAAAAACTAATAAAAAAAGAATTAAAATTAGCCAATTTTTATATTAAATACTTACCCAAATACTCAGAACTAATTGAAGCATTTGCTAATTTGTGTAAAAGGAACAATGAATTTAAGTGGATAATATACAACAAACAGCATTTGATAATTTAAAAATGCTCTTATCAAGATAAGTGACCCTCAAAAGGATGTTACATTAACTACAGATGCAAGTAAAAATTCCATATTGCTAATCTTAGCCCAGAAAGGACACCCATTTAGGTATCTTTCTAAAGCATTAATGCTGACCAAATAAAATTACTCAAATATAGAAAAAAAAGATTCTAGTTATAGTTTGGAGTACTTGTAGGGCTTAGCAATTTTTATTGAGCAGAAAATTCTTGTTGAAGTCAGAAAATAAGCCCCAGAATTCATTTTTAGCTTGAGGAAGGAATTACAGGAAGTTACATCTTCCAGAATATTAAGATAGGCCATAAAGCTAATGGCTTGTTTTATTTTGATATTGAAGATGTAAAAGAAAATGCTATTCCCCATGCAGATGCATTATCCAGATTACATCTTAAAAGGGGACAGAAAGACAGCATATTAGAAAATATGGAAGATTCGTTTTTTCACGTCAGCTGACATACTACTGATAAAATGATTTGCCTCAGGAACATTATAGGATCCAATATTAAGTAAAATTGTATCTAAAATAAAACCTAATAAAGGGAATAATTATTCAGAAGCTGAAAGGCCATATGGTGTTGTATGTAACGGTGATTTAGTAGTGCCACCTGAAAAAATTAGAAAAGATATAACAAAAAGTGTGAATGACAATGTGCATTGTAGAATTACAGCTACACAAAAGCACCTGGAATTACACACCTGGTCAAAGGAGACAGAACCTTGGTCTTGCATTCATATGCACCACATTAACAGTGTGGGATTGTGTTTTATTTTCGTTGACTCTTTTTCTGGCTGGCCTGAAGTTGTTCACATCTATGATAGGAAAATTAGTATAATAACACAAATATTACAAGTAATATTTGCTAGAAATGGAGTATCAAAAACATTAGTGTCAGATAATACCCCATAATTTTGTGATGAAAGTTTGTGTTCTTGATTAAGGAAAATTGGATGTATCCCATATAAATCCCCACCATAGAATCCACAATCAAATGGAATTGTAGAAAGAATGGTACAGACTATAAAAATAGGATTGAGAGCATTTTCTCCTTAAACAAGATCAGATTGAGAGTTTCTTACTAAGACTATTATGTAGTTACAGAACTACATAATAGGCTAACAGATTAGAAAGTCTGTCTGCTTTAATGAGGAGACAGATGAGAGAAAATGAGTGATTAGTAGTCAATGGAAGATCAAGGCTGTCTGGACAATTCAGGCATCGATTGTGAAGAACAGAACTTCATCAACAAATGAGACAGACCTAGACCTCCCATAGAGAAAAATATATACAGATCTCTAGAGACGGGGAGAGAAGGTAGTCAAAATGAAAATACAAATAAACAATAAAACTTGAGATCAATGAAGGGCATAAATCCTATTCGCTTCAGAAAGATGTAGTACTAGTTGATTAGTACTACCACTAATTACCAATATGTGTATGAGTAGTCACTGTATAAAGTATTGGCAATGATACTTGGACTTTAGTAACAATACTGGCTGCAGACAACTGCAATCTCTACATGATATATTATGACACTCACTCTTTTTAATAAACTGCAAAATGAGTTTTTTTTTTTTTTTTAGAAGAACTATGAACTTATCATTTCTTCTTTTGATGGTGTTACAATATGCCATATCTGAGTTAAAGTTGAAAATTAAGTTAAATTTGTGTCTTTAATTTATGATTATTCAATTCCAAAATAATAAATTGGGAAATAACTTTTACTTCTTAAATTTTCAGTTAGTTATCTTTATATTGTGATTGATTTTTTTTAATTGCATTCATTTTTGAAAAATGAAAACAGAAATATGATATATTGTGAAACTCCAAACATATTCTCATTTACTTACCAAACAATTTAGTGTTGCTGTCTTTGGGAACCAGGGTGTTTGATTTATTTAATGTCTCTGAATATTGAGCAAATAGTTTTTATAAAAATATCAGTATTAATGTTTTAGCCAAGCAGATGATTTATAAATACCAGCAATTGTGAATAATAAAGGTTGTTAGAAATGAAAGGTAATCAAATCATTTTACCAACATGCAAATAAAAACAGACAAAACAGGATATACTGAAAAATGTTGAGATAATGTTTTTTAATTGGTTTAACAGTTTTGATTAAGTTGAAATTTTTCTGTTATATTCCAAGAAAATAAGTATTAAATATGTGAAAGCTTTTTCTTTTTTCTGATAAACATGAACATAATTAATAGATTTTTTTACTGTTATCTTTTTGAAAGTGTATCACTTTCCTCAGATAATATTGAATTGTTAAAACTTATTTTATTTTGCCTCCAAGAGATTTGAAAGAAAAATGGATATGAGTATTTTTAAGAGAGGAAACATTTACAATTTTGATGGAAGAATTTGGAATAAATGTTTTATTTGAGACAATTACTTAAAAATTTCAAAATCTCAAACAGAAAATGAAGGTTAGAAAAAAAAAGAAAGTATTTTAATGACAAAGGAAGAAGAAAAATGTAAGATTTTGTTTCATCATAAAAAATCCAATTTTTTCATCCATTATAAAATATAAAGCAAAGAATTTCATTTTTATGGTTTTAGTTTGATAAGTATGGTTTTTTTTCAAATTTTGTTTACAAATATGCAAAAGATTTTGTTTAGATGGTTCGTATACTCAACCTAGAATATCTTTTTAGTAATTTCTTTAATTTTCTAAAAATTAAAATAAAAAATTAATTTTACCCTAAGAGGAAAATAATAGACATTATAATTATATTGTTTAAATGTATCATAATAATCAAGGTGATATAACATCAATTTGGATATCTTCCTCATTTTTTTCTTCAGGTTGATAATTGTGATCCATTCTGGGATTGATCATCATTGTTTTAATGTTACTTGTGGAATTGATTCCTGAGTAGATCTGTTCTTGCAATTGATCAGAATTTACTCTATCAGAGCTGAAATAATATTTCATATTCTCCAGACAAACATTTTCAGTCTGATTGCCGCATGTATTCTCCAATAAAAATTGGTTGTTGACTATGGGCATGGCAGAATTATCATTCATTTGCAAATCTCTTGAGTAGAAACAAGGCAAAGAGGTAGAAGGTGGCCATGAATAACCTGGTCCTGGGAAAAACTGTTGATTGTACATGTAAGGATATCTGAAAATATGTAAAAACAAAATATAATCATTAAAAAACATATGAAATAAAAGTTATTGAAAATAACTGCTCAGTAATTAGATTAAGCTTAAGAGCTATATGAAAACAAAGCTTATGTTGTACCAATTATTCAAATCAGTAGAGCCAGTGTCCCTGCTTTAAAAATCAATATTTGAGATCCCAGCTTTTTCCCTAGGTTCAAACACCAACCAATGATGCCAGGATTACACAAAGTTTCATTTAAAAAAGAACAATTTTTATTGAGTGATACATGTAATATATTTCATATTTATGTAGGTTTGTGATATTAAATTTTTATTAAAACATTTAGTGATTATTAGAATTTAAAATAATCAACTAGAAAAATAAATCTATTTAGGAACAGAATAAATTGAGGATGCTGAATGGCCAAAGAAAGGACTAATCACTGCCCTTGTAAGAGTCACATGATCTAAATTCAAAAACCTGTCCTCTCTTTTACTTCTGCCACATGCAGACAACGTTGCTCCTTTGCCTCAGGCCCAGTCAGTGGTAATAGCAAGAAAGCCAGAAACCTATAGAGAAACTACTACTACCAAAAAGAATCTAGCCAAGGACTACAAAGGACTTTTCTTCAACTAAGACTTTTGACAAGTTAAATAAACACCTTTCACATAAGCTAAGTCTGCACATGCAAATTGTCTGCAAATCATTTCTTTATTCTTTGTATCTCTTTTTTCTATTTGCATATTAAATATATTTAAATTGTACAGGTTGTCATATTTCATTTTCTTCAAAAGTTGTCACCCTGTTTGATTGAGTTTGCATGGATTTAGCACTTATCCTCCATAATTCATTGTATCTTGGTGTAATATCATGGATATAATTACCACATGATGAAACTTGAATATGGCAAGAATTCCATAGTACTAAAAATAATTGAACATACTAAACTATAAATGTTGACTTTTAAGAACAAATAAAAAAAGCATTTCCATTATAACATCAAAATAAGTGAGAACTGCCATGGAAATATTTGAAATAGAACAGATTAAATTGATTTTTGATAAAGAAAACTTACAAAGTGTTGAGTGTTGATGTAGGAAAAGGTGTATAGGACTGGGGTGGAGCTACTGGTAAATATTGCCATGTAGTAGTCCAGGGAACCCATGGCAATTTTGGTACAGCTGAAAAGAGTCAGCAAAATCTTATAATTTCATTTTAGTATAAATTCTTGACAATAATTAAACATCATTTATTAAGAAATAATTTGTAATCTAAGAGTATGGTGAATTCTGAAAAAAATTCACTATACTTAGTTAATAAAAATTAAAAAGTTCATTCAATTAAAGTAATAAGCTTAATAGAATTTGCAAATGAAGTGAAATATATCTTGTTTTGTTGAAGCAGTAGATTTTGAATGCACTTTCATTTTTTTTACTTTTTCATGGAGCAGTAGAATAAAATTTGGCAAATTTGAAAGCAATATTTTTAAATTGACATTCTTCAATGATTAATTATAAAATGAGTAGAAAAACATTAATTTACTGAAAACTTTTTATGAATTGTAGATTTTAATATATAAAACTCTAACCCAGATATTTAAGAATGTCTTTGAAGGAAGATCAATTTTCTTTTTTTTTATTCAAATTAAATAATTTATTCTAGAAATTTTCATAAATTTAAAAAAAAATTGCAATAATGAAAATCAAAACTTACCTGTAAGATGATTAGTATTGACGAACTGATGAATTTGGGGAATATTAATTGTAGATCTTTTTATTAAAGGATCATTGCTGGACTGTAAAATATAATGTTTATTCATAGATGATTCAAATTGATGTTCAGCTGTAGTATTTGAATCTTGAATTTGAACCATGGGTTCAGATTTCTTCAACCTATTAGGGTTTATGTCGCTGGTAGAAATGCATTTTCTTTTCAGTATTGAACTGGATTCCTTCCTGGTTTTAGGAACATTAATATCATTTGCAAAGTTAATTAATCGCATTGACTTCACCACATTTTTTTTCTTCACTTTAGGCGAACCAGGAATGTAACTGTAGTCTTATAAGAAAAGAAAAACTTAGAGAATTAACTTGAAAAAATAAATACAATTTTTTAAATAATTTCTCATTAATATAGTATTTTTATTGTTATTATCAATAAACAATTATTTTTGGACAATATTGTAAAAATTACTTTTTTAATATAATTCATTAGATGCTCTTATTTCATGAATCATGAACATTATTTGTTAATGACTATCTAAAATCATGAACATTATTTGTTAATAACCATCTAAAATTATATCTACTTCTATAACATCAATTTTATAACATATTGTCAAGAAATAGAGTTAGTTAATTTAAAAATTAAAAAAAAAAAGAACATTTATACAATACCTGGATATTTAAGTTTGTGCTGAATCACAGCTTTTTTGGATTCCACATGATATGGTGTACGGTCAACAACTGTTAACTTTTGCCAGATCTGACCAAGTCTGATCCAAATTAAAATTTAAAAAAATTATTACTAAAATGCATTTTGTATTTCATTTAATGTTATTTTTGGATGAAAAAACATGAGATTAATATGTTTTAGTCATTCCATTTGTTTGTATGTGTAGATACAATATGGATTTGTCTGCTTAAATTAGTTTGGAACAAAATAACCAATTTTTGAATTACAATAATGCGGTTGATTTTTTCTGGATTCATTTTAAAGCTTTGCATCTCTGTTTTCAGATGTTTTTGAACCTTTTGATTACTTTTATTTTTGGTTTTAATTTTGGAGATTATTGAAGAAAAGTTGAATAAATACAATTTTTGTCTCATTATGCTCCATGAGTTTAAAGTCTACCATTGCATTGCTAAAGACACTCACAACATCAACAATGATTGGATACTGGAATTAGATTCAAAACAGACTATGTTCAGCTGATTCCAAAAACTTAATTTTGGCAATCTAGATCTCAAAGTTAAACCTAGTTATGTCTGTAAGTTATAATTTGATGATAAAAAACTGAAGATGGCCATAGAGCCTTATTTAAGAAAAAATAAGCATTAGAAGCAAAACTGAGGGCAGTTCATACAATAGTTAGAAAACATTTGGCATAACGTGGCAAAAGTAAAGGTCAAAGTGGTTACCCACTGAGTTGACTGATGATCATGTTTGTATCATGGTACATCTGCTGAAATGTATTTATTCATTTTAAACATTATCCTTTACGTGACTATTTGCTTACTGCTGATGAAAAGTGTTTTTGCATTATAATTCAGCTTTCTTTTAGTCAACAAAGTTCTAACTCCATCAGCCTTCCCAAAAGTAAATCTTCACCAACAAAAAAATCATCCCGATTATTTGATGATGTTGTAATGGTGTAATCCATTACACACTCTTATAGACTGGTCAGATCATCATGGTAAAGTTCCATTGTAATAATTTGGAACTGATACATTTAAGGTTGCAAAAATTCTGGCCAGAAACAGTAAACATAAAGGGAGCAAATCATCCAGTAAAACTTTCCTCACACACTTTGGACAAAACAAATGAAAATGCTGTAACAGCAATATGATCAGAATATCATTACTGTCCTTCACTGAATGAAATTTCATCAAAGACTGCCTTTTAAAGTCTAGTGAAATTCTGTCTCAAAAAAAGGAAAATATTTGAAAGAATCTGCTTGTCACCTAATAACTGTTGCCAGTGATATCAATGATTAAGTAAAAAATTCACACCTTCAAGTGATTATCACAGCATAAGATTTTGACATATTTTCCATCATATTTCAAAGTATAGATATTACAAATACTGTTTATTGCACTGTCTTTATCAGAGTAGTTGACAAAACATTTAATGTCACTGAAGAAATATTACATTTAGTAACTTTGAAAGGGACAATTGTTAAATAATAGTTTCAGACTATTATTTTTTTAGTGGCAGTGTATTTGGCTCAGATTAAATTGGGGTCAGCTGGTAGACAAAATAGGGTTCTTGATTTTGTGTGGCTGAGCCGAATGTGGGAATATTAGAGTTAGAAAGTGTTTTCAAGGAGTTAAGTTTTACACATCATACAGATTAGACATGGTTATTTTTGTGTTCTGGGGAACTTGCTCCCCACTGGGGCTGATAGAGCAATCCTACTGGCTAGTTACAAATGTACACATCAACATGTTAATAAAATAGATAAGTTTAAAAATCCCTTTTGCTGAAGTTCTCATTTTGTCTCTGAACCAAAGACTAGCAATCACCCAGGTGGAAGATGACAGAAAGCAACATGAGTGAATCTAGTCCCGTTCCCCTAAGACTACCCCCAGCACGAAGGGGTATCTAACACTATGACAGGGCAGGATCTTTTTAGTGAGCTGAAAAAGTACATTGAGTGTGCAGAATTGGATTAGTCCAAATTCATGTCACTAGCAACAGACAATGCATCTGCTCACTGAAATGATGTTACAAAGAGATTGATCTGCTGAAAGAAAATATGCCACCTCCTACAGTCATTGGATGCATAAACACCAAAGAAGTGAAATGTCTTATCCTTTTTGGTAGCACCAAGTATGCAGATTCTACCTACCATATTTGTGAAAACAAGGGAACACATCTTCAAGGAATGGATTACTGGTCAAGGAACAACCTCTTGAACAGCTATCAAAAAACCTCTTTGACAGGACATTCTCATAGTCACTGACAACAATATGGATCACTTGAATGCAACCTATATCCACTCCAAGGTGCTGAAGATTACAAACAAATCTTGTCCTGTGAAAAGGGTTAAAATTCTAAAGTAAATGTGGTCAGGGTAGGACATGGAAAAATCATGTCCTTGTGAAACTTGGCCTATCTGTTTTAATAGTGCTGTCCTGAGAGAGTCTTCTGATGTCACTCAAGAAAGTTAGTTTCAAAGCTCTATATAGGATGAGATGAACAAAAACAGACCCTCATTGAACAGAATCGTTTCATATTTTTAGCCTTTTCAATGATAAGGATGACAAGTAAAGTGTTGTCCCCTTCAATCATGTCTCACATCTTCTGATTTCCTGAATGATTCTTTACCACAATTAAAACTCTAAAAACCTCCATGAAATTTAAAGCATTCTGTGCATCTTTTTCATTTTCTTTTTTTATACTGAGAAAAGATTTTAGGTTTCTGACTGTCTTATTGTTGTCTTAAGCTTTATTGGCTTGGTCTGAAGTGATATGAGCAATGTATTCATCAAGATTGTATTCTAGGCTTGTTCTTTTTTTGTGTTCTGTCCATGTTTTTTTTTTTTTTTGTGAGCTGTTCTTTTTGTGTGTGCTAGGCTGCCTTTTTTTGTGGTGGGGTGCTCATTTTGCATGACTGTGAAGGGATGATACATTGCTTTGCTCTATTTCTCTCTCTCCCATATTTCTTTTTCTGGAAGACCTAGATCTGTAATCTAAGCTGTAATCATAGGTAGTTCTGACAGCACCAAAAATTGGAAAAACTGTTTTTGCACGAAATCAATTTAAAAACACATTTAAGAGGCATCGCTTTCACGAATGAAAGGGGGACAACTCATATCGAGTTATACTTATTATAAAACCCAGGTTGTTTGTGTGTGTGTTCATTTATATATGGGATCGAATTTCCTACATTTTTCAGCCGATTTCAACAAAACTTCACTTTTCTTTGGCAGGTAGTGTTTCTTATTGTCTTGCACACTTTTTTCTTTATTTTTACATTCAGAATGCTTTAAAAATTCCATTTACAAGACAATTGTTTATAATGAAATTCTATTCAATCGGTAGACTCATAATGATTGAAAACAATGTTTTTGTTTGAGTTTGACCAATTCGTAAAAAAAAAAAAAACTAATTAAGACATGCATGTTCATCAACCTTAAACAATAATCTTTGTCAATTTTATTTTTCAGTCTTTATGATGGTCGATACTTGATCTATCTCTTACTGTTACATCCCCAGGCAATGCCAGGCTCTACTGCTAGTATCAAATAAAAATGTCCAGTGCACAAACTTTCAGTAAAACATTGAATTAGAGGTTTATTGGAAGTTCAAGATATAAGATAGTATTATACATACACACTTAAAAAAGGTTTATTTTATTCAAAAACATTCCTAGCAAAAATGAAACATTATTTATTAATTTGATTTTCATATTATTGATTAAAACATTCATTTCAAAGATACACTTTTTGTCTACTAAATAATTATGTTCATGCAGTTCTGTTAGTATAAATTTAAAAGTTTACTTTTCTATAATTATTTATATTTAATACTTTAAATAAATCTTACCAACTTTTAGATTAAGACAAGCAAGATATATACTGATAAAAGTTTAAAAGTTCAAAATGACTGTTTAATTCTTTTGTTACTTCAAATTGAATCAGTTATTTTGTCATCACTTTTAAATGAATTGAGAAAAACTAGTCTGTATGTCTCATGTATGATTCATATTTGAAACTGAAGAATGATTTATCATAACAATTCACAACACTTTCAACTCAGCAGTCATTCAAAATGTTTGCTTATATAAGCAAATCCAGTAGACATCAAAACACATCAACAGTAATGTCTGCTTACATACTCTCTGACAGAATGGTTATTATTTTAACTAAATCCCAAAGGTATAAAGTATATAAATCTACATTTTTATCTCCCTCATTAAAGATTTGTAGTAAATGCTATATGTGCTAGTAATTAAAACAACAAATATTTTATTATTCTTGTACACATAAACATTATTTATTCAGCATTTATCTTTCCAGAAGTTAAATAATTTTCAAATATGTTTTCAGAATTTTTATGTCCAAAACCATAAACATTTGTGCCTGTTCCACTCATTGCATTTAGTATTATTTTCCAGCAAATGAGGGATATTGGTTTTAAGATATACAAATAGCAGAAGTTTGCTTGTAGATAATCATTAAATATCTCTTGATATCCATCTGATTAATTTTGCATACTGATATTTTCTAGTACTTCTGGAAGTTTTTTTGAGTATATTTTTTCAAAGGAGTAATTTTCATGACTAATCACCTTTTGAAACAGCATACTCCCTCCCTAAATGTAAAAAAAATATTTCTCAATTTCATGAAGGAAGTCTGGAATCAGAAATGCATCTCCCAAAATTTGTATATACACCTTTGTGCAAATTAATTGAAACAAAACAAATGATTCCATTATTACTGTTGTGGAGTTATTTCGCAGTGGAGGCTTGTATTTGTACTAAATCGGTCCTAAAATAGGTTTGATGTACAAAACATGAGGAACTTGATATAATAGGTATTACACAGAGTAATCTTGTTGTGGTCACTGACTACTTTTGTATTTGACTAACTGTCGACTACTGTCATTCGACATCGACTGACCTTCGTTTCTCTTACTACTACTCCTACTTATATTAGGTGGGAGAGTCTATTAACTATAGAATAGGTGTGTTTCACCATAACAATTACTTTTTTTTTTGTATTTTTCCAATAAAACATGACCCAGTGCACACGTTAGTACTTCGTATGTCCATTCCACAAAGTCATTCCTTGCAGATTGACCACAGATTCTTGACTGGATTTAAATCAGGAGAGTTTTGGGGCTAGTCTATATTATTTTGATTTGCTCACTGGTAAGGCTTGCCAGTGTGTTCATGCAGCGTTACAATTTTTGTACCCTTCCTTGAAGTCCCTTATAGACAAGGACCATAGGACAACTAATCAACAGTTGAGACAATAGTGTCTGGGTGTGATAAAAATCTGATGTATGATGCAATATTTTTCAAGGCCAAACAAATTTCATCATACAACTCAAAAATAGATTCATATTACTGCACACCAATGCAAATGACCTAATCTGAGGAAAAACAGAAATTGATTATACTCTGTCACAAAGTGGGTCTAAAACTGATCATATGGTGAAAGAAAGGAAACTAAAGTGATTGTTTCAATTAACTAACACAAAGGTATATCATGCATTAATACACTATAAAAACAAAAAGGGAATCCTCAATACCCTCACACATACAGAGGTATCTCAATTGGATCCATTATGGCAAAAGTACTTATGAACATTGTATTGATTAGGATTACATCATTCTATGGAAGTTAATTCCTCACAACCCAATTTAGTTTTTTGTTCTGGTAAGTGATGTAATGATGGCATATGTTATCAAACAACTTCAGGAAATGACATATCTCTCTGTATGTTGACCTTACAGCATCATATGACCATAACAATAGGCATTTCCTCTTCTCATTCATTGGAAAGCAGCTTCCAATCTCTGACTCAACTGAATGTTTATATCTGATAGTGCAACTATATCGGTTCACAAAATCCGAGGCCAATGTACTGATAATGAGGAGGGCTACACCAATGACATAGGTATTCATAGTTGGGATGAAAATGATCTTGGACAAAAAAAAAATAACATTCTCTACCAAGTGTTCAAAGAAATAGGACTCAAGATAAATATTTTCTAAACAGAAACTATCATCTGGAATTGGAATGAAAGCAGTGATGGCACTTCTCCTGAATCCATCATAAAAATATATGGATAAGTTATAAAAAATTTAGTACAGGAAATTGAGCATAGAATAGGCTGCACTGGGGATATTTTTCTCAACACTACAAACTGCTACAAAATCAAAACATTAAGCTATAAACTTGAGTTACATTCTTATATAGTCTCTTCAGATCATGACTTTCATATGGATCTCATGTATTATGCCAAACCAGTTCAGAAATATCTAAACTGTCAGCAGTATACAACAGCTTTCTCAGATGAATGGTTAAAATTGCCTTCAAGTAAATGAAGCTCTTAGCAAGAACCATACTTCTTTGGACTGGCACTACAGAATCTCAAAGAACTGTACCAAATAAGAGAAACTACATCATTTGAGAATTTTCAACAGCAGCAGCAACTAAAATGGCTAGCACATGTAACTTGGAGAAAATAATGACATAATCAAGATGAAATAATCAATAAGAAAGCCCCTATCAATACTGGAAAGAGCAATAACAGTTACTGGACTTGAGAAATCTATTTTCCTGAAAAATTGTTTTAATAGAAAGATTTTATACATTTCAACAGAAAGTAGCATGGCTGCTTAGTCAATGAATGTCAAATATTTCCAATAAGGAAATAGCTAATACTACCCTTACAATTGCCAATACAGAAAATTAATTGTATATAATAAAATTCAATTTTGTTAGTTAATAGAATCTCATTCAAAAACAAAAACATTCACAGCTTTTTACATGGCTATTTTCTCATATATTCATTTGTTGATATTATTCAACTTCCATTCTTCATTGTATTCTACATTTGTTTACAAAATTAGATTAACTTCTTACCAAAGATCATTAATTTTTTAGGTCAAACTATTTCAACAGATTTTGGATATTTATACATGATATCTTTTGTGATATTTACAAGTACCTAAATATACTGGAGCCTAAAAGAAAAAATTAATATGAAGTTATGTGATGATAAAAATATGAAACTCAGTGTTAATTCCAACAATAATTTATTGAAAGAATTAACATACAAAAATGCAAATAACAAACTGAAAAGTAATATTATTTACTGATATAATTCCATTCTCTCTAATGACTTGAAGTAGATTAGTCTCAACTGCAGCAGTTAATTTGAGGATTTCTACTTTGTAAACATAATATTGCTTTTGAATAAAAATGTCTTGGTGTTCTTATAGACACACTTAGAGCTTCCCTTGAACATGAGTATATTCTCTGTGTACTGCTGTGATGTCAAGGTGAATTGGTTTTCCTCTTGGTATTTTCCAATGTTGGGTTCTGAGGTCCCCATAAGAAGCACAGACAATGGTCATTGAAGAAAAATATGGTGTATAATAAACCACCATGCAAGCAACTACAAGTTGACAGTGATTCAGATAAGAAGGGATGAGGATTTATCAGAATTCCCAAGATTTCTGGCAATGTGGAGGGGGTGAGGGGGGACACTCTCCTGTCAAGATTATCATTCATTATCAAAAAACATTATATTGTTCAGATTGAAGCAAACAAAGACATTGTTGGTGATAGAGACAGCTCAGAACATGCAAATAAAATCATATCCTCACCAAACACTAAATGCAAACAAGAGCATAGTTTATTTGTTCTCACAAGTATGCAGTGTAGTCAAGGAAAGATAACTACTACTGAGTGTAGAACTCTTCCCACTTAAATACAACCTCATTTGCATATCACATCTCCCAGAATCTTAGAGGCTTTATTTCCTTGGTAGATCTGCTACTTGTATAAACCACTCCAGGAGGTTTACCGTTTGTTTCAGGGTGATTCCCTAGGTTCCTCTTTAAGGAGGATCTCAGTTTTACCAGATTTTCTTCACTTGAATTTTCATCATTCTTTCCTCCCCTTCATCCTCAAAATCTGGGTGATCATCCTGATCCCTCTCTTCAGCATCAGGTTCTTTCTCTATTTCAATATCTTCCAGATCTCTTCACAATCTAAACTGGTCTTCATGAACTAACATGCCCTGTCCATTTTTTGTTAATACCACTATATTAAATCCTTTTTGCACTACAAATTGTGCTTTCTCAGGACTCGAATCTTTATTCCTCTTGTACCATATATTCTCATTCGTTCAGAAGGACATGGTTATTGGAGCACTAATTTGCCTCCCCATCAATGCTGTGGGGCTTTGTGTTCTGCCCTCATGCGGGATGGTCCTCTAACTTAAAAGAAATCTTGGTAGATAACTTTCTAGGTTGCACTTCCCTGGGGAGAATGCTTTCACTCCAACTTTTATTGTCTGGACCATCTTCTCTACAATTCCATTTGACTGAGGATGGATGGGGGTGTTTTGTATGGCCTACATCCAATTTGTGTTAACCACATACATAAGCTTTCTTCAGCAAACTATCTGATACCAATGTCTTAGGTACTCAGTTCCTTGAAAATACTACTCTTAACACCTGTTTTACAGTACTTGCTTTTCTGTCTGAAACTTTGACCATTTCAGGCCAATTTGAATATGAGTGAATCTTGGTTTGACTAAAGTTCTTTATCTTTGCACACTTAGGACATTTTCTGATATAATCTTTCATGTCTAACATATAACCCAGCCAGCAGGCTTGTAGTTTGTGTGTTTGATATACTACCATATATGTTCTCGTGTACTGATTTAATGACATCTGTTATTAACAACTTCAGTGTTACAATAAGGTCTCCACTACATATGACTCCTCTTTCAATTATCAGTCTGTGCCTTGCTTTCTTAAAAGGCCTTTGCTACCATAGAGCAATTTCTCCATATATTATTCCATATTCTATTCAGTACACTTTTTAATATAGGATTCTGCTCTGTTTCAAACTTGAGCTGCCTGAAGGATAATACATCCATCTTTATTCAGTACAAAATTCTGTCTTCACAATTGTCCTTTGTTTCCATATTTTGGGCATTAAAATTTAATCTCGACAATGCATCTGCATGTGAAATGGCATTTCTTTTACTATACATAATGTGGAAATCAAATGCCATAAGCTTAATCATCAACTTCAAAATTCTGGACAATGTGACTTTAGGCAACTCTTTCCTCGGATTGAAAATGAACTCTAAGAACTTGTGGTCAGACTTCAGTAGAA
Source organism: Acanthosepion pharaonis (assembly GCA_903632075.3). NCBI lineage: Eukaryota > Metazoa > Mollusca > Cephalopoda > Sepiida > Sepiidae > Acanthosepion > Acanthosepion pharaonis. Next base: position 180,369 of record CAHIKZ030002323.1, on the reverse strand, counting down.
ATTACATACTCAATAATAAATTGTGCACCTTTTCAGTACTCCAGACAATTGTCAGCTCTTCTTTTTCAATGTTAGAATAACTTGTTTCTTTCTGGACAAATACATAATCAGATGTCCCTCTTGTGATAAGATCACTGCTATGGCACGTTCGCTAGCATCAGTAGTTAGTGTGAGTTCTTTCATTGAGTCAAATACCTTAACTTCTGGCTTGTTTTTAAGTGCTTCCTTTAGCTTTTTGAAGGCCACCTCTTGTCTTTCAGTCCATTGAAATTTACTATTCTTCTTTCTCAATGTTCACAAAAGATTCAATCATGTCACTATATTGTGGTATATATCTATTATAGAAGTTAGCCAAACCCAAGAAAGATTCTAACTCTTTCTTATTTCTGCTGTTTTGCTAATAAGTCTGTCATCTGGCAAGATCTCATCTTTAAACATTTGATACCATAAGTATGAAATTTTCTGCCAATTCAGCCATTAATCTTGATTAATTGTCATGCCAGCATTACTCCATTTGCTCAGAACCTGTTCCATTTGTTTCTTTAGTTCCTCTTTAGCATGAGTGCCAATACCTGTCATCTTGATAAACAATAATGTTTTTTACTCCTTCCAAAACTTTCTCAATAGCCTTTTGGAATATGTCGCTGGATGTTTTAATTCCAAATGTCAGATGAGTCCACCTTAGAAGGCCTACAGGAGTGTTTATTGTAGTGACTTCTTGAAAATGTTCATCAATTTTAATCTGATTATATGCAGATTCCAAATCAATCTTGGTAAAAAATTTCATGCCCGCAAACTTGTGACAGAAAAAAGCTAGAAACAACAATGGAAAGTGGGTGAAACTGAACGTGTTGCTGGTCTCCATGGGTTTGAACCTATCAGAGGCCCAGGACTGCAAACCATTCTGACAGGGCAGGGTAATCAAGTGCCGGACAAGCAAAACATGTCACCAGTAATTTTTCAAAAAGTAGATCCTTCTCTTAACAACCAGAGATTGCCTACCAAGCCAAAGTCCTGCAAACTGAGATGATTGCAAAGATCTCAAATCTGGCCACCCCCCCCCCACCTCTACTGAAGAATCTTTCATTGTCAATTGCCCCACAAGAGAGATCACTGTGAAGGCATGAGTCAACTGACTAGGGATCCCAAAGGGAATACTATCATGAATACAGTTGAAGGACACACTAGACTCTGGGGATTCTTTGGAAGTGACAAGCTGTTTTGGCATGTGTGAGGACATGAAAGTAGAAGACAGTTCTACACCTTATAAATGTGACAAAATTTAGAACTCCTAATGAATAGTCCCTGTACAGTATTATGGTTCACAAAATCATCAAGTGGAACTGTTACAGGCTGAAGCCCAACATTGATAAACTACTTCTGTCATGAAAGACTTGTGCCCTGCAATCACTTGTCTTCAGAAGACCTTTCTTAAGTTGGGCATTAGGGTTAGCATCAATTTCAGGGACTGCAAACACATGTATATTACTGGATGAGGTCTTAGCTGGAAGTAATATACTTAGAATGTGATTGATCTTGAAACTAGCTTGTAAACATGTTGTTAGGGCAGTCCTACATAAAACAGGTAATATTTTATTCAACTATATATTTATGATAGTGGCATGGGTGGAACTATTACACTGGATGGCACTAAAATGTCTTTGATCACTGTGGCCAGTAATTTTTACTGATTCTTTGCTTGGAAAGAAACTGAACAACTACATTGAAACCTCGATATAATAAATACAATCTTGGGAAATAATTAAGTACTTATTGCCTTTGTTCCATAGTGAAGGTTGGCAAATTAAAAATGATGTTTTCTTTTTAACTTCATATGTGAATTTGTCATATGTATTTTGTAAGAAAAAATATCCCTTGATCCTGATTCTCCGCTATGCCTCTGACCATTCCATTTTCATTATCACTCCTTTGGATCTTTCTGACACAAGAAGTGTAGCAGGTGGGAAAGCCATTTACTTTGGAAATGACTGATTTAGACAAACAATTGATTTAGTGAATGACCCTGAATTTTTGAGAAACAATTTATTTAAACCTAAAGGTATAAATACTGCTTTTGTTGTCTACCTTTGAATATGTGAACTTTAAGGGGATTTTACAAACTGTACTTTTGTTTTTCCAAGTGCTAAATTTTCTATTATCTTTAGTCATTACAAAATGGAATGTTGATGTTAGAAGTACACATTCAATATTACATGTAAAAGGAATAAAGAAAAAATAAGCAATTCAATTTAAAGCAGTTCTTAAAATCTGTATGCTCAAGGTGTGAATTTTGTTAGAATGAGTGCAGCAAATAAGGCATGACATCCACTTGTTTATCATTTATGTATTTTTAAGAAAATCTGAACCCCAAAATGATTAAATGTTGTTCTGGATAAAAATAACTGACACTGAATTTTATGTTATGTGATTGAACTGAGAAAAAGTTTGACTTACTCAATACTGATTTCTCTGTTAGATTTTTCTGGAAACATCTTTTTAAGCTTGGCTCTGTTTTTATTTGCAAATATGAAAAAAGCATTCAAAGGACGTGGTATTTTTTTTTTCTTTAATTTATTTCTTTTGAGCCGTTGAGCAAGGAAACTGTCTGCAATAAAGAATATATTATTATTTCAATAAATATTTCATTTTGATTAAAATGATCAATCTTTCTGGTTCCTTAAGCAATATCATATTAGATTTAAAAGAATATTTTGATTTCTAGTTTTGACATAAAGAATTTCAAAAATTTTAAAATCAAACTAAACATTTATCAATAATTTCAAAGGAGCAAGTAAAATGCAATTCAACTTTAAAATAAACATATGGTACATCCTCAATATATCTATCATCTATTATAAAAAATTAGTTCTACCACTTATTCTTTCAGTTATATTAACAAATCTAAGTAAAAAGTAGTGTTATGATCAGAAAAAAGATTATTTTTTTCTTGCAAAATCACATTTTTAACATTCAAAGGAATATAAAATTTCAAAAAAGAAATAGGAAAATATACAGTTTACAAATATTAAATTGATAAATTTCTAAATTATGTCTTCCAATAATGATTATCAGGTTGACAACTGAGCAAATGATATCTGGGAACTTTCAGAAATTTTATTTTTCATTTTTTTTTTTGTTCATAAAAATTAAGATTTAGTTAAAACTAAATTACTAATGTTGTTACAACAAAGTATATTTTTTTTTCGTCAGACTGTCCAAGATTAAAAGACCTGTGCTGGTGTCCTATTAGAAATACAAGCTATCAGTATTTATTCTTTTGAGTCAGTTCTGAACTTTACAAAGTCACTAAAAAACTTATCATATAAGAAGCTAAACTTATAAAATCTGAAAACTGTCCTTGAAGCTTGGAAATTTTTGTAAACCTAATAAAGTATAAACTTCACCTCAGTGATATTCCACTGAGTATATGGAAGCTTATGGAGGATAGCAGGTAATCATCTGACAGCATCCATTACCTCCATATGTATGTTAGAATTGATTTAGGTGCATATTGGAATTGTGTAATGATTTAAAGTAAATGCACAAAGTGTTGAAAAGTACAAAATAAATCCTTATATTTCACAATGTAATAATACAGAAGGATAAGGTGAAAGTTGAAGTTTCAAGAATAAAAATCATGGCTCATATGTGAGATAAAAAGATAAAGAGTCCAAGTGGAAGTAAATATATATGTAGCATATGGATGTTTGTATCTAAATGTAGTAGCCATCATTTGACAATGTAGTGAAAGAAGGTATGTTTGTTTTCAATGCAGCAAGGATAGATTAGCCATGTAATATTGTCAGCTAGATGTACAAATGTTGTATTTTGTCTCTGGGTATGTTATGATGATCACAGCATTGGAAAATGAGCAACAGTTAGTTTACTTGCCGATTTTTATTATCTGTTTCTAGAGATGGTGGAATTTTAGAGTTCTTTTTTATTTATTTTTATTTATTTAATTCTGTATCAACACAAGCTTCTCGTTTCTGTGCAAGTCACAAAGTTTAATAGACACAACTAAAAAGATAAACAATTCTTGAATAGTTTCAACAATTAAAATTAGAATTTGATGTTTCAATGTACAAAAAGCTTAATTACCATGATGGAAAGATTATTTTGAGCAGTTATCAGTTTTCATTCAAAAGGAAACATTCTCTCATGAGAACTCATTCATCTTCACTCTTACTAGGTTTACTCATAGCAGCCACAAAGATATCTTTTAACATATCAATGTTAGAATTCACAAGTCTGGTAATATTGCCTGATATAATCTATTTATATTTAGTTCCAGTAAACCATGTTTGCAAAATAATGAAATAGAGAAGAGTTTGTTGCGCAACTGAAGAATTATGTTTTATCTTTTGTTTTTATCACTCTTGAGTAACAGATATTAATCAGTATAAAAAGTTCATTATTACAATGGTGATATTACTTGGTGATATTATTAGAATAATACTTTTACAAAAGTAATGTATTTTTTGCAATTATTTTTTTTCCAAAATCTCTTTGCATTGTAGTTAAACTTATTTTCTATATTTCTAGTAATGATAAATCTCAAACTATTGCTAAATTAAAATCTACTGTTGTTCTAACAATTATAGATTTTTGTAGAATTGCTTGAGAATAGAGAATCTTGGATGAAAGTATTTTTTCTATGATCATAGGAATGTTTGAAATTAAAATGTTTTTACTATTGTCTTATTTTTGTCACCTGTAATGATTACATTATAAAAAAATAAGGATAAAAAAACAAAAAGAAATCAAGTTACACTTATGAATTGATGGACTTATTACTAAACATAATTCCAAGGTAAGCAAACCTTGCTTTTGTGAAAAAAAAAATAACACACAAAAATAAAATGAAATGCTAATTTTGCATCATTAATTTCTGATTATAAAAGAGTTATTTATTTAAATATATTTGCCATCTTTTGCAGTTTAATTTGAAATTTTTTTAATAATGAATTATTTTAACCTTAATTTCTACATACATACTTCATTTTACTTGGAATGGCCTTTTTCATTGAAATAAAAATAAAAGATTATTTTACAAGGTAAAATTTGATTTATTATGAAATATGTTGAAGAGCTTTGAATAAAAAATAGGTTTTAAAATGACTAAATAATTTTTGTTCCAATTTTCAAAGCCAATTAATCAACCTCAGCTGGAGTTATATGCAAACTTCTTTTTTTTTACAAATATCTACTTACATTAATTAACAAAACCTCCAATATTTATTAAAATATTTTGAAGAAATTTAAAAAAGATTAAACAAAAAAAAAGCAAAACAAAAATAATATCTGACTAAAAAATTGTTTCTTTCTATAGTTGGAATAGCATCTAATTAATGATATACTACTTTAATCAAGATCTCTTTCTGATTCACAAATACATTTAACAGAGACATATCAGCCGGATGTGAGTGCAAAGAAAGCAAAACCCAAAATAAAAATGTCATCTTCTACACAAGGGCTCTAAACATCACATCCACTCTACACAACAAATCACTGCAAAAATCTAAAATACAATAGCCAATCACGAACCTTGCCATAAAAAAAAAGGGATGAGCCAGCACCTGTTAAACCACAGATACAAAAAACAGCACTCTTCACTAACAACAGGCAATTTGGCTCAATGCCTGAACTTCATCAGCCGACCAACGACCCATCCACAAACCTCACTGGTGTTGATTTCAACTCTGAAAATAGATGGAATAGCCCCACCAAATGACACCCTGCTCGTGCTACCACACAGCTTCCCTTATTCACTCCAAGCCTCTTTCCTGACAGCAACCATGACATCGGTCTACCAACCCAATAAATCTGTCAACTCTCAGTGTTACTAACAAAACCCTTACACCAATGTCAACTAAAGAACCATATATCAACAATTTGGTCTCCTTTTCATACAACTATGTATATATTATGGAAATTGATCGATACACACTGTTGAAATTTTAATCCTTGTTTGTTTTTTTTCTTTGTAAGCAAACACTCATTATAACATTAAATAAAACCAAAGAAAACTCATTTCCAAAAATTCTATTTGGAGTGAAGAAAAGACGTGGCTGAAAGACTCAATCTTTCTACAAAAGAGATTTTGAGTAACGTGTAACAGATTATTGCTGTGATGTTGAAGTAAAGGAAATGTAATAAAATGGTAAGAAGTACAATAAAATTATTAACATACAATTTTATTTCCACTAATTTCTAATAATGAATAAAACAATTTCCTCAGTATTTTTGTAATATACATTGACTTTCATTTAACATTTGAAAGAAATTAACTTTTTAGTTCAAATGTCTATCTCAAACATTACAAAACTTACAGAAAAAAAATTAGTGTCATAAACCTTTTTTACAATTACAATCAGCAAAATTCAAGATGTTTAAGTAAAGATTTGAAAATGCTAACTTCAATATTTTTTATTGCAATTACTATAAATTCAATCCTTTTTGCAAAATTTAATATATAATCATTCCTAAATGTAATTATCAAAATATTTAGCCTAAAGCTAATCTGAATTAAAAAAAAAATAATTTCCATATATAAATAAATTTCTTAGACATTTTTAAAACATTATTAGTTTTTGTCACTAATCGACTCATTGTACTGCCATTGTAAGAAAAATGTAAACAAAAAATTTTAAATTCTCTTTAAAATCCAATTTTTGCCCTAGAGAAGTGTTTTGAAGTCTATTAATAAATTTAACAATCAATGAATTGGATTTTCTAAAAGTAATGATTGCCTCCAGCATAAAACAGAATGAAAATAATGTTTTATTTACGTACAGTAGACTGTGAGGTCAAAGGACAAAATAGAAATACTGTTCTAAACCTGTCCGGAAAAAAAAAAAAAAAAAAAAAACGCGTGCAAGTAAAAATAAAACGTACGGAAGACCAGCAGTACAATAATAAATTATTTCTTATTTATGTTTAAAACTAAATTTTATTTAACCTTATAAAACCAATAGTTTAAGAATATAATTTTTAATTCTATACGTTTTTATTAAACTTAATATAATAAATAATTTTATTTTTTATACTGACTGAACAGAGGATATGAAAATTTAAAATAACTCCTTCGATATTGAATAATAATAATAATAGTCAAAGCGAGATATAAGAATTGTGTCCTAGAATATCCATACAAAAATAATGTAAAAGGAAAAATAAAATAAAATAAATTCTTTTAAAAAAAGGTTTACACACGAAAATGACATTTAAACTTAACATTCTTTAAAAATATTCAAACGTTTTTATTTAATAAAATAAATTATTGTGACAAACAGGATGAAAGATTGATTAATTTCAAAATTGCACTAGTTTTTTTAAATAAAATAAGTTTAGAAAGTTTTTTTTTTTGTTGTGGTTTTTTCCTTCAGAGATTTAGCAAAAAAACTGTTTTGCTGAATCTCTGAAGGAAACAGATTTTTTAATTATAAATTATTATGCAAGTACCAATACTTAAGTTAAAAAAATAGTTTTTCAGTTTTATTGAATTATTTTTTGGCTAGATGCGGGCCGAATTTCCCGTGTATGTTCACATATTTTTTTTACTGAAATAGTGAAATTCACAGATTTCTTAAATAAAAAATGTGGACGAACACTACCTACCCAAATTAAAAAGTATATACACATCAAAAATGTGGGGGGATATAACCCCCAATATTTCCTCAATGTTTTTTTTTTTTTCTTTTTTTTAAATAAAATAACGAATAACCTATTCAGTAAAAACATTAATTAACTCATAAATAAATCCTGGAAATTTCGTTTGAATCGGATAATTCCCTGATTTTTGGCAAATATTTAAAAACAGGAGGTGTGTATTTTATTTATTTTTTTTTTTTCATTGCGGAAAAAAAACGTATTCATTTCGGTGATACCTAAGTTATTCTGGTACCACCGAAATGGATACTTTTTAAAAAATTAGAACAGTTTGTTATGATTTCTAATTTAAATATGACACAAAAATTGAGATAAAATAATTTACTTCATTAGATAAACTTTTACTAAAAATTAGAAGTCATTTCAATTTCATTTAAATTTGAATTTAGTGTCCTGCTTCTGGTAATATAATCCTAAACACAAAAAAAAAATGGTAAACTATAATATTTTTCTGACTGAATTTCTTACATTAATTATTATTGTTAAATACTCGAATGTACAGAAAGATGTCCTAATCTTGCTTGTTAGTGATAGTCACAACGGTTTTATTTGAAATATAGATAAAATACAGAAAAAAGGGACAAAAATAGCTGACATTTATAAATTGTTTTGATGGAAAATGTCTTTCACAGATTTCAGCTAGTAACTGCTAGTTTTTTTTTTTTTTTCTTTTTGTAAATAAAATAATACTTCTCAAATCTTAAGTTCTTCACCCTTATTTTCCTCAAACCAATGTTTGTAATTGTAATTTTATGAGTTACTTTCTGTCGACTTGTAGTGTACTGTCATTTTTTTTTTTTTTTGTTAGACAAATATTTTAATCAACAAAACTGAAAATATTTAAAACAGATCGCGACATTCTATCAGAGAGATGAAATTTAAATTTTTATTTTTTATTATTGCATTATTCCAAAATTTTAACACATCAGCAGGTAGCTATTAAATGTCAACAACTGGTCACAAATAGTTATTAATTAATTTAAAAAAAAATAGTAATTAATGTAAGTATCCATAACTACATGTGTACAAGAATGTCGTTTTTGATAAAAGTTTTTAAAAAAATAACCATATACGTAAAAAAATGCGTATATTGTCGAAAATTCCTTTTTCCATAATATTTTTGTTTGTGCTGCTTTCTGTAACACTGAATAATTTTTTTAAACATTTAAAGTATATTTAATCACATCTCCCTAATTAATATCTGTCGTGGTCTGTTAATTTGAAAAAAAAAAGTTAGACCACTGAGAAAGAAGTGCTTAATTGGAAATCCTCCCAAATCACAACTGCAGGAAGAAAAAAAAAACAAATGCCAATTTTAACTTCAGTCATAAAAAAATCAAATAACTGAATTCGAATCATAATTAAAAATTCCTCCAAGTCAAATAAATTCAAGTTTCATAGAAATCATTTTAAAAAAATGATCTTTAAGTTTAAATAACAAAAATCAGTTTTTTTTTGTTTTGTTTTTTTGGTTTTTTCAATTTTTTTAAAATAAATTCATCCGTATCATTTTTTTTTTATTGCCATTCACTTGAATAAAATTTCTACTTCGGTTTTTACGTTTATTTTTTAAAAAAATGATTAATTAATGGATTTAAAAAATATATATATATATTTCTTTTTACGACAAATAGAAAAATTAAAATTCTTTTTTTTTTCTATGATGTCGAATTCAGTTCAACAACGAAAAAGGAAAGGGAATTGACAAATACTTTTCACTTTTTTTAACGAGTTTTATAATTTCATGAAATTTGAATTTATTAACAAAAAAGGAAAAATCAAAAAAATATTGACAATTATACTTAGACTAGTGTCGCTTTTTCTTTCTTGCCATTTTTCCTGTCTTTTCATTGCGTGATTCGCAGTTGCTAAAAATACGAAAGAATATAATATATACATATTTTCCTGATTTTTATGTAAGAAACTCATAAATCAAAAGCTAGAAAAAGTAAATAATTGTTGATAAAAAAAAAACTTACTTCCTATATAAGTCTCCATTTTTTGTAATTTCTTTAATAAGTCGACAAAAAACATAAAGAGAAAAAAAGTCTCTAAACTAAAGACGCTGATTAAGTTTTTTGTTTCATTTAATCAATAAATAATTGAATATTGGTGACGTCATAACGGTCGATGAATGAAAAAAGTCTTTAGAAATAATAATGACAATTAATCGGGTTTATTGTCACATTATTACGATTTCTTTCCTTCCACAATAAACTAGAAACTAAGAAAAGGGATAAAAAAAAAGTGAATATTTTAATTTTTACTAATTTTTTGGTAACTTCAGTTTACAAAGAATTTGTTTTGAATCACACAGCAAAACAAATTGCATAATAAAGAGAAGTTCAATGAATCAACCACATCCAAAATAGCGACTAGATTTTTAATAATATTTGATTTCAATATTTTAAAATTTTAACCAAGATATTTCTTTTTGAATGGACCTTCTTGTCCTTAATTGATAATGGCATTGATTTCTTTCATAGAAAATAAAAACTGATAACTAATATTTAAATTTAATGAACAGTGTAAGAAAAAGCAAGAGAAAATCCACATCACCACTTCTTTATTGTTTTTTTTATGCTATAATTTTATTATAATTTTGAATTTTGCTGTTTATAAAACAGCAAAATTTAAAATTAACGAATTTCAGTTTTTTTTGTTTTCTACTGTATTGATTACCTGAAAATATGTTTTTCAATGTCTTTTTAGTGAAAAACATTTCACTTTACTTTACTTTCTTAAGTTATATGAAAATAAGTACCCCACCAAAAAAAAAAAGCGATATCTAAGGTTTAAAAATTAAACAAAATTAACATTTTAATAATGAAGCTTTCATTTTAGTTTTAATTCAAAGATATTTAAAATACTTCCAATAAGCAAAACACTTTGCTGTATTTCAAACCGAATTTAAATTGAATGGATTTTTTTTAAATAGTTAAATTCGGACATATTGACAAATCTGTCAACAGAACGTAATTCTCTTTATCAAAAAATAAAATATACTCTATTTATGGACAGCTTAAAGGGCACTAGACTGTAAAAATGACTCGAGGAATACAACGTTTGTTTCACTGGGCTTAGGGTGGAGAGATAAATTATATGAGACTGGCTACTGAAAAGCTGAAGCAACACAAAGACAACACAAGAGGTACTAAAAACTCAGTATCTGCCAAGGACACATGGCACAGAGGATAAAGGCGTTTTTAGTTAGATCCAGTGACAGGACCCAAAGAGTGTGAGTTCAATACCCGGTTAAAGCAGTGGAGAACTTTCAGAGGGAAATTAACAGGAGATATAACTGATAACTGACATCCATTAAATATGGCACGAGGAACTAGAACATTTTACCCCAGTGAGAGAAATAAAGGGTTCAGTTCGACATTCCAACCACCTGAAGAAGGCCGGATCGTACAACGGTCGAAACATTGTAATAAATATGGCGACAAAGATGAGGACTATAGTCCGAATAATGTAAATAGTGTACTAAAAACTCAACAACTATTTTATTCAAACTACCGCTCGATCCGTTTGCTCCCTGCATTCCCTAGTAAGTGCTTACCGTCATCTATTGATGTTATAGAACAACGTGAACACTGTTTATATATATATATATATATATATATATATATTTAAATTGAGACAAATATTCTAAGTAATTTAATGCTTTATTGAATTTTAGGTACTTTGGCTTTATAGTGTGGGAAAATGAAATAAAATCGATAAATAAAATAATAATAATAATAATAAAAAGTAAAAGAAATACATTTTCCCATGACGCTAATAGTAAAGGAATCGGAAATATGATTACCTCCACTTGGTTTCGCAAAACGTCGGTAGGTGGTGTTGTTGAAGCCTAGAAAAAGTTAAACATTCCCTGGCTCACTCACTTTCTCCTCTTTGCTCCAAGATGGGAACCATGTGGTAATTACATTCCCAGTGGGGAAAGTTAGTTTGCCCAGTCCATTGACGTCTGAACTCTGATGCATGACACTAGCACGTGTCTTCAAAAAATCCTCAACCTATAAAGTAGATCATGATTTATATTTGGTTGTTCCAACTCCGCGCAAGGTTGACTTGAGCGCGACCATAGTAACATTGCTTGTACTGACTTCTGGACCGAGAAAAAGAAAATGAACATCCCATAACCATGCTTAACCTGTCAACTATAAGAAGAAACTTTTCTTTGTTGTTCCAACTCTGCACAAGGCTGGCTTGAGCTTGTGGAGTTACCCTCCTTATTTCCCTAAAAAAAAAAAACAGCTGTTAGAGGACGTCAACTTTCCCCAGTGGGAATGTAGGTGTTATTATATCATGGATATAATGGGGAAATATAAATTGGGAGAATATTCCTTTCTCGTATAGCACTCCCAGCATCTGTTGACTTACCCGACGTGATATGATATTAACACCCCAAAACCGATTCGACGACGCAATATAAACACGCAAGCAAATATGAAATTTTAATTTCTCGCACAACACAATGACCATGACAGGCTAAAATGTACGCAATCCACACTAAACGAGTCGATCTGATACACTTCAACAATGGCAAGGCAACAACAAGTGAAAATATTCGTTAGTATTTTTTTGGCATATAAACTCTTAAACCATAACATTAACTGGTGTATTTTCGGGTGTGTCAATTAACGAAATACAGTTTTAATACATATTTCCTATCACGTTAAAGGAAAATAACGAAAAGGATAATATCATTGTCACAGAAAAGTTTAGCAACTCAAAAACATCCTATTTGCCTAGCGTTTAACTAGGGACTTCACGACGTTTGCATTAAACACATCTCAGTCTATCAAGTAGCATTTACCTGTGGATTTTTTTCCTTCATCCAAGCGTTCATTCCGAGGTCGTATATAAGGATAATCGTTCACATCTCCTGGCTTCTTTTTGTCTCTATTTTAACCGTGAGATAACTATAGCAGAGTTAAATACAACTTTTCCGAAATGACTAGCGGATTTTACGTGATTTTCTCCACTATTTTTAATGGCGTATATTTTTTTCACATTTCTCATATTTTGAGAACATTGTGGATATTTTTCCCAACGTGCACACTTTTCTATTATTAAATAGGTTAATCGTATCGGACACGCCTTTTTTATATGCTGCTCTTTTGCGTGCTAGCGACTAATTTTGGCAATACATATTTTTGTAGTTACACAAACGCTGGACATTAATGGTATTTACACCGCAGTAATTTCATGACAGAAAAATGTTTTCATATTTTTCATGGTGTTGAATGTTGCACTAACACAAATATATAAGTTCATAAACTGCCGAAAGAGGCTAATTCGTCAGCCAGCGTCCAGGGTACAAACTTAGCAGCTTGCTTTTTTTTAGCAACTCACAAGCCCATGGCGACATTTCTCTTTGGAAATGTATCCTCATCAGATATAGAAACTGTTTACGGCTTGCAGTCTCTACGTGGTGAATACCCATGACTTGCTGTTTTCTCGTCTTCGCATGGGACATAGAAGATAAATCCAGCCCGCTCAAATTCCTCGTTGGGAAATATAAATATGGATTCTACGGAAACATAGAAGAATACCCCGGCAGTTCGAATTCCCTTTAGGAATTATTACAAGTAAGACCCCATGTCTCTTCGCCATTTTCGCACTACTTGTTGCGGCATACACATATTATAGTTTCTCTGCGTGGAAATATTTGTATATAATTTTGTGTATGGTTTAGCGGTATAGAACTCTCACTGAGAACAAATTCCTTTTCTTTCAGATATTCCGTTTCGTCCTTTCATGCATTGCACTCCCATCATCTGGTTACTTACCCAACGTGATGTGATATTAACCATATTACGACAATTATCTGATTTTTGCATGAATTTCCAAATCATTTTCACGGCAAAAAACCCTAAAATTTCCCATCCTAATTTAGGATCACCCTTTGGGAAACAACATTTTTTAATCAAAATTCTAAATATTAATGTCCTATTTGTTTCCATTTTCATAAAATTTTTATCGTTACTCGCATGTTCAGTCTATGGTATTCTTAGCATCCTTTCTTCCTCCTCTGTGAGGGGATTGTCCTACATTCACTGCCATATAGGAGGAATGGATTTACATAACAGTTCAGATGTGACTATTATTTGTTTATAAAATATTCCTCAAATTCCAGAAATATCTCTGAACTGAACCTTTTAAAAATGATTGAAAATTAAAATCTGAAGTTTGAACCCTAGAATTTTATTTTAAGATATAGCTAATTATTGTCCCTTCAACTTGCTATGAAACTTTTCGCTGAAAAGTTTTCAGGCAGGTGCAAAGTCGCAACGGAGCACCAACTCCACACGAATATGAGCAAAGAAATGCTCAACATGATAGAACAAACACCAATAAAATATCTATTTTCTCTTTGTCAAGTTACAATAATAAGATTAACATTTTTGCCGTATTACTTAACTACACACTTACTATTGCTATTTACCAAGCTTGGTCTAGTTTGGCACAACTTCACAATTATGAAATACCCAGTTGTGGATGAGATGCACAAACTATTAACCAGCAAAGCATGGCAGACAAGATCAAAAACTATGCATCATTATTTGAACGCCCCGATGAGATAATGACGGACAATGGCCCATGTAGCGGACCGTGGGTTTACGTGTTGTTAAATTAGAAACACGTGTGTAACTCCTGATAGAATATTAAAAGGTCCACTACAAGAATACGGCGGACTCAAGTTGAGTCCAACCGGAAATGTAAAGAAAACAAACAAGACCGATATATATATATCAACAAATATATGTATTAAACAAAAAATTTACAATGAACATAGACATTAACATTTGTATTTGTGTGTGAACGTAAAGAGTTTGTATTTTGGTGAATGGTCGTACGTACGTGTATGTGTGTATAATGTTCATGGCGTCTCCCACAAATGGGCAGACGCAGTCTTCTGTGACAGCTTACATTGTAGATGTGTTCGCTGAAAATGAAGAAATGAAAAAGAGAACGAGGCAAGAAATCGCCTAGTATTTATATTGTAGGGAGAGCGTCCCCTAGTGAACAATTTGGACAATTAAGGAGAAGTTAACTCCGACATACACAGTACTCAGGACAACCTTTTCAAAACTTTACCAACTCCTGTGGTATCACGCATGTCACCAATTCACCTCACTATGCCAAAAGCATCAAATCCACAATAGCAAAATGCCTAAAGAAAAGAAGTAACAGTCAGCTATCCCTACTATAGATTAGAGCAACCACAATATACTTCAGATTACCATCACCTGCTAAACTAATATTTGAAAGACCTGAAGCAACCACTTTACCCAGCCGGGTGGAACCAGGAAAGAAGGAACATCGACAATGACTCGAAGAAAGATTAACTAGCATAATGACGAACCACGATCTCAACAGCCACAAATAACTACCACCAATATATCCAGGTCAATATTGGCAGATACTAAACAGGTTCGATAAGTCATGGAACCATCATCCAGGCAGAAGGATGAAAACCAAAGAAGTTATGTTGTTAAAACACAGAAGGGGATAAAGCTCCGCCATAATCGTACCCACCTGCGTGCCATACCAATTCCAATGATGAAGAAGAAAGTTCATTTTACTCACTGTTTGGGTGAATTATAAAGACACCAGCCAAATTCAAGAAATTTTATATAAGCCGCAAAGATCATAATATATACACAGAAAAACTGCCTACCCTGATGACCGCACCACAGTTTATTACGCCCATTAGAAAACAACCAAATATATAGTGATAAATTATTCCATAGCTTCTATATCCAACTTTCACAACCTTATTATCTACAACTAGGACTCTATTCTCATATTTGTATATCCAAATTGTATACCCACATAACTAAACAAGAGAAATGTAGTATCACACACACCGTATCATTCAATGCATACGCACGAATACACAACGGTTATAAAACAATCCCTGATATATCCACTCATGGAATAAAGCTGCTATTCAAATCCCCCCCCGTCTTCCTGCTCTATTACTTACTAACACATAACACATCAAGTATATATCGCCTTTTTTCTTACGTACGGTTTCGCTGTTGTTTGCTCTGTATCCACCGTGTTTAAGTCTTCACTACACTGATCAGGGATTGAACTCAGAATTACTATATTACCAAATTCACGAAGCAATGTTTTAATTCACTAGGCTATTGTCTCAATGGACACAACGATCAAAATGTTGCGACAGTAACATCAATGATGAGGACAATCATCCGAATGCAAATAATGTAGAGGTAACTAATCATTCCAAAAATTCAGACAGTTTTATTTACCTAAATACATTATTTGCTTTGCAGAATTTAACATTTTCATAAAGAGAAGTTTTATGCTAAAGTTCGTTTTGTAATGTTTCTTTCTATCGTGTGAAAGGAAGAAAAAATATTTTTATGAATATGACTTGTAGTATAAAAGTAATTGAAATTACATTTCAAAGCTGATCGAGTTTTTTAGTTGATCTGAATGTAATAAAAAGTAGTAGTGTACAAATGAAAATTGAGCTTGTCGGTTTAAGTCCACTTACTTTCCTGAAACCACTACTAGAAGACGCTCTCCGGACTACAAATACTCTGCGATATTTTTCTCACTCTTTTCTTACCTTGTCCGCTTATACATCAACATGTAAGTCTCTCGCGAAAAAACGCATTTCCCATTGGGAAACGCATGAACAAACCACACACAAACACGCACACACAAACACGCACACACAAACACGTACGTATGCACATTCACTCATTTCACGTCCTTTAGACTAAAAAGGTTTTCACATTCTTTTGTTACACACATCATTATCTTTGTCACTTGTATATCTTTCTTGTTAATACATTATCATTTGTTTGTACATATATTGTTTTTTGTTGTTTCTTTGCATTTATTCACGTGGACTCGCATACCAAGTCCGCCATTTTTGTTGTGGGTATTCCAGGAGACACGTGTTTTTTCCCAACAGAAACACACGACGTTACTAACAGCCCGCAACAAGCTGAAAAGGGTTTTTTTTTTACTATCATCAGATATCGGTCGTCTCCTTCCTTTGATGTTGGATCGTATCAAGTTTCTCCTTGCCATTGTGACAACAAAATGACGTAACTACTAATTATTTATATTGTTATGAATCGTGAATGTTGACTTTTTTGTAGTTCTGGGTTGCTCTGAGTAACTATGCATTTAAGTGTCCTTTTTCAAAATAGAATAGTTAGATGTAATTTCTTTTTAAAGCTTTTCATTGGCCAAAAAACATGTTTTTTATTGTTGAGCAGATTTTGAAGATGGTGTGTCGAGCCAAAAACGATTTCTCTGATGAGCCATTGTTGGTTTTAAATTCCAATGGGTTACAAGCCAACAGAGTGATAATTCCACATGGATGTTTTTGATGGCCTTCTACAGTATGCAAAAAAAATGTAGCACTAGTCCAAAACTTATCAGAGGGGGGAAGGTGTTAGCCTTCACTATAAAATTATTAAATAGTCTGTGGGAGAATGGAAATTAAATAATAAATAAAATAAATAATAAACATAATAAAAATAAATAAATAATTTCATTTTCCCATAATGCAAATGGAAACCAAAAAAAAAAGTTTCCGGTCAGGTTTGTGACCTCACTTCCGGAAAAGAGATCATCTAGTGTGTGGATACTTTCGAATCATTGGATTCGGACGTGTTTTTGCAGCGGTTCTAAAGGAAAGGAGATTCAGTCAGCCTCTCTCAACGCCATGTTAAGTTGAGGTCGACCACTCTCCTACCTCCGAGTTTAGTACACACACGTGTGTCAATAATAATTGACTCTTAATTTTCCAACCAACTTTTTCTGTTATTTATTGTGGTCCAACAACATTACCATCTTCTGATACCGGGCGAAAAACCAAATACCAAGCCATTACAAATCGCATTTACTGACTCAAACAAATTTAATTGTTCCTTTTGCTATAAAGTCGTATTTATTTTAATTCTCTCATGCAACAATAATAAAAAAAAAGTTACCTTCTCTCTACGGAAATTCTAACACTGATATTTTTTATGATTTTCCCTATGTGCTTTAAATATATTTACGGAAAATGAGTTTGAACTAGCTTCGATGCAAACAACAGGGTTCCGTTTTTAGCACCCTTTTTATATCAATATCAATTCTCGTACAAAAAGTGGTTCACAGAGCTTATTCAGCTTAATGTATATTTTCAGAAAATCTCAACTTCTAATTGGTCACTTAATATTTAATAACATATACCTAGTTCTTGACCTGACCAAAAAGATAATTCCACCAAAATCTATCAAGCTTCTGTGAGCTTATCACGTGACCAAAGTTAGCAATAAAATATGAAACGTCTTTCATCTTCAACAGTGCGCCGATCGGAATCCTTTGAACTCGTCACACAGTTCCAGGCTATACGTTAAAATTCTTTAGCATGATTCTAGCCTGAGAGAACTCTCAATCACACAGCAATATTTTATGACGAACAATCAACTCAAGTTTTCCACATTCAACTTCAACATCGAATCTTTTTCATACGCTTTCAAACTCAACGTTAATTATTGTAATTAACATAAACACAGCTTGTTAAGAACTACTTACCCCAACTAGAATATTCTCTTCGAACAAGTGAAAACAAATCAAAGAGCGACAAATCCGTAAACCTTAAATAAAATACAAACTTGAACCGTTTATTTTTTTCTTAAATTACTATTATACCAAAACACACTTTCTCATTATTGTACAAACCATTCAACAAATTATAATCTCATCAAACCAGAACTTTAATTATTTTTCATCTAAACATAAAAGGACGTTTGAACTTTTTAAAACTACCTTTTTACTCCAGTTGTTTGTACCTCTTTGTTATATAAATATTTTATTCATTGTGCAAAAACTGTTGTTTCTCATGTTGTCCTTATTCTATGTTTGTTGAATACTAAAATTTAATGTGAGAGGAAATTGTTAATTTCATCACGCAGCCTAATTTACTCAACAATTTTTGATCAATATAATTTAATCAATTAACACAACCTCCACAGGTATCCGTTCCCTATCCTCTGATGTATGCTTGTCAAATCTGCTTTCTTAACACCCCCACTTCTAGAATATGCTATAAGTTTCTACCAAGAAAACTTACAACGTAGATATTGTTGTGGAGTGATTAGTTTGTCTGAATATATTTTTAATCAGAAGGATATTTTTAGTTTGGCTGCGTGAACAAAAATGACATCTCCACAAACATTTAGATTATTTGCATGGCACAAGGCTGTCAAAACTAAAATATCTAACAATATGTTTTCTAGAAATAACAAAACATTTTTATATCAACAACAAAACTGAAGAATGAATTTACTTAGATAATCTAAAGTAAACAGTTACAAATTGTTAAATTGATGTTTTTCACTGCTGCAAAGAAATTTCTTCTTTTACTTTGTCTATTGTCATCTTTGTGTAAGGGCCTATTGGTTGAAAGATTTATTTTTGGAACACTGGGGTTACCAATTGTAAATATGTCCGATTGTAGATAGACCAATACTATTTATATTATTATACTTTCAACGTCCGGGATTCAAGTAAACAACAAAAACTCCAAACTGTGAATCAACAAGTATATATTGAAATAACATACAAAAACAAACATGCAATAAAATTGTATTCAATGTATAGATTAAGGGAAAGAAGTTGTTCCACTTTAATTGTATTTTGATTTGTAATTGATTATTCGAAGAAAGTTCTTTTTGAGAGAAAAATGTTCAGTAATCAATATTAGAACAAGGTCTGTTAGTTAAGAATACAATTGATCAAAAATGTGTTGTGCTATAGAAGGTTCGAAATCAACTGGTTGATTGAGCTTGGCTAAGTCACTGATAGAAATGTAAGTTTATAGTACGAAATTCTGTGTCTGTGTGTGCGTTTGAAATGTGACGAATAAGATCGTGGACTTCTATGGACAGGTGAATTTTATTGGATCTTACTGACGACTTGTGAAAAAGTCGCATCTTTTATTGAAAAAGGGTAGGCTCCCACAGCAACGCGCGAAAATTTAATCTTGCACTAAAATATGTTATTGGTTAAAAATTAACCAATCACTACATTCGTACTAACAGAACAAGCAAGCAAGCTCAAAACCGAAGGATTCAAAGAAACGACTGCGATGGTTAAATTGTCGTATATAAAAGTAGTAGTGATTTATTAGCTAATCGGAGGCGAATAAAATGTGGGCGTGGAAAAACATAGCAATCGCTACATTTGTGTTATTCATTCGCGATGAGGTTGAAGTTGAGAGTTTCAGAATTTACAGAATGCATTGTTCAGCGCTAGAGAATATCTACCGCAATACTGTCTGAGCCTTTAATGTAACACATGTCCAACGTAAATTGGGATATATTGTCCAGTTGGCGGACATCTCTATGCGTATATTTATCAGAATTTATGTGTAAAACGTACGTCAGGGGTGGATGGTCTGCTGAAAATAGTGAAATTTCGACCTTCAAGTAAACGTCTAAAACGTCGTTTGGACAAATAAATTGCGAGTTGTTCCCTGGAAAAGTGCTATATTTTCGTTGGGCGTTATTCAATTTTATAGAGAAAAAAGAATTTGGTTTGCGTGTGCTGTTTTGCTCTTGATGTAAAATTGATCCGATGGAATCCGAAGAAGAGTCGGTTGTTAACATTAGTGTTGAGTTCTCGTCTTCACTAATATATGAAAGTTTTGTAAAGTCCGTTAACGTTTGTTTTGAGTCATGAAAAAGATCATGACTAGCAATTTTTTTATGTAGGCGAAGGCTAAAGGTAATCCTCTTAGGTCTTCGTCTGTCAGTCTCTAAGTTTGTGCAGCGTTATGTAACCAGAACGGCGTTCTAGTGTCTTCATAAAACCCGAAAGGGGTAGTAATCGCTGTCTTTTCAATGTCTTCTTCTGCTACTGGAATTTTGTCGTATGCTTTAACCAAATCCAGTTTTGTGAATACTTTTGTTCCTTGTAAATTCATGGTGAAATCGTGTATGTGGGGAACAGCTTTTGCGTTTAGATTTAGGAAATCCCCACAAGTTTACGAAGCTCCAGTGCCTGGTTTCGGAAACATATGCAATAATATGGGCTGCGTGAAGGGTGTATAATACCTAGCTGTAGCATATGCTGACTTGTCCTTTGCTATTTTATATTTGTCTCGGCGCAATCTGAGCTGTGATGCATGGGTAGAAAGTCCAGTTGTTTTTATATAATGTTTTGCGGAGTAACGAAGGTCATCCGTGTGTTTAAAAGGAGTCGTCGTAAATTCTCGCTGACTGGGTTCACTCATACATTCAAATTATATGTTTTAGGTCACATGACAGGCTCCAAAAAGCATTTATTTTCGTCAGGTCAAAAACTAGGTTGATGTTATTCGGACGTAGTTGTGAACAGGTAAATTGTATTTTTTAATATTTGTTAACCACTAAGAAAGCGTCTTACAAAACTCAGTCTGGAGCCTGATATATTTTGTTTTGCTGATTGAGAACTATTTACGTGAAGATACACGAGACAAATTTAATATTTATTGTCCAATGAGAAGTTAAGATTTTCTGAAAATATGTATGAAGCTGTGATCCGCTTTTTGCACAAAAATCAACATTGATGAAAAAGTGGTAGCGGAATGCTAAAATAGTATGGAATTTCTCTGTCAGTTCATTTGTTGGTGTAGTAGAACTAATTCCTTTTGAGGTGTACAGAGACGTGATTCCTTTTGTTGTCAACTTTGTATCGTTGTCAATGAGAAAGTGTGAGACCATGTCCACTGTAAGGTGGAAATGGGATGAAAAATGTGCACATGTGGTGTAGTGGGAAGTGTATATGCGTTGGTAATTGTTGCTTGTATAAGAAGGTAGGTAAGCAGTAGCAGTCACTTATGGAGAGCTGCTAGTTTGGCCTAAAGGTTCAACAAGCAATCAAATTGAGGTCACCATAACATAAACAAACAAAATATGAAAGAGAAGGGTATATCAGAAACACTTTATATTTAAATACACATCAATGATAAGTATAATGTTTCTTGATTAACACGCACAAAGTCCGTTATTAAAATGTTCATTCAAAGAAAAGAAATCAGATTATGAAAGGAATTAAAGTGTCATTTTGTGAATACTTAAGTTTAGGCGTGCGGGTCCCAGGAGATGAAAGGTGAGGTCAATGGGTTGGTAGGTGTCATTTGATATCTCCGTTGGTGAAGGAAAACTGGAGGCGTCGGGTTGATGGATGAGAAAAGCGTAGCGACATTCTATGACGGTAACTTCAAGGCTTTCTGACCAGAAGTGAATCCATCGTTCTATTTATGTGTGTCCATCGGATCTGAGTCAGTATGCTGAAACAAACTGTTGGATATGGCGCGGGGCCGTTTAATTGGTGGAAATTGCTTATTATATTCTTTTTTTATTTCTTTTTGATTTTCCACCGGAACTTATGCGTCGAGCCTGGTGCGCAAAGACCAGTATTGGTCATTTGCTATCTAGACCTCTGAGGGTTAACATCCGGTCCTTCGCTTGCTCAGTACCACCACATAACTTTCGCCCCAGTAAACGGAGTTCTTGTTGTTTTTGTTTTTTTTTTTTTTTTTTGTTATATCAGTAATAAAAAATATGTGTTTTCTTTCTTCCATTTAACCGTTCTACCGGACTTCGTTCTAGTTTCTGGTTTGTTATCATTAGTTTCTTCGGAACAAGATAGGGAGTTATCCAAATCCGGTCTTGATCCAATGGAATCTTTTGATTTTATATTTTCAGAAATATATGCAGGTTTTAGTCTATCTATTGAAACATTACTATGTACGTCATCCGATCTTTTAATAGTAAAATATTTTTCATGACGACTTAATACTTGGAATGGACCTGTGTATGGAGCTTCCAATGGCTTTCTTTACTCTGTCTGTTCTTAGCCAGATACTTTTACATGTTTGTAAACCTTTTGGAATGTAAGAATTAGGTATTGTATGCAGGTGTCCCCTGGATAATTTGTCCATGTCAAATTTTTGCATCTCGTCGGCTAGAATTTTAACGTGCGAGTTTGTCATTTCACTATTCTCGTTCTTGATAGAGTCAATTAATAATCGGGGACTTGTGCATGACTCCCTGTTACTGCAGTAAATGAAGAATAGTTTGATTCGTTAGGTGTTATCCTCATTCTCAAAAGGACGATAGGAAGAGCTGATAACCACGATTCTTTCCTGGCTATAATAGCCGTTTTTAAAGTTCTGTGTGCTCGCTCAACTAATCCATTCGTTTGCGGATGGTACGCCGTTGTTCGTAATCTGTGGAAGCCTATTATTTTGATAGTTCTGAGAATAATTCGGATTCAAATTGGCTTCCTCTGTCCGTAACGACATGAAGAGGAACCCCGAATCGGGAGATCCACAGATTGACAAAAGCCGTTGATATTGATTTTGCCGTAATTTCTGTTATTGGGCATGCTTCTATCCATCTCGTATTTCTATCAACGCATGTTAATAAATATCGATATGGTGAAAAATAAGGGTCAGTTTGGTTCTTTACTGGTGGTAAGGGACCGACAATATCCACATGCACCGTTTCAAAACGACTGGAAGGTAATTCAAATGGATTTACTTTGCTCTTTGTGTGTTTTATTATTTTTTGCTTGTTGGCAATGCTGGCATTCTGTGCACCAGGTTTTTATTGACTTGTCCATCTTCGGCCAATAGTATCTGGATTTTATTATTTTTCTTGAAGATGTTATTCCTGGTTGTGATAGATTATGCAGTCTGTCAAATACCGATTTTCTGAGCTTCTCAGTCACAAAAGGTCGTGGAAAAGGTAATGTCGTGTCACATAATATGGTTTCATTTTGATTTATTGTGTATGGTTTCAGTTGATCTTTGAATGCCTGAATTTCATTGTCAGTAGCTTGATGCTTCATTATTTCTTGTAAGTCACATACATCAATAGTGATCGCGTTGACAGGTCGTGATAAACAATCAGCTACTATATTTTGTGAACCTCTTATATGTGAAATGTCATTCACATATTCGCTGATAAAACAGAGGTGACGCTGTTGTCTATCTGATTTTAAGGAAGACTGGCTTTTAAAAGCACTGCAAAGTGGTTTGTGATCCGTCAGTAACATTACACTTCTGCCTTCTATTAAATGTTTAAAATGGAGTACTGCTAGATAGGCAGCTAGTAGTTCTCTGTCAAAAGTAGAATATTTTTGTTGGGTTTGGGATAATTTCTTTGAAAAGAAACCTATGGGGATGGGTTGATTATCAATCATTTGATGAAGTGCTGCACCCACCGCATAATTCGAACTGTCTGTTACAAGTTGATAGTTGTTAGCTTTCGAGCTGGGGAAAGCAAGCCAAAACAGTTACATTTGATAAAGACTTTTTCATATTTTCGAAAGATTCAATTTCTTCCTTTGTTAGGGTTAATGACTTGGAATTTTGGTTTAAACGTATTTTTTTCCGTGAGAGGTAGTATGATATCGCTGAAATTTGGCACAAGTTTTCTGTAAAATTTGCCATTCCGAGGAATCGGCGTAGTGATTTAGAATCGTTTGGTTGAGGAAATTCACTTAATTCATTCAACTTTTTAGCACTGGGTTTGAGACCACTAGCAGAAATGTGAAATCCTAAAAGTCTAATTCATTAGCACTAAATATGCATTTGGAGAGACAAATTTTAAAATCGTACTCACTCAGTTTTTGTAGTACTAGGTCGATATGCTTGGAATGAGTTTCTTCATCTTCTGAGAATATAAGGATATCGTCGATATATACAAAGGTATAATCAGTATCACGAAAGATATTGTCCATCATTCTCTGAAAAGTACATGATGCGTTCCGTAGTCCGAAAGGCATATAGTTATATTCAAATAACCCAAAAGGGGTAGAGATGGCTGTCTTGCAAACATCCTCCGGGTGTACTGGTATCTGATGATAAGCAGACGACAGGTCTATCTTTGAAAAGAACTTCTTATTATGAAGCTTCGAAGACAAGGAATTTATATTTGGGACTTGATATCGATCGGCTTTTGTTATGGTATTTAAATGTCTGTAATCGCCAACAGGTCTATATGTGCCGTCTGACTTCGGTACCATGTGTAAGGCTGAACTCCATTCAGAGTTTGAAGGGGAAATTATTCCTGCCTTTAGGAGTTTCTTGAATTCCTCTTTGCAATTTCACATCTCTGAGCTGATAATTGTCTGGCTCTGGAGAAAGTAGGAGGTTGCTACCAGTTTCTATTCTGTGGAATATCTTTGGTTTTGTTGCATTCGTGTCGCGATGAGGAGAAATTAAGTTTGGGTATTTCTCCAGAATTGCTCGTACCATTTTGTTAGCATCTTTATTCGGTACTAAATCTATATTCATGATAATAGACGATGGATGTGCATCGGATTGTCTATTAGTCATTTTATCAATTAGCTTATTGTTTGTGCAGTCCACCATTAGCCCGAAATGGTTTAGGAAATCGTATCCTAGGGAGTGGCTGAGCAGTTTCGGCTATTATAAATGTCCAGGTAAATTCTCGTCTGAGGTTCCGTAGTGTTAGATTCAGTACTGTTTGTCCTGAGCATTCAATCTTTTGACCGTTGGCAGACACTAAAGAGATATTGGTTGGGTATGTTACAGCTCCGCTTAAATATCTCTTCGGAAGTATAGATACGGCAGCTCCTGTATCCACAATAAAATTTAAACTTTGAGCTCCTAACCGTGCGGCTACAATGAGAAGCGGCGAGGAAATGGAAGCTAACACCTCTCGCCTAGTTAGTTTTCCGAAGTCTCACGAGGAACTGGTGAATTTGGGCGAGAGTTGGGTTGCATTTGAACATTCCGTTTATTTGGCCATCTGCACCACGGCTTTACAAAATTTTGCACGTTCCGCAAAGTATAAATGCGCTCGGCAAATTTGAGGTTTTTGGTCCTTGTTAAAAGGGCGAACACTGGTAGGGAATTTATTTTTCACTGTGGGAACAGCCATGTATCCTTTTAGTTTCATTTTTTTTTTTGCTGTTCATCCTTTTGCTTCCCCGAAATCTGTCGAATATGTGCGGTGTCTTGTTTGTTAAAATATAATAATAAGTCGTCCGCCATTTTTCCAAGACGATCTGTGTCTAAATCGACTTGTGCTGCTACCACTGGTTTAATGGAGTGAGGTAGGGCTTGAATAAATTTGTGACGTACGATATCGTCCCCTACGCCAATTCGGCTTGCTAATGACATAAGTTCATTCAGGTATACTGAGGACGACCTGTTACAGTCGATGACGACATTAATTTGTCCAGCATCTCTGGTTTTGTTTTCTCGTAAGCGCCCGTCACTGCTTCTTTTAGTGCGTCATAATCTTTTGATTGCAGTATAGTTGGCTGTATATTTCCTACTATGTCCACAGGGAGAGCTGCCAAAGTGTTAAAAAATTTTTGACTGGTCTGTCTTATATTTGCAATATTAAATTGCGCCTCCATTATCGAAAACCAAGCTATTACGTTTGATTCAATGAAGTTTGGAATTGGTTGGTTTTGATTAATTGTAGTTTCTTCAGCGTCAGCTGCGATGTTTTTGGTTTGTGTTGAATAAAAATTCTAATTTTGTGACAGTTCAATTTTTTTTTTTTTGTTGTGCGTGTGTGTATATATATGTGTTAAAATCACGTCGGCGGTCAACACTTGTGGTTGGTGGGAAGTGTATATGCGTTGGTAATTGTTGCTTGTATAAGAAGGTAGGTAAGCAGTAGCAGTCACTTATGGACAGCTGCTAGTTTGGCCTAAAGGTTCAACAAGCAATCAAATTGAGGTCACCATAACATAAACAAACAAAATATGAAAGAGAAGGGTATATCAGAAACACTTTATATTTAAATACACATCAATGATAAGTATAATGTTTCTTGATTAACACGCACAAAGTCCGTTATTAAAATGTTCATTCAAAGAAAAGAAATCAGATTATGAAAGGAATTAAAGTGTCATTTTGTGAATACTTAAGTTTAGGCGTGCGGGTCCCAGGAGATGAAAGGTGAGGTCAATGGGTTGGTAGGTGTCATTTGATATCTCCGTTGGTGAAGGAAAACTGGAGGCGTCGGGTTGATGGATGAGAAAAGCGTAGCGACATTCTATGACGGTAACTTCAAGGCTTTCTGACCAGAAGTGAATTCATCGTTCTATTTATGTGTGTCCATCGGATCTGAGTCAGTATGCTGAAACAAACTGTTGGATATGGCGCGGGGCCATTTAATTGGTCGAAAATGCTTATTATATTCTTTTTATTTCTTTTTGATTTTCCACCGGAACTTATGCGTCGAGCCTGGTGCGCAAAGACCAGTATTGGTCATTTGCTATCTAGACCTCTGAGGGTTAACATCCGGTCCTTCGCTTGCTCAGTACCACCACACACACATGGATAGGGTGTTTTACTTGGGCTTGTACAAAAATCAAGACCAAAGTACTCCGCAATCCCAAATTTGATGTTAGGGATTTTTTTTTGTAGATACGAATGTTCACACACAACATTATCAAGAGCGTTAACTAGAATAAATTTAAAGCCAAAGTACCTAAAATTCAATAGAACATTAGATTACAGAGAATATTTTCCTAATTTTTAAAGATTACTGGTTAGTTCAAAATTATATAAGAAGGCGTTCACATTATATTCCTCAAGTAATTTTTACAGGTATACCCACGATAGAAAAAATTAGGTAAGATTCCAGCTGGCAGCCAATATGTCAACAACAAAATTATATAGCTACCTCCGTGTTAAAAATGCATTTTTTTTTTTTGCGATATTTTAAACTTAAAGTAAGTATTATTTGTTTGAAATGAGATTAATTAAACTTTAAATCAGCTAATATTCCTCAAATAAAATTTCAGATCACGCTTGGCATATAACTGACTGATTAACTAGTCTCGAAAATCCTTTCCCTGTGACTATAATGAGTTCTAGTAACTAGCCGTCACAGACTTAAATTTATCCAACTTTATGCAAACCTCGACTAACTAACTAACTCCGAATAAACTATATAGAATTTTAGTCAACCCACCATAGAAAATACCATAGCCCATGAATCAACTTAGGCTATAACCTAAGTTGATTCATATAACTAAAACTAAAACTAAATGTATCTTGTATACAACTAATATCTACACTAAAACGCTGAAGGACGCAGACGTGTCTAGCCATTTTTGATCCCGAATTCAGTCCTTTCAAAGAAGCTAACCAGCGTGTCATAATCGGTTTATTGATGTCGTTTAATTTCAGATATCCAGGGAGTGAAAAGACAGAAGTTTTGTCCCATAGACATTTGATGGAGCCGTCCTGCCCACCCCAGCATGTGCCTCGGGAAAGTTAACTTTATACACCTATAGAGGGCAAAGTGAATAAGTATAGTTAATCCCTGAACAAAACTGCTTGGAAGATTTCAGATTTACACTAATTAGTCGTCCAACGTGATATTTCAATAGCTTTTTCCAATATATTCAGTTATTTTGAAACATCAGGAAAGGAAATGAAATCAAATTTTGTTATCACAGTTACGGTAATTGTTATTAATGACTAAAACTGCTGTAGGTTTCATCAAGTGACTTAGCAACAGAATGGAAGATGCAATTCCATGTTATGCTCTAAAGAGACAACTGACTGCCTATTTCGGTCTCTGCTTTCTATGTATGCAATCTCAGATTTTCTCTTTTCATTCCAATCAATAGACCACAGACTAAAAAAAAAAAAACAGTGTAGGGTGCTAGAATTGAGGTAGACTTATTCTGGTAAAGAAGTCAAATCCTCTGGTCAAGTTCAACACTAAAAAAAGAAAGTTTATTAACACTTTATTGCCAACAATTTGCAATAAAAGTTTGCATATGAAATGATTAGAGTTTCTGAAGAATTGGCTTTTTCTTTTGATGAATAATGAATTTTTACAAGAATGTTTTTCATTTTTCTTAAATTTCAATTATAATAATTTATAATAATTTAAAATTGTTAAAAATTGTTTAAACTTCTGCATTACTTCCTTTCTTTTAGGTGATATTACAATTAAATGGAAACTATATTTATGAATCAAAAATTGAAAAGCCTAATATAAGTCGTTTCGCACAAACATTTTTAAAATAATTTTTTATTTTTTTTAGCTTACGCATTCACATTTTTGCATGTATGGTAGTCTATACATGACATTATTATTAAAAGGTCACATGTTGTAAGAGTTGTCCTCCCTTTACAGAGAAATTCGCTTGTCTGCAATTCGTTATTCATTGTTTGTTTACACAGGCTTTGCACATTATCTCTTCAAAGTTTTAAAACTTTAAAATTAAAAAAAAAAGATATTAAAAAATATAAATTAATTATAAATAAAATACCATAACATTTCATAAATTATTTAGTTACCTCTATCATGGTATTTCATTAATATCTCAGTTATTAAATTTTAAAATTAATTTAAGAAAATTTTATAGTATTTTAAATTTTATTATTTTTTCATAAAGTATCTTCAAACGTAAGGCTATAACAATATGGTTACTAAAAGTCAATAAAATATTAGATAATTGCTGAAAATATTATATTAATTTGTAAAAAATTACTACGTAGCTAAAAACTAAAAAAAATGCGTTCACTTAGATTTCGTAAATTTATGCCAATTCTGGTCATCCATACATAACTGTCAACACTTTGCCGATCGATAACGTCAATCAACACCTCAGAAAAACAGGACCCGGGGTTAAGACATGCTTGTATACTACGTTTTTTATGTTATAAGTAATATTTGTTTTAAATCAGATTAATTTATCTTTAAATTTGCTAATTTTCCTCAAATAACGTGTCACAAATATATATTTTATTTTTTGGAAGATTTTTAAAACCAATAATTACATTTTAATTACAAATGTGAGAAAATGGCCGCTTGTAATCGATTTTGTGAAAGTGAGCAAATAATTGACATTCCAATCTATATAATTTCTCTTTCAAATACACCAGAGTATTTTGCTTACTGAAAAAAGTAAATTTAATCCTTTAGCTTTCAATTAAAGAATTAAGAAATCTTCAAAAATGTGTTTTCATTTTTAAAAATTAATTTTAAATCTTAGGTACTGAAAATTTATAACGAATTAGTGGAGGTACCTACCTAAATTTAAGTAAATCGAGCAGTAACCCATCCTCTTTTACTAGTTGATTGCACCGTTTGAATTTCGCAACAACGATTAAGAAAGAGATGTATTCCAAGAATTTAAAGTTTGTTGTTTCCAGAGGTTGATGCTGAGATTTGAAATCATTTTTGTAAACATTATTTTTAATAAAGCGATAATAGTAAAGTTGTATCAGGAAAAATAATTAAAATATTGGAATTGTGTAAAAATTAATATATAAATTATGTTAATAAAACATATAATATTGAATTGTATGAAAAACTAATTTAAAAAATTACAATGTTACTAACATGGTTTCTTTTAAAAAGAAACTGCCAAAAAGAAGACAAACTGTTTATGAAAAAAATATGAATAAAAATTGATGTATAAAGATTTGTCAAAAAAAGAAGCTCCAAATTGATGTTATAAAAACAGCGAAAATGAAGCCAGAAGGTTTAAACATTCTATGGCAAAGATTTACATGAGACTCGGCTTTGAAGTCAAAAACCAGCCAAATTCAAATTGCTGGCGGACGCGGTTTTATTGGTTAGTGATTCTCGAATTTTAAACCAATGGGAATAAAATGTACATGCCTCCTAAAGATTTGGGTTTTGATTAGTTTGGAATCACTTATTGGCTATATAATAGGGAAAAATGACTGCAATGTTAGGAAAAAATAGATCAAGCTCGAACGAAAAGCTATCATCGGAGAGAAAAGATTAACCACTTTGGCATGTAAAGTTCGCTATTGATGAGAATGGAATAGACCTCACCCTGGGGAAAAAGTTGTTATTAGAAAAATGCTGTTACAAAAGGATTACTATCATGATAAGAAAATCTGTGACCTAGGATGATGAAAGACTGTGTCTGCTACCACTATTATTACTGGTGTTGAAGAAGAAAGAAAATGGAAGAAGAATTAAGAACCCTTAAAAACCTATGATAACTCTCTTTACCGAGAATGTCTTTTTTAAACCTGAGAGAGTTTATCTTATATTTGAGAACGCCTATTCTTTTTAATTTTTGTTTCTTCATTATTTTCTTTCATCTTTTCTTTTACTTTTTTCTTTTCGTTTCCCCTTCATTGGGGTTTTTGAACAAGGATTTTACAAGCTTCACACCTTCAACATCTATTTTTCGAACAAAAATAAATATAAAAATAGTCCTAGCTTGTACGCAAAAAAAAAGCTGTTCTGCCATGGCAGTCTGGTTAAATCCACTTAGCATGATTCAGGTCCTGTAATCAAAATCTTTTAATTAAAAAAAAAGAAATAGAAAAATTTAACCAACTAAAAAGATAAACAGTAAACATTAGGAAGAAATCACATTCGGCATACAAAAAAATGGCATTAAATTATCAATAGGTGAAAATACTAACACATGTAATCTGTACATGGTTTTGAATGTGTATATTTTCTCTCCAGTTGATGACATGGCCAGACATGGAAGTTACATTTTATTTGTTTAATTATAAATTTTGTTTTAATTAATAATAATTATTTTTATCATTACAGAAGTAGCACATTTTTCTGCAACAATCACACATATTGTCTGATGAATGTTGACTTATGACATACAGATGTCTTGAATCCATACTCAATGTGAGTTATAGAACATCTAGCAGATCTAGCAATATAACACATTTAGCACTAGTAATATTGTAATTCTTCTTATCAGCCTTATAGTAATAATAAAATCAACAGTTTCCATACAGGAAACATTCAGCATTCATTGAATGTACAGTTAGTGTTACAGTTGGTTGAAATCTATAAAATCTTTCTCGTAAAACAGTCTTTCTTTAGAAAATTAGATTTCACAATTCTACTGTTATTGTTCTTTCTAGTACTGATGTGAGTTTCCTTCCAAACTTTTTCTTTAAGGCAACATGGAAAATGAACATCTTGATTATATCATTATTTTCACATCTAGTTATATGTGCCCCCTATTTTTGTTGTTGCTGCTGCTGTTGGAAGTCTTCAAGTGATGTGATTTTTGTTTTTTAATAAAAGCCTTTTTTTAATTTTGTAGCACCAGGATTTGATGAAGGATTGTCTTTTTAAATAATCTGTGAGGGGTACAAAACTTTTTTACAGCTAAAAAAATTGTTACATAGAAATAAAGTGTCTCTACCGGTACTTGAGTTTGAACATAGATACCCAGTGAGCAAACACAGGCGATCCCATTATTGAATTAAGTAGACCACGTGGCCATCGAGGAAACGCATATATAGGAGGTAGCGTGTGTCTAATTGATCGTTATTTCTATTCTATCCCCTATTACTATTCCGATCGCTATTTCTATTCTAACCTCTATTGCTATTCGGATCACAATTTCTACTCTATCCTCTATACTATACGGACCGCTATTCTCTACTCTATTCACTATACTATTTCTCTATACTGATCACTATACGGATAACTATTCGAGAAAATACTATTAGTGCGAGTGATATTCCGAGGCATCTGACACCAGCATTGTTCAACGGCGTATTATAGTTGTATCTGCGATTACAAAGTCTCTACTACAACGAGTATTGCGGAAGTGACAACGTGTATTAGTTGATATTACAAAAGTGGC
Source organism: Acanthosepion pharaonis (assembly GCA_903632075.3). Classification (NCBI taxonomy): domain Eukaryota; kingdom Metazoa; phylum Mollusca; class Cephalopoda; order Sepiida; family Sepiidae; genus Acanthosepion; species Acanthosepion pharaonis. The sequence goes on along the minus strand of CAHIKZ030002323.1, from coordinate 148,038 downwards.
AACGAGGATTCATTCACTTGAAACCATTTTTAATCATTCATCTGAGGAAACGGTTGTATATACAACCATTTTAAACACTTCTGAACAATTTTAATATTGTTTGATGTCATTCAAATCAATACTCATATTCGGTAGTGTTACGAATTTTATCTCTCGACAAAATTCAAACATATTCATCAATGAGGATCATTTGTCTAAGGTTGTTATACACAAACCCGACTTCTTTAGATGAACTTAATCTATCAAAATAAGTTTCCTTTTGACCGGAAAACTCTACATAAGTTTCTTCATTACTTTTCTTTAAACTCCTAAACTTTTGAAGTTAGGCCTCTGACACTAACTCATAAGTTTTTTGGATAGCTAATGTAACTACCCTAATTCCCCATGTATAATACGCATTTTTTTAAAAAAAATAATAAGCAAAATTAGGAGTGCGTACTACACACAGCTACAAAAATCTTTAAAAATTATTGTTTCATAGGTGGATTTCAGTTGCGAAATGACTACTCACCACAAACATACGACAATTTGACACTAACATTCGGCGACTGCGACACCATAAGGATGTCAAATACAATCATATGTACCTAACAATACTTCAGTCAGTTATGTGTCATGCGTGATACACGCTTAGGCGATCATGTATCTTTCGATACATTACTCACGAGGCAGACTTTTTCCCGAAGTAGGCTGCCATTTCTTTCTGCAGTAGACCAGTTGCCATCCAAGGCTATAGAACCTGGCCTGTCCTGCTATTTAGCCATAACTGGGGGGAGAAGAAGAAGATTCAGACCTTTCCTAAGGGTATTAGCACGTAAGTGAATGTAATGGATTCGACTGGAATTCGAACTCGGCTCTCCGATTCCTCAATCCGACCCGCTATAAAACTAAATTAGAATAATATTATTCTATGTTTAAAACCATTTTTAAATAAATGTAGGAAACGCAGGCCGTACTGAAATTGGAGCGGTTCAATTTATAGGGTTTGATTACCAAACAAGGGGTGCGTATTATGCGTGAGTAGAAGCATTTTCCCACATTTTCAGCACAATTTTAGGAGTGCGTATTATGGATGAAAGAGTATTATATATGGGGAACTGCTGTATATTTAAAATCAGATGAAGATGAAGCAGCATAGGCCTTTTGTCCCTTGCCCTTTAACGTAGTCTGTAATAAGATGGGCCATGAATTTGTAGGCCAGCCCAAAGTAATAGCAATTTTTTCAAAGTGTATGTAATATTCATCTACTTTGTTTTCATTTAAAATCAGTACTAGTCTAACTTGCGTGGCTCGATCAATTCTTTTCTCTCTTTGTTCATTATTTACGCGTCGTTCTTCAATTTCTTGAAAATGATTTTCTTGTGCTATCTTAGCTTTTCGATAGCAGATTTGGTACTAATTTTGATCTTCTCCAATTCAAACAACTTGGTAGAAGATAATTCCGGACAATCCGGTTGTAGTCGGCTTAAAATATTCTCATCAAAAATGTCATTATATACACCATATGTTCGGCAATGACTTTAATTATCTGGGCCTTACACATAGTTTTCCTTGTAGCGTATGTACCAAATATAGCGTCGAGTCGATTCACTAAATGTAGCAGAAACACCAAAATATATAGGTACTACTATTATTTATATTAATTATTCTTCCACGTAGAGGATTCAAGAAATAATAACAACTCCAATTTGTTGACCAACAAATATATATTGAATAAAATACAACAAGCATGAAATAAAATCGTGTTCACAATGTAGATTAAAGAGAAGGAAGTTCTTTCCCTTTGATTGTAGATTGATTGTAATCAACCGTTTAAAGAAAATTCTCTTGTGAGATAAATGTTCGGAAATAATTGTTAGAGCAAAGTTTGCATGTGAAGAATGAATAACACCAAGAATACAATTGCTTGAAATGTGTTGTGAATAAACTGGTTTGAATCAACAAAGTTCTGGTTGATTGTTCTTGGCGAAAGTTACAGAGAGAAAATGTAAGTTTGTAGTTACGAAATTCTGTGTCTGCGTTTGCGTTAGAGTGTGATGAGCAAGATCGTGGATTTGCGTTGACGGCTAGGATCTTACTGGATCTCACTGGCGAAAAGTCGCCCTATTTAAAGAAAAGAGGTAGGCTCCCACGGAACCACGGGAAAACTTGATCTTACATTAAAAATATGTGATTGGTTAAAAAATTAACCAATCACTACACACGTACTAAACAGAATAGGTAAGTATACTCAGAACCAAGGGTTCAAAGGAACGACTGCGATGGCTAAATTGTCCTATACAAAGGTAGTAGTAATTTATTAGCCAATCGTAGGCGAATAAAATGACTTGGAGTGTATGTGTGTGTGAAAAACATAGCAACCGCTATATCCTGACATCGAGTTCAAGTCTTTTAACAACTTCAAACACATCGTCTTTTCTAAATTCAAGCAATTAGTTAAAGGTAGGAGATTCTAAAAAAAATTGAACAAACAACTTCTCAATTTGTTCTCCATACAATTATCGATGTGTGCACAAGTGAACTGAGTAGAATATAGAGTATCCCGGATTTTATGTTACGAATTTTATCTCTCTGCAAAATTCAAACATATGGCTGCGAACGTGGTTCACTTAAAAAGAAAAATAAGTGAGATTTTCTACTCAGTTAGGGACGAATACAACCACAGATGACGTATAGAAAACAAACACGTGATGTAAAATTATACTTATTTTAATATAATAAAGATATAGAGTGGGAGAAGAAGGAGACGATAAATAAAGAATACGAGAAACGATAGAAAATATAAAAATTGTCATAAGAGAAATGTTCAATGGTTTACTTATCTGTCAAATAATATTATCAACGATTTTTCATCATTATTTCTTTTTCTTTTCTTTTTAGAAATAGTTCAAGGTGGACAAATCTTGTTTTGTTTTGGTTGAGTTGTTTCCCTTTATATATAGAAATATTTTGTTCAATCAGTGTTGTTTATTTGTCTGATTATCGTCCTGAAAGTGCTTTGCTTTTCATTCATGGAGAATACAGTCCATCTTGGCTTTTGGGTTCCTGATGATCCCGGAAGCTTCTGTCCATCTCTGGAAGATTGGAGGACAATTTTACATGAGATCCAGCCCACGGAGAAAGAAATGAACATTTGCTCATTTTCTTGGTGTAACGGCTACAATTCTTCTGACTAGTTAGTGCATGGATGCACCTAATGTTGAACGCTACGTATGAAATAAAATCCAATTGTTGGGCGCTACATATGAAATGGAACTGTTGAACTAATGCAAAAGCAGTCAAGGCCGTTTTGTTGTGACCTAATTCTGTGATCACCTGATATTTGTGAGTTCTTAATATTATCCAATTTTGAAGAAAATTTTGAAAGAAAGAATAAAGGACAAATTATTAAATTTTAAGAAGGGGATTTATACTTAATATCAGTACTTCAAATGATTGATTTAATTCAATTTAATTACGTTTAATATAAATAAAGAGGGTCATATCACATCTCCATACCTAAAAAAAAAAGGAAAAAATTTTTCTTGAGACAAGGGTTATTGTATGAAATTAACATACAATTTACCATGCTTTTTCTGTATGGTGCATGTTTATTTTTCCTGTTTTTATCCTCGTAAAAACAAGCTTAAAATTACACTACCACTACCCTTGTGGTGTGAGTGAATACACCAGAACTACACCTATTATCTAAACAGTTGATTAACTGCACTACAAAAGGTACACATAGACAGATATTGATGTGTGCTTGTGTGTATGCATGTGTGTCTGTGTAGGTGTGTGCAGATATCTATGTTAGTTTGCTTGCTGTTATGTAAAAATGAACCTTTTAGTCATCATTATTTTTTAGTAAGACCTAACATAAGCCCTTTTTTCTGTTGCCCAAAAAGCTTTGACTTTTTAGAACTGCTTTGTTCATTATGTTTGCTAAATCAAATTAAGATCAGAAAATCCCAGTTAATATTTGTACTTTTAAAACTATTATTGATTTCTTTATTAAACTCCTTTCTGTATTCTGTCACTGGACATGGAAGTGAAATTCAAAGCTGATGTTTACTCTTTCAGAAGTAACAATCAGATTCCACTGAATATCTTCTTTGGTACATTTGCTGCCTGCCTGAAGATTTTCTACTCTCAAGAATTCTGTTAATTAATTGCCTTATCCAGACAAGTTAGTCATTTTTGTAAATATTATCTGTGTGTAGTTCTGAAATTTATAAAATAGTTATCAATATTGTTTTATTAATTCTTTTAGCTAAATAAATTTACTTGCATCATTTACATTATTATCCTCATCTTCATTGCCATATTCACAACGTTTCATCTATTGTAAGCTTGGGCCTTCTTCAGGTGATTGGAATTTTGAACTGAACCCTTTATTTCATCCACTGGGGTAGATTGTTCCAGTTCCACTTGCCATACCTCTTTCAGATGTCTCAGTTATTTTCCTTTAACTCAACTTTCCAAGTTTTGGTTCACCACTGCTGTGGCCTGGTATTGAACTCACAACTCTTTGAGTTTAATCACTGGATCTAACCAACGTCTTAATCCACTGGGCTATGTGTCCTTGAGGACAAAGAGTTGTGAGTTCAATACCAGGCCACAGCAGGGGTGAACCAAAACTTGGAAAGTTGAGTTAAAGGGAAATAAGTGAGACATCCAGAAGAGGTGTGGCATGTGGAATTAAAACAATCTATCCCAGTGGATGAAACAAAGTTTGAAATTCCAATCACCTGAAGAAGGCCAGAGTGTACAACGGTCGAAACATTGTGAATATGGCAATGAAGATGAGGATAAAAGTCCGAATAATGTAAATAATACAAGTAATGATAAGACCTTATCTAAGAGATATAGAGGTCGAAATGTTGTAAATATGACAATGAAGATGAGGATAGCAGTCCAAGTAATGTAAATAATGCAAGTAATCATAATACCTCATCTCAGAGATACAGACAGATATATTGAGAGACATGAATATAAAGGCCAGAGAGTACAATGGCCAAAACATTGTGAATATGGCAATGAAGATGAGGATAACAGTCCGAATAATGTAAATAATGCATCATACTACCTCATCTCAGAGATAAAGACATATCCTGATGAATGCCAGGGAGTACAACGACCGAAACGTTGTGAATATGGCAATAAAGATGAGGATAACAGTCTGAATAATGTAAATAATGCAAGCAATCATAATACCTTATCGCAGAGATATAGATATATACTAAATAAATTTGCTGCAAACAATTGTAAATGAATTTTTTAGGATACACAAGTTGTATTAGCAGAATTCTAATTTCAAAAATTGAATTGTAGAAACCCAAAGAAACATTTCATTGGGTTTGAAATGCTATGATATATTAAGTTTGATCTGAAATTAAACCGATCTGAAAATAGGAATTATAAATGTTTAAAAAATTCAGAAAAAAAGACTAAAAATGAAAAATGTAAATTTGACTAAAATTCAGAATTGAAATTAAGACCATATTTAGCTTCCACTTTCACAAATTAACTGATCGAAATTATTCAAGCTAAGATGTTAAATTTATTGCCAGATTTCAACAAAAATTTTTACAGAATTAGAACTTGCATGAAAATGCTAGAAAGAGAAATTTTTTTTTTTGCAAATTATGTAAATATTTTGCTGTTGATCAATGTAACTATTTCCTTTCCCTTCAAATTTGTCAGTTATTTGCAACTTTTAGACAGATGGAACTATTCCGTCTTAGAAGTGACTAGCAAAATTATCATAACTTTGATCATATATTTGTGATTTAGTTAACAGAATGAATAACCATGATTATTTACTGTGGTTAAATTTTTCAGAATTTCCAGAAAATTTTCAATTTAACAAGAGAATAAAGAAATTTTTATTAATAGCTTTCAATGCCTTTCATGTTACAAGATCTTGCTCTGTAATTTTTATTATTTACTCATTTCACAGAAAATTAAATGTGTGTGTTTCAGAGTCCATTAAAATATTCATAATCAACATAATGTCTACACAACTGACCTGCAACCTTTGTTACAAAGAAATAATTTTACATTGCTCATGTTTGTAGTTTCAAGACCCATTTTTTATTTAATGCAGAAATTTGGTTTACAGAGAGTCAAAGTTCATGGCAGATAATATATGAATTTCAGAAATCTGTGGATTTAGAATTTCAATATGAAATCAATATTTAATAAATTTGCATTTAAAGTATTGTCTCTTTAGAAATTGAAATCATTTGCTAATGATATTTTTGTATTTTGTTCTGCTTTGTAGAATTTAGTTATTCCTTTTATTCATTTTTCTTTACATCTTTAGTTAATCAACAGAATTATTTACAAAATGTAGATATATAAAGAAATATAAACAAAAGAGCAATAAATATTTATACAAGTTTACTTGTTTAACATTAACAAAAGGTTTTCTTGCAAGAAATTAGGAAGCTTAGTTTTATATAGGAAAAATTATGAAAGGAAATTTTGAATTATTAAAATACAATTAAATGTAATTTTCTTGGGATCATTAATTCTATAAAAGTTCAAATTCATCTTTATTTACTATATTATTTAAGAATCATGCATTATTGATAATAAACAATAATGCACACAAGTTTCATTTGGTAAATGGTTGTCAATGAACAATTAACATCTAAATACTAACAATATCCTTGGAGCTTTTGATGCATGAAGAAATATCTAATATCTTTTGATGCATGAAGAAATATCTAATATTAAGGCAGAAATTTTTTATAAATTTTGTAGATTTGACAATTATCAATAAAATTATAATGTTTTAAAATGTATTTATCTCATTTTCTGTTTCTACATTATTGACTGAAATTTAATTAGTATCTTTTCAAACTGAAGTTTTTGTTTATTCATATAAATTATTCTTTAAATACAGATCAATATTTTCAATTATCTTCTTACTAAATAAAGCATACAGTGGTACATTGGCTTAAATCATTTCCAGTTAAGTCATTTTTGAAGATAAGCTGGTTTTTCTCAAACATCATATGGAAAAAGAAAACTCGCCTTATGTCATTTTACTTGATTTTACAACAACCATTAAAAATATTAGAAACATCAAAACACTAAAATAACAATAAGCACATATAAAATCATATTTACATAAATTTTAAAATAATATTATGTATACTATATATATCATAAAATCATCAAAAACAAAAAATTAGCATAATAAAGTATGTTCAGCAGATGTCCTTATCTCAAATTCCTGTCGACAGATGCCACTCATGAGTTTTTTGCTCCAACACCATATTTAGAATTCAGACTTGTTTACATCTGTGCTCTACCGTTAATGTTCTTTCATTTATATTTCAATTGTGTTTTAGAATATATTTTCACCCATGGCTCTAAAGAAAAGTCCCAGTACAAGTGCTAATGCTAAGTGTAAGGCTATATCATGGGAAGATAAGGTGGAAATTAATTATTTTATTCAAAATACTGTATGTATATATCATAAATACTGTAATAGGCAATAGGAAGTGCTTATTTGAGGTTTATAGTGTGATCATTTTGATTTAAGTTGTTTTTCAACCTAAGTCATGACCTCTGAAACCAATTAACAACGTTGGTTGAGGTATACCTGTATTCTGAAACTGTTACTTGTATAAAAATATCTGCTAAAGTTAAAATTTTTAACTTTACAGAAACTGCTTTCTCCAAAGAAACAAATTTTTCAGTTGCAAATAAATGAATATTCAATAAAAACTATTGTAGGAATTTTGAAACCTTTTTATAAGCAGACCTTAGTAATCATGTAAAAAAGTTTCTTGATTATCTAAGACAATAAAAGTATAGTAATATTAATTTTTCATATTACTCCAGTGTTAATCATCTTATATACATTAAATTAAAACATTACAGATAAAAATGTATTATCTATAATTCTCAAAATGTGTGTGTGTGTGTGTGTGTGTGTGTGTGTGTGTGTGTGTGTGTGTGTGTGTGATCGGATGTTGTTTATGCATTTCCACAGTTTTCATCCGATTTCAATGAAATTTTTTTTGTTTGATAGATAATTCTTTACTGCCAGTTTTGAGCCCAAACTGGCTGGAAAAAATTACAACCTTGAAGGTGAAAAATCGATAAAACTTATTTTTTACACTTTGAGCAAAAATCAAAGGCAAAATTTAATGTGTGTAAAAAAACAGCATTCAATCAATTTAGAGAGTTGAAATCTAATGCAAAAGATTGTTACAATTATAAAAAAATTTAATTTTATAAATAAAAATAATCATATATTAATATTATGATGGTCCATGGAAGAGGTTCCTTCCCTGCAAAATTGAGAACCCAAAAAAGCCATTTTCAAGGTCACCCCACTTCAAATTATTAACCCCCCACATTTGGGGATGTGCCTCAGTTGCACCCAATTGTTGTTACTAATATTGATTTTCAGGTGGACTAACTTTAAACTTAAACTGCTCCAACTGAATGGCAAAAATTCACAGTAATGAAACACCTGGTTGAAGACAGGTTATACTGCTAGTATTTAACTAAAATACAAAATGTCTAATCATTTATCACCATAATTTCATTACAAGTATGTTAAATGAATTGAATCTAGAAAATATTCCGTCATGAAATTGCTACAATTATGCAGGGACATTATTAGGAATATAGTCTATCCATCTGCATAAAATGCTGCATAGAAACACTTAATAATAAAAGTGATAAATCATTTTTTTTGCATAAAACATTTCTAAATATTTTTTCAAATTTTCTCTGGCAAAAAGTAACTATTTGCAAGGTGAGTTTGTGACATAAAACAATTTTGTCTAGGTTTAAATTTTGTTAGATTCTTTCCACCAGCAGTGACAATATTTATGCTTTTAGTGATATTAACAGTAGGAAAAATATCTGGAACTTTCAACAGTTCTAATATTACATAGGAATTACATAGAAAATAAAATGGCCGTTGGAGCCTGAGGAGGGATTTTGAGATTATTGATTTCCCTCTAGTTAAGATTGATGTTAGGATGAATATTTGAGCAATAGAAATGAATTTTGATCACCAGCATGGTAAGCAGAAGGAGAATTTGTCTCATAGAGTTGTAAAACTGATGGCAGTTAAGCTAGAAAGGAAGTCTCACTTTTGTAGAGAGTTGAAAATAAAATCAATGGATGTTGCTATTTCATAGTCTTCTGCGTTTTGGCAAATGTGTCAAATTAGCTAAAATCTTTAGCAGAGAAACTTCAGCAACCTATTGAAAAATCTCATCGTTAGTCATACAACATTATCAACAAAAACATTCACCCTAATAAACCTAAATATAGATATTCTTAGAAGTAAACAAACTGATAACAGAGAGAATCAATTAATCTCTATGTAAAATATTTTTTACTTTTATTATTTATTATTATTTCCTTTGATTTTTGTTGTATACATATTTCCTTCTGGGTACCAACCAGAGACCTAAGGTCAGAAATGATATTATGATATTTTCCACTGCACATTTGTGTAAAAAAGAAAAACAATCTAAAAGCACACAAATTTTGAATAAAGCTCTTCAGAGGATGTAAGTTGTGTTTGTGAGAACAATTTTTGTATTTCTTGTATTTCAGCTATCTGTTCAATGAGTCTATAAGAACCTTTTTCAATCAAATCAACTTAAATTATTATTATTATTATATGCCTAGTTGCTCACATCAGATATCTGCTGTTTATCAGAAGAGATAGATTTCCATCACCTTTTTAGGACCTTCACAGAGTGCTATGGTTTGAACAGTCACTGCTTTGAATTTCCAGTTCATTCCATTCTGTCTACATTGCTTCTGGGAATTGTTCTAAGTGCATTAATTATTCATATGTCTGATCTGAACTTTCATATTTGACACCTTTTGTAGCTTCCAAGCAAAGTCTTGGTATTTTGTCAAATTTCTGCCTTTTTTTCACATTCACCTTGAAATTTGCAGGCACATCCATTGGATGTGCCTGCGGATTTCAATCTATTGGATTCTTCTTTCTCTGTTTATGATTGTAACAACTGATCTTAATTTGACATGATTGTTGGCCTGGATCTCTAAATCACGGAGCATTTTATTGGCTCTGTTGTCTACAAAAACCACCGATTTGGGTTAATACCACCTGTTTAGATGGTTAAAGCCAAGTCATTTTGCACATGTCTGTTTTAAATTCCTTGTGAACCAGCTTCCATCATTCATTTAATATGTGTTTCACTACCGCATCTTTTTTCCACAAATACAGTATTTATTTTTTTTTTGTTTTTGAGTTTATTATGACTACTAATACTACTGTTTCGACACCAGGTGTAAACTACAGCAATTGCAGATGAAATGACATTAATATGGTTCATAGGGAGAAATTTAAACAGAGAAACCAAATCACTGTGAAAGACAGCCAAAACCATCATGACAAACAATTATATTGCTGACGGTAAACCACATCTGTGTCCTGGGTAAGACGATAAACTACTTCCAACAGCAAGGCCTCTGATCAGGAGGTTTTGAGGAACATAGAACCATCTCTTAATTGCTGGTGTTATGGCCCCAGCTATGGGTAAATAGTTAACCTCCAAACTGGGTCAAAATACTATGAAAGTGTAAAAATAGGTTATAATACCTGAAATACTAATTACCAGCAATACATTTTTGAAAAAAAATATTACCAGTGATACATATTTGAAGGAAAATTATTACCAGAAATAAATTTCTGAAGAAAAAATGTTACCAACAATAAAATTTTTGTCAGAATTAAATAACCCACTGAGGTTGATATGCCAAACCAAACCAAACCAAACCAAAGCAATTATATTGCTGGGATTTTGAAAATACAGAAAATAAATAAAAATATATTTTCAAATTCCCTTTATAACTATGATTTCATCAAGTCTAAAAATAGACGCATAAAAGCAGACTTGGTTTGTCACCATGTTGATGCAACCATAAGCACACCATGGGACTTTCTCAATCAATGGGAACATGACAAAAAATATTAAATTTTGGCTTTCGTTTGGAGTCTATATCTGGCTTATATTAGAACTGATCAAAAGCCACTTGTAATGACTCAGAACAAACATACACAAGAGTATCCCCAGCAAGTACACACACACAGGAACAAACATGGTGCATTCACTTTCTCAGACTAAAAAAAGTTTCCCATTTGGCACTCATGACATACAGAGTGATTAACCCAGGTGAGATGAAATATTTGCCTGAACACCCAACTATATTGACCACAAAAAAGAAACTTCCCAATTTTGTTACTTATATTCTTAAATATATATACATACATATACAGGATACGATGGGTAAATTATCGCCATTTTATATTTTTAATTTCATGCATGCATGTTGTTTGTTTATGATTTTGTCAACTGCACAGTATAGTAGGGTCAGTTGGGCACCGTCTGGGGGAAAAAGTGCACCATACCATAATTCACTCTGCCAGAAATTTGGAAATGGCATGCTGTACTGCTCGGCATTCTTTCCTGAAGCTCCAAAATAAACAGTGAAGAAGATTAAAAAGAGTTGGATGAGTTTAATGGTGATTATGAAGGTGTGGCAGCTCAAAAAACTCATTCTGATAAGAAAAAACTCCGACCCAGCATGAAGGCCAGCATCATGTGCCTTGAGGAGGTAGTGCTGTCCTGGATCAAGAGGGTGGTTACTGGAATACCCTATCTATGTCTGACAACATGACTCTACACCATGCCACACAAGCAGGAGAAGCTAGTCATGACAGTCAGACAATTTCTGTGACAACATCAACCCTTAAATCTGACCACCTAAACTCCCCAAACTACATGATTATTATGTGGGGCACAGTTGTGTAAGAAAGCAACAAAACTCCTTGTAACATCAAAGATGAACTGAGAACAAAGATTATGGCAGCATTCACCAACTTAAACAAAGAAATCATTCAGAGGAGTTCCAGGAGATTCTGAAGTCATCTGGATGCCGATCTGTAATTTTGGTAAATATATCTGTTAAAATGAGATGCCGGTGTTATTTTCATTTTTGCATAATTTGATAGACAATTTATCCATCGCACCCAGTATATTTGTTAAAATGAGATGTCAGTTTTTTTTTCATTTTTGCTTAATTTAGACGACAATTTATCCATTGCACCCTTTATATAACATAATGCTAAAGATAACTTAGTGTTATGATCTTCTTTCCTTTCACTAACTTCAACAAGGAGACCGTCTAGAAGAGATGCAGGAAGTTATATAGAGGACATGGTTGAAGCCAATGGCAGTTTCGTTGAATAAATTTACTCTTTAGTATTTCAAGATATTTTTGTGTAATTTTGTTAAATATATCTGTTAAAATGAGATGTTAGTGTTATTTTCATTTTTGCATAATTTAGACGACAGTTTATCCATCGCACAGATATTCACAGCTACATATATTACACACATAATCATATATGCATATATATATGGACATTTGATTTTCCCAAACTTTATTTCTCTAGACTTTTTACAAATTCTTTTTAAAGATTTTGAAAACACTTCACTTTCACTTGTCACCAAAATTGATATTAGATTGTATTGAAATTTGCTCGACGGTATAGTTTTATTCTTCATTTTGGGCATGCAAAGGATCATTTGCTCGTTCTTTCTCTTATCTAAACATCATCTTCCCTTTTCCTCTAAAGGGATTAGCAATAAACAGTTTCAGTCAATTGTCAAAACAAGGCCACCAACAACCAGTAGTAGCCCATGAAACAATATTTAGGTCAAGATAAGACACAGAAGAATAGCAAATGCAGACTATGTGGTGTCATAAATGAAATAGTCAAATACGTAGTAAGTGAATGCTGCTCAGAGGCTTAAAAAGAGAATAGGTATAACTGTAATCAACCTGGAACTGGGTAAATGACTGTGAATTGCCAATACAGACCCACATTATATGCATAAATCAAAATCTGTCTTAGAGAAAAAAATGCACAAAATTCTCTGGGACTTTGAAATTCAAATGGATTACCTTATACAGGCCATAAGACAGGATTTAATTATATGGACAAAAGAGAAAAACATATCAAATATAGGGTTTTGTTTCAACAAGATCACAGAGTAAAAATGAAAAACAGCAAAAAGCTGGATAAGCATTTAGAGTTCAACAGAGAATTAAAGAAATTATGTAACATGAAGATAACAGGTTGTGCCAGACGTTGTTAGAGTTTGGGAAAAAAGTTTAAAAAGTTTAGCAAGAAAGCTGGAAGAACTAAAATTTCAAGAAAGAATTGGGACCATCCAGACCAATGGCATTACCGAAAATATCTAGAAACCTGAAATGAGTGCTGGGATATAGAAGAAACTTGAATTTTGGTGAAAAACCATCAGGGGCTACTGTTATGAATAATAATAATAATAATAATAATTGAATAGAAAATAAACTTTGAGATAGGAATTGTCTATGTATAGTTTTACTTTTGATTCAGAACAATCAGGTAGCTGCAATTTTTTTTTTTTTTTGATATGAAAAACAAATTTGACACTTTGTGTTGCAAAAATCAGCTGGTAAATACAATGGCTGTTGCAGATTGCAAGTAACTGTGTTTATAAGCAGCAGTTTTTAATTATCATTATTCTTGCTTAACCAAAACCCATTCTTGATGTTGGATATTATCTGATTTATTTGACTTTATAATAGCTTCAAGGAAAAGCAGTGTTGACAATCCACTTTTTATTGTTAAAGATTTGATTATACAAGGGTATCCTGAAAAGCTCTTTTCTGCAAAATTTTGATGTTCAATCATTTGGTCAAATTTGCAAAGAGGATCAAACTGGGAACATTTCAGAACCAACTCACTCAATAGATTAAAAATTATTAAAATAAAAGAGAGAATTTTTGCATGAAAATATATTTTATTCATTCTTTCAATGAGTGAGGCTTTCATTTCTTCTGGGAATTAACTTTCTAAGTCTTCAGAGGTGAGGTTCAATTTAAAGTGTAAATATAATGTTAAACTGAAACCTTGTTTTGTGTTCATTTCTACACAGGAAGCAGATCTTTTTCATTAGTCCATAACATTCATAATTTTAAAGTATGGAAACATAAAAAGAACAAAAAGGATAAATTTGCATTTTCTCCTTCTCTTTCATTATGAAGTTACTTTGTACTGTTACAAAAAAATAATAACCATAATATTAGTAACCATAATACTAACTCCACCCATAACTCCTAACTTAATATTTTCTGTTAGAAAAAGAAAGTTCAGCTTAATTGTTTTCTTTACTTTTTAGGCTTTTGTATTTTTAAACTTACACACATCTGCATAATTTTACATAATTTATACTATTTACACTTAGATATTGTCCTCATATTTATTCAACCAGGAAGTTTCATTCAGTAAGAAATCTCTAGTACAAAAATGCACAAGCCATTTTTGTCATGTTCAATGATTTACAACACCTTCTCCATAAACTCCACTAATTTTTACTGTTTGTGTCATATTTTTACCTTTCTTAAACTAAAAAAGCCTAATATTCCAAAATTTGCTTATTTCCAACCATCTTCAATGTTAGAATCAATAAATACATTAATTTGGACAATTTTTGTTTAACTGATATAACATATGACAATAAACTTGCTTTTTGAATGAAATGCTTCTAACACCATTTTTAACATCAAACAGAATTAATTTTTGGGATAGCCTAATATTTTTATTCCAAAAAAGATAAATTTATAGTTTATATAAAGAACAATTAAAAAAATTGTAAATTACTCAGAAAAATTGGAAGAACAAATTATAGATATCTTTCATTTTGTAGACTTGGAGTTAAAAAATAGAAAACGGGAAAGAATTACTTTTAATTCCAAAAGTTGACCTGTCTGCCAAATTGAAAGAAGACATTCATTTCAGATATTTATCTCAGAGGAGACATGGTGGAATAATGAATACTGACTTGGATTGAGGAATCAGAGAGCCAAGTTTGAATTTCAGTTGAATCCATTACATTCACTTATGTGCTAATACCCTTGGGAAAGGTATGAATCGTCTTCTTCTACCCCACCCCAGCTATGGGTAAATAGCAGGACAGACTGGGTTCTATAGCCTTGGGTGGCAGCTGGTCTACCGCAGAAAGAAATGCCAACCTACTGTGAGAAAAATCTGCCTCGTCAGTCATGTATCGAAAGATACATGATCGCCTAAGCGTGTATCACGCATGGCACATAACTGACTGATCTATTTTGGAGATATTCAAATCAATCTGAACTTGTCAACTTTTTCTAAATAAACAAATATTTTTCTAAATGTTCATCAGTTTATTTCCTTTAAATTACAAATATCAATAATTGTTGTTAATATTTGTTTGGTCCCATTTTATTTCAGTCATTTTATTTAGACTTTCAATAAATTTTGATTTCTAGCATTGAGAAAAATATAAGTCTGGTGTGTGTGTGCGTGTGCGTGTGTGTGTGTGTGTGTGTGTGTGCGTGTGTGTGTATGCTTGTGTGCGTGTGTGTGTATGCTTGTGTGTGTGTGTGTGTGCGCTTGGGTGCGTGTGTGCTTATGCGTGCGTGCGTGCTTGTGTGCTTGTGTGTGTGCTTGTGCGTGTGTGTGTGATTTGTAAATGAATATTTGGGCATTAATACAGATAGGTAACAGACAGACACAAAATTTACACAAAGTTTCGAAAGAACTGATTAATGCAAGTAATGATTGAACTGGAAGGAGACAAAAATAAAAGCAGTTATTTTGGCAGAAGTAAGGCTGAATTTGGGAAGCGGAAGCTGGAGCGAAGCTGAAGAAAGGAGAGAAAAGGTTTTGCATTGATCCTTGAAGAAAGTGAAAGCAATCATTCACTTGTCAGCATCCTCCTCCTCCTCCTCCTCCTCCCTTGTTTTGTCTCCTGTAGACTGAGTTGATGTGCCAGAACTACCTGCTCTCAACATGTTGTCATCCCCACCTTCAACCCACTTTTTCTATTTACCCTCTAACCTTACACCACTCGCCTCATCTTCCACCACTCACTTACCTGATTCTAGACACACACTACCAGTTTGTTTCACTGTCATGCTACCTCTCTTTACTCATTTTCTCCCTAATCCAGTTCAGCGTTTCATATCTTTTTCCACTTTCTCCCACCTTCTCATCTGAATCATCTTTTTTTTTCATCATCAATCGAATAACTTTTTATTATCATTTAACTCTTTAGTTTTTCACACTTTTCTGCCATTTCTTCATTTTTTTCCGTTCAATTACGTTTCTAATTCAGCGCTTTCTCTCTTGTTCCCACTCTCCGCTTTTATACCTCTCTCTCTCTCCTTCTCTCTCTCTCATTCTCTCATCATTCTCTCTCATTCTCTCTCTCTCTCTCTCTCTCTCTCTGGACACTGACAGTCCTTCCCATTTGGTTACCGCAGCAGCGTTAGTCACAATCATATAACAGTATCTTTTGATAAGAAGATCTCAGTTGTTTATTTCACCACCACCACCCCCCCTCTCTCTCTCTCTCTCTCTCTCTCTCTCCCTCCCTCTCTGTCTCTCTCTCTCTGAATTCGGGCAGTGCAAAAAAAATCTTTTCCTCTCAGTCTCCGGCCTGGATAAAACAACATTAGACCAGCAGATAGGATTGAACAGTAGAAGAAATCTGCTTTTTTTTTTTTTTTTTTTTTTTTTTTTGTAAGTAGTAACTACATATGCAAAATAATAATAATAATAATAATAATAATAATAATAATAATAATAATAATCAACTGAACATCATTGACAATAATGTTTTTATATTGAATTCGTTTCACATGTGACTAAATATTTTTTACTTTTCTCGGCTCACAAATCGCGGAGAAAAAAATGGTTAAAAAAATGCCCAAAATCCGCATGCCTATTTTCAAGTACTTGTCGATTGTCCATCTATTCCAGTAGCAGACGATTGGTTTATTGTTAGATGCTGACACAAACAACAACAGTGGAGCAGTCATTCCTCGTCACTGCCTTCTTCTTCAACTCTGGCCTTCCAACACATGGAGGCAACTATAAAAAACCACTTACTTTTTGTACAAGTCTACGTTTAAGTCATTTGTTTGTTATTTTGATACAAACTAACTACCATTCTTAGAGGTAAGATGAATGTTTTATACTCCTTCCTCAGAAAAATACAACTGCATTGTTTTGTTTTGGTTTTCATTCATTTAACTTAAAATAAATTGTTCCTTTCATTTTTCCTTTTCTTTTTTTTTTTAATGCTAGAAACGTGGATCAGTTAAGTTAAAGCCTAAAGAAAGACCATGAATTTTTTTTATGATCAACCCTTCTTCATTTCTAAGATTATCGCAGATAATGGAGTATATTTTTAACTATTTTTGAACTTTTCTTGCTGTAATCAATAACCAGGTGTTAGTTTGACATTTTTAAAGCAAAATGAAACACTTAGGCGCTGAATAGCTTGTAACCTTTTAAAAATCCGGGGTGGAGAGGTAAATTTACTTGGCACCTTCTTAGAGAACTTAACCTTAAAAATAGAGGGGAAAGGCTTGATAAATACTTGACTTCTTGTCTATCTAATTTCTCAGGCTAAAAGTCACTTTTAATTTGAAATCTGAAGAAAAACAAGAAGTGAGAAAAGGTTTTGTTTTATTAATAATTTTTATTAAGTTGTCAAAAGTCAAAACCAAGACAAGGTGTAAAAAAGAAAAAGAAAGGTGTTTGAAGAAATATTACACTAAATTTTAAAATATTTAAAAACAAAAGAAAAACATTTATAAAAATTTATTAATGACCAAATTTTCATTTGCATTTTTACTCAACTAACATTAATTTTGTTAACACAGAAAAACATGAAACAATACACAGCTGAGTTTTCTGCTTTATTGTCATATACATTGAAAATAAAATTTATAGAATTTTTTTTGCATTGCAAGAATTTATCTTAAATTTATTTGAATTCATTTTCCAGTTTGATTATATATAGTTTTTATGAAGTTATTTTCCTTCAAAATTGTATCTCACCTTTATTTACAAAATCACAAGATATTTATTGTCATGGCAATATTTAAAAATGAATTGTTAAATCATAAAACAATAAAAAGACAGATATCAAATGCATTTGGGAAAAACCTTATTTTCTTGAAATTCAGTTCAGTTCATCTTTTTTTTATCACTGATAGAAAAAAAGGTCTTTTCTTGAATTTCCTATCAATAAAGTAACTAAATAAATCAGTTGTTTGAATTAAAAATAATCACATATCAAATTATTTTTCATTGACTAATTCTTTTTAATCATCAAATTGTCATTTTTTATTTTTATTGGATGGGAAAGAAAACACTTCCAAAAAATGTCAGTGTTGTATTCAGTTATCTAAATGCCATATGAACAAATTGGTTGCTTTCTAATTAAAGAATATTTTTAAACACATAAATAAAAATACATGTAAAACAATAACATTAATGTCAAAATAGAGATCTTACTGTGTTCATGTCCACACATAAATATAATTAAATAATATCCACTGTCTGTTTAGACACAACCCAACTTAAAGCCAGTATGTAAAAATGAAAGTTGAAACAAACTGGAAATGAAATGTTTCTAAATTTTCAGACTGTACAATTTTTATTATGATTATATTGTAAAATACATAATACACTGAAGTAAAAGATTTCTTTAAATGAAATGATAAGGTTGTATTCTGTTTTAAGTTGACAGTTGAAAGGTTTTTGTCATAAAAATGTGAACTAAAATGACATTTTGGTTAACTTTCTTATCAGAAGAAACTTATTATATTCTAATGGTAATATCAGTGTTATTATATTCTAATGGTAATATCAGTGTTATTATATTCTAATGGTAATATCAGTGTTATCTTGCATTTTGGTCCAGATTGAGCAAACATTTTCTTGCTGAAAAGCTCTTTCTGACAAACCAGAGTAACTCCATTTGGAAAATTAAGAAATAACTAATATTTATTTACCTTTTATTTTGTTTTTTATAATTTTTCATCATGTTCATTACTTTTGCAGAGATGTAAAATTACAATATTATTACCAGAAGATGACAAGATATATTTTTCTTTTAAATATTTAATACTTGAATATAATGATTATAAAATACCATTGTCCTTGTCATGTAAACCTATTCTTATTCACAAAATTACATTTGAAAAATTCAACATTTTTTACAATTTCTTCTATGATTTTCTTTTCGTGACTAAATATTTCAAAATGTTTACAAAATTTATACAAATAAAACTTAAATACAAGCTTTAATTCCACATAAGTAAAAATTTAATTATTATTAAAATAAATTTTATTTTTGTATTCGTCATGTAAACCAAAATAGATAAAAATATTAAAATTGTTGAAATGTGGTTCTGCAAAATTTTTCTAGTGACATTGAGAATTGTGATCATTTGTAGCCATGAATTTAATTTATTTCTATTTAAAGACTTTAATTATAAAAGTAGATTTTTGTCCCTAAGAGTCACATATATTTGAGAAATCAAAGTCACTTTATGAAATTGTTGACAAACATTAAAAAGATTTATTTTAGACTTTACTCTTTTGCATTCATCTGATGCAAAGATGGTTTTTATTTATTATTAATTCATCAATTTCATTGAGAAGTTAAAATTGACTACAACAATTAAGAACAGCAATATTTTGGTTTTAGGGCATTTGCATGATTTTAGCCATTTGCATGATTTTGTAATGACTTGTAAAGAAAATATATTGTTGATAATATTTCTTCAAGTAAAGACTGATTTTATTCAATAATAATAGTAAACAAACCATTTGTAAAATGGCAAAGTGTATGTAAATAATGAATGTATATGACTATACACTAGTCTATGCATACAAATGAAATATTAAATAAAAATGTTGTCTAAATTCATAATTCCATTTTAATGATAAAAATCCTCTTAATCAAACCCACGGTGTAACTTATTTCTAAGAATCTATGATGTACATTGATCATTATGTATCAAAATACTAACTGCTTAATTACAGTTATATACATACAATGTTTCCAAAAAATAAAGACTAAATGTCGTCCTGGGTATGACGATAAACTACATCCGCGTCCTGGGTAAGACGATAAACTACATCCAGCAGCAAGGTCTCTGATCAGGAGGTTTTGAGGAGTGTGGAGCCACCTCTTAATTGCTGGTGTTCCCAAGTCTACCCTGACCCAGGGTGGTAGAATGTGTTAGGGTCCCAGCTATGGGCAAATAGCTAACACCCAAACTTGTGTAAAAATAGGTTTTAATAACTGTTGAAACTTGACTAATGCATGGAATAATAATACAACACAAAATGTACTTAGAACAAAATGTATTGAAACAAGAAAGTGTACACAATATTTACATATAGTCTTTTGTATATTCTTGGGAAGACCGTTCCTGGAGAATGTGTTGACTTAGTCGCAGTCGGGTAGAGTCTCTGGATTGAATCTCTTGATTCCTCACCTCGTCTTCCCGGTACCAACCATATTTATATGGTCGGTACTCCACTATGCAAATTAGGTGGATCCTACCACAACAATAACAGAAATACTTTGTAATAAAAAATTATTACCAGCAATAATTTTTGAAGGAAAAATTATTATCAGCAATACTTTAAAAAAAAAATATGCCAGAAATACAAACAGTTATACATTCTTTGAAAAAAATATGATCAGCTATAGATTTCTTCAAAGAAAAATATTCCCAGAAATAGATTTTTGAAGAAAAACATATTACCAGCAATAAAATTTTTTCGGCATTAAATAACCCATTGTGATTGATATGCTATAAAACAAAAACCAAACCAAACCAAAGACTAAATGCTAACTTTTTAAAGCCAACATTTTACCTTTAAAAATTTGCTGACTGTACTGATATCTTAACCAATTAATATGTATTTCTTTCACTGTAATACTTAACTTATCAACTACCTTGAACAACAAATACAAATGTGTCCCTTTTTACTATTTGTTACTGATTTTGTTTTAAATTTTAAGTAACCAATGATAATTGGGATTATTACAAACCTTTATTGGTTTTATATTAAATCGGTTTTCATTCAAAATATGCATTTTTGATGCTTTTATTAAAACAATTAAAATATTTTTTTCATTTACTGTGTAATATTTTGTTCCATAAAAATGTCTTATGCATATATATATACATTTATGTAGAAATTATTATTTCACATATTAATACAATTCTAAAAATCAAACTGATATCAATGATGCAGTGAAGACATCAACTTGACTAAGATGCAGGGCAGTATGAACAATAATTAATGACTTTGATATCATATTTTTAGATATTTTCTTTCTTTAATTTTTATTCTTGACATTAAATAATAACCAAAACAGAAATTCAAAATAAATGAACTATTTTTGAAGGAGCAGTTTTCATCTTGAATTTGAAAAATTCATGTCTTCATTGTAGTTCTCTGATTTTCATTTATTTCCAAAATTAAATATGTTTGCATCATTTGCTTTAAAATTATTTTAAAAACAAAATTTGTTTCTGTTTAATGTTTTTAATTCAGTTTTATAGATAAATGTTTGAGATTGCTACATTATTGATGTGATTCATTTATTTGAATAAATTAAAAAGAAATTAATAGATTATTTAGTTAAATCTTTAATAAGTTGGCAACAAAATAATTTTTTTCAATGTGTAAATCCTCAAATAATTGTGGGGCAAAATGATAGATGTTTAATATGCTCGTTAAATAAGTTGTAAATAAATTTTATTTTTCGAATTTAATTTTCATTTGATAAAAATATTATCTTTATCTAGAGTGATTATTGTTTTATACAAAAAAATAAAAACATAAAAAAATAAAAAAAAGAGAATTCTGTCAAGAAAGTGTTTCATTTTTCATTATAAAGACAGCTTCTTTTTAGATCAGAGCTACACTTAGTATGTTAGCAAAAATAAATCATATTTGGAAATTTCCTGTCTTGCAAATGCAATGAATACTCTCCTTTGAGAATGACAAGCACTTTGATCTAAGCAATTTCATAAGATTTCCATGGCAGGTCAATGAAATCATATTAACCTGGTCCCTTCATCTTTGGATATTCATTCATTCCCGGTGGTCTTCCTTGATTCTCTTAACAATTGCTCACTGAATGAGATGACTGACAAAGCACACATACTCAGCCTGAAGAAACACAGGTTTTTCCTTTAAATCAATCAAAGTAGCCAATCAAGGTACCATGAAAATCTCAGGAGACAAAAGAAAAATCAAAATTTTATCTTTAGAACTTAAATAAAAAGGAGTAAAATAAATAGTGAAATCTAATAATTTGACATTTTGTGAAATTTTATCTATTATATAATTTCACTTTATGTTTAATTTTTGGTATTATAATTATACAAATGAGCTGCATGTATTTTCATTAATATTGCATTCTATTATACTGAGTAATAAGCATTTTGAAAAATGTTATATTCATAGTTTTTCTTATATTCCATGCTAATAGAAATATATACTTGAAAAACAAGGTGGATAAAATAAGTAATGGTTTATTATAAAAAACCAGTACAATAAGAATAAATATAACAGTTATGCACAAGGTCATCGCAAGTCAATCCAGTAGTGAGTGCTACCATTGGAAGGTCGGTAGTTCTCGCGTAAATCTGAGTCGTACTCAACAGATCCTAGGCAGTCTCTGTAGTCCGTTGACTTACAGATACTTATAGGTAGTTACTACCTATAGTGTAGTCACTCATGGGGTGACAGGTTATCCCATTACATCAGTTTTTCATCAGAATAAACTGTATATGCATACAAATTTCTTTTCATTGTTGTGGTCAAAATAGTGAAATTTGACAAAGGTTAAAAATATTATTTATTCTAAGCATATGTTGTGGCTAACAAGCATAGTGAGAAGAAAGAATGGATGATGGTAGATATTTTGGGTCTTTTCATATTCATAGACTTTATTTGCTATTTGTAAATATGATCGATATGAAGAATATTTAAAGAAAATGTTTACACTCTCATGGATGTGTAACAAAAATATTCACTAGTATTTTTATATTTTCTAAGCATAATTTTGATTCTCAAAAACCGGTCAAGATGTCTGCACATGGCATCCTGAAATAAATAGAAGAGAAGGTAAAAGATATGAAATAAATAGAAGAGAAGGTAAAAGATATGAAATAAATGGAAGAGAAGGTAAAAGATATGAAATAAATAGAAGAGAAGGTAAAAGATATGAAATAAATAGAAGAGAAGGTAAAAGATATGAAATAAATGGAAGAGAAGGTAAAAGATATGAAATAAATAGAAGAGAAGGTAAAAGATATGAAATAAATAGAAGAGAAGGTAAAAGATATGAAATAAATGGAAGAGAAGGTAAAAGATATGAAATAAATGGAAGAGAAGGTAAAAGATATGAAGCAATGATTATAACAACACAATGAGTCAGCAGAGTTTTCTTACCTTTTTTCATTAGACTCTGCTCAGAGAGTGCTTTTATAATTTAGTCAAATGACTTTTAATAGAAAACTTCTTTTATTGGATTTCTCAAAATAAAAAGGAGTTTGTTGATATTTTTTTATCTCTATTGGGGGTTGATTATCAGATAATTTAGTGTTTGATGAAGTAATTTTACTCAAGCATTTTTAACTTAAAAATTGATTAAAAGGAAGAAAAATGAACAAGAATGTTTCTTAGTCTAACATGAAATGAAATAATTGTATATTTGACAAATTTTCTGAGATAGATCAGGAAGAATTAAGAGTAATACTACTTCTGTTTCATAATAGTTGTTACATTTTCATGCACATTTCTTATCAAAGTAATTTTCTAAGGAAATGGCTATTTATTTATCAATCCTACTTTTTATCACTTTAAACGTTATTTTTAGTGGATACTCATATTTGAATAGACACACCATTTATTTATTTAACAGTATATTTATATATTTTCCTCTACTGACCAAAATATTTGAGAAATCCTATTAAAGAGAAATATGGATTCTCTGGCAGTATTTGAACCTGTGTCCTCTGAGCAAAGGGAGATTGTCGTTAGATCTGACATGCCTTAACCTACTCAGCCACATAGCAGCCTTCCTATCAAGCAAAGTCTGAAATGTACCTTTAAGCAAAATCCTTCTTATATTAATTTCCTTGAAATTTTAATATCTTCTCAGTTTCATATCCAAAAGTAAACAATGTAATTTTCTAAGGTAATGGATTTTTATTTATCAACCCGACAGATTTTTATCTCTTTAAATGTGTCCAAGTCAGTTATGGCATGTCAGATTTGACAACCATTTCCCTCTGACCAGAGGGATGCAGGTTCAAATCCTGTTGAAGGAGACATATTTTTCTTTAAGATTTCTTGAATATTCAGGCCAGTAGACAAAAATAAATAAATATACTGTTAAATAAATAAATGAGACGTCTACTCAAATATGAGTATCCTCTAAAAATAATGTTTAATATGATAAAATACATTTCTTTTCCTAAATGCAACAACTATTATGAAACAGAGTTAATAAAAATAGTTTATCTTTGCTTCTGCAAAAGGAAAATAGCAGAACTTTTATGGATGAAACGGAATTTAGGTACTTTCATTTTTTCAAGCAATCCTAATGAAAACAAGAGAACAAATTTAATGCAACATTCAAAAATTTATATATATATATAACTTTTTAAACTGCTTTCCAATACTTATAAAATTAAAAATTGCCTTCCTTTACTTACAAAATTCAAAATTGCCTTTCCTTACTTATAAAATTCAAAATTGCCTTCTTTTACTTACAAAATTCAAAATTGCCTTCTTTTACTTACAAAATTTAACACTGCCTTCCAATACTTACAAAATTTAAAACTGCCTTCCTTTACTTACAAAATTCAAAACTGCCTTCCTTTACTTACAAAATTCAAAACTGCCTTCCTTTACTTACAAAATTCAAAACTGCCTTCCAATACTGACAAAATTCAAAATTGCTTTTCTATACTTTCAAAATTCAAAATTGCTTTTCTATACTTTCAAAATTCAAAATATGCCTTCCTTTACTTACAAAATTTAAAACTGCCTTCCTGTACTTACTATTGTGGAGTAAAAAGTACACCCCCAGTGACTCTATGAACTCACCCAATAATATAAAGAGTTCCATAGTATGAGGTTAGTAGTAGTCACACCTGTATCAGGCAGTTCACTGCCATGTTTGAGACAAGCTTGGTGAACTCTCTGCTTTGGGTAGAGAAGAATCCAGATGAAGCTATGCCTACAGGTAGAGTCTCATCTGGGGAGGCAGACAAACCTGACCTCATGTATGCTGGGTCTATGGGGAATTTTTGCCCAAGCCTACAGGCTCGGAATTGACTCACATAAAAACTGGCCTTGTGCCACATTCCACCTTGTTAGGAGGAGTGGGTAAATACCAGCCATATTTGAGTCAGGCAGTTCGCTGCCAGGCTTTGGGTAGAGAGGAACCCAGACGAGGCTATACCTACAGGCAGAGTCTCATCTGGGGAGGTTGACAAACCGGACACTGTGATGCAGGGTCTAAGGGGAATTTTTGACTGAGTATATGGACTCGGAATCGCCCCACATAAAAACTGGCCTTGTGTCACATCCCTCCTTGTGGGGAGAATTCGAGTCAGTCTTCATACTAACTATACAGGCATTATGCCAATAGCCTAAACCTTACGTATAAAGAATAATTAATGAATTATGTTATACCAATTATAAGCATGTGTTATAACAATAACCTTACAATAGGAAGTTACAATACTTTCAAAATTCAATGCATTTTGGACAATTAATTTATTTTGTGATGATCGACACTATCATCATTTTTTGAGTATTTATATTGAGTGATTTTGAATAACATCAGAAGAGATTTAAAAACAAGTTGTAACTTACTTTTAGTGTTCTGTATATTAAATTCATTGAATAACAAAGTATTCTGAAATTATTCCAGTCAGTGTTATTCAAAATGACTCAAGACAGAATATCCTAATTAATGTCATGTCTTTGATAATTTTCAAAAGATTCATATTCACTTTGTATTAACTAAAATTTTTATTTTGCACATTGATTTTTTTCGATAGTTACATCATTTTGCTTTTGTTTCTTTTTCTTAGTTAAATAATTGCACAATTCAAGAATATGTCAGCATTTTTCAATGACATTTACAAAACTACATGAAACTTTCCATCAACTAGAAAATAATCTTCTGCTGCATATTGATTATTTGGATTAAGAATAATTAAAAGAATAATTAAAAGTTGTCATTTTGACAAAAATAATGTGATTAATGGAGACTAAAATGTTACATTAAATTAATCAGTTATGCAAAAAGACCACACTTAAAAATGACAAGGAAAATACATTTATTTAAAGAGTTTGGGTTTTGAAATTAATCTCGTCATATTTTAGGACATCATAATGTTTTTATTTTTTGAGATCATACATCATATCTTTTTTGGCATTTAGTGCACTCTATTTATATGTATAGATTAGTTGTAACTGTTGATATGTCTTTAATATGAGCATAGAAGATAATTGTTTCTTTTAAGATAAAAATATGATAATACTTTAAAACCTTGTTTTTAATATTATCTCAATATGTCAACAATTATAAATATAATTTATCCATTAATAAGATAACTAGGATGTTATTCTGAGATGTTACTTTTAAGATTGAAACATTGCAAGACTTAACATTTCTTCAGTGATTAATTATTTTACAAACAAGAATTTTACACTTTGAATAGAGTCGGAGGAACAGAACATTTTTATTATCACTTTTTGTCAGTTGGAAAATTGATAAAACTATAAAATTGATATCCTTTTTATGAAGTACTTTATATTTTTGTGTTCTTTTGTTTTTGAAAATGTATTATACAATTTCAAAAATGTAAAACTAGTTTCAAAAACTAAAAACTGAAACCATTTAAAAGCTTTTTTTAATTAGAAAATTATCATTTCTCATGGATTTAATTATTTTTTATTTTACTTAATGTTAAAATAATAGACTGAAAATTATGAAGATAAAAGCATTAATTCTTGGACAGTAAAAGAAAAACTTATTGAACTTACATTCATAGAACTAGAAATAAATCCCTTTCTTTTATAACTGTTATGTAACAACGGTTCTTCTTCTCCATTTCTTTTATATTTTTCCAATTGTTAAATTCTGAAAACCCAATTCTTAAATGTTATATAAGTTGAAGTCATTGTTGAATTAGGAATTTGTAATGTTTGCAAGACATTGACTGTTATTGACTAAATAATCACATGTATTTTCAATACAGTTTTTCAGTATCAATTAATCTGCAACCTATGCCATTGAAAACAAGTCTCATATAAAAACAAAAAAGAGGACTTATTTTTATTGATCTCTTAGTTTTTCTTTACATCTTAGTGGTATCATAAAATCCAAATACTAAAATTAGTAAAGGATAAACACTGATAAAAATTACATTTTTAAATTGTTATTAGTCATCTTGAAAATCCTCTGTACTATATTTTTTATTGACTTAAGCACCAGTTTCTTATTCAGTTTGACTAACACTACACAGTAAATTACCATAAATATTGAATTATTGTTTGATGAAAAAAATGCATGACAACCATGTCAATATTTATTATAAGTTAATTCTATTCACATTATTCTGACAACTTCAATTAAACAACCTAATCTGACAATAACCTTTCTTAAATACATTCATTATTTCTGAATATTTTAATCATTTATTTCATCCAATATTATGCATCAAGTAAATCTTAAAGGATTAATGGTTATTATTCTTTATATAAAACTTTACATTTAATGACCAGTATTAGGGTACAAGAAATTCTGGGTTTTGTTTATATTCTTTTAATAATACTATACACCCCTTAGATGACTATTTTCTCCTCTAGGTAAATGTTACATAATTTTGAATCATTTTTGTAAGCTGTTACTGTTTTCATTATTTTTCATATTATTTTTGGTATGTTTTGGTTTGTATTTTTCAATTGCCATATATGTTTTCAGAGAATGGTGTTGAACACATATTTTTGTTGTTAAAGGATTTTTATATGTTTCTCTGTTTCCAAGTACCTTCTGTTATTTCTATATATTTTTGGGGGATTTTTTTGGATTTTACCTTAGCTTTATATATGAAGTTACTATGCAGTTAACATTTAGTGGGCATTCATACCTTATTCTGCAGATATCAAGATGTTTTGCCAAAAAATCTCTTTTAGTGTTATTTTGTACTTATTTTTTGATTTACTAAAAACATTTTTGTTTGACAAGTTGTCAGATAATCGTTAACTGATAGAAAGTCAGATTTCTTTGATTATGCTGTATTGTTGGTTAAAGGAAGTGTCTTTATAAAGTAGATTGTTGTTTTGTTTTCTGAATAGCTTATATATCTTCATGGAGGTTTAAAGTTGCATCTAAGCAGTCTATCTCATTTTGACATGTCAATTTTGAACACTAATTCTTTGAAAATGTTTATTTCTTTCCTGAGTTTACAGTCCTATATATATTTTGTTAATAATCCTAGCTAGTGTGTGTAAAATAATTCTAACAAGTTTGAAGGTTTCTGCTCTATTATAACTTCCTATAGTTGTGCTAAATATTTTCTATGTTCACTCGTTTCATGATGCCCTATATACAGAGTTCACTAAAGGATGGTCTGAAGATCACTTGAGGTTTAAAGATTGTTGACATCACCATTCAGTGTTGATAACTATGTCCACATGATAGATAGATAGAATTTCTTTTAAAGCCATTATTATGACAACTCTAACATGAATTCTAGTATAATTTCAAATGACTCATGTTGATTAGAAAACAAAATTAAGTGATTCTATGAAAAAATATATTTCTAACCAAATTCAGATTTCTATGGGTTTTGACTCTATGGATTACAACTTTAAAATAATATTAATAAGGAAATAAAACTAAATTTATCAACTAAACTATCAAATTAAATATGTGATTACCAAAATATTTTAGAAATTCAGCATTATACTATTTATGCTTTGTTGCTTAATGCTTCCCAATTTGTTTGAAGCCCTTCTCCATAGTTCCTGTTTTTAAGAACTCTGAGGAACCCTCTGACCCCTCAAATCATTTGCCCTATTAGTTTCTTAGCTTTTTTTGGCAAAGTATTCAATGCCAAGTTGGTTGAGCATCTTACTTCACATGACCTCCTTTTGGACAAACAATATGGCTTCCGTTTTCCCAGGATTACCACCAAAATTTTAACAGACATCTCTGAAGTTATCTATCAAGCTTCAGATAAGAATGGCAAAGCTTGGTGGCTCTAGACATCTTGAAGTTGTTCAACAGGGTTTGGCATGTTGTTCTTCTATAGAAGCTCGAGGTCTATAATGTCATGGGACATATGTTTAGTTTGATCCAATTATCCCTAACCAATCAAGTAATGAAGGTCATATTGAACGGGCATGCTTCCAGATTATTTCATACTAACACATTGGTCCCCCAGGTCTCTATCCTTGAACCTACGCTGTTTCTGATCTTCATCAATGATCTCCCTGATGTCATCAATTCCAAACTAGGTATTTATACAGATGAGACTATCAAGTATTTCTCTCTTAGGAGCAAATCCAACAGGTCCAACAAAGTAAAGTTGCCAACTACTCTTGAAAAGGACCTCCAATCAGTGGTTAACTACAGCAAGGAAGGTTGGTTCACTGTGTCATGGCCTCCAAATTTTTCTCATCAGAATCCATTTTGCACATTTAAAAATCTACCATTTGTCTGTGTATTGAATACTGTTGCCATATCTGGTCTGTTGATCCTACTGTACATCTCGAGATTCTTGACAAAATCTAGAGAAGAATCTGCAATATAATCAATCCTGACCAGGCATCTTATCTTCACTTACTTTCTCACTGATGTGATGTAGTTTTCCTCTATCAGTTCTACAAATATTTTCATGGCAACTGCCTGAATGAGCTTTTTGACCTGGTGCCCTGAGCAGATGAATTTATTAGATTGACAACTAGTTCTCACCACCTTACTGTTAAACTACCTAGATGCAACAGATGCTATTCTAATAATTTTTTTCTCACACTTCCCACATGTGGAACGCTCTTCTGATTTCTTGCTTCCCTGATAACTACAATCTTAAAAAATTTAAATGCAACCTCAATTTCCATCTTCTGTCTTCTTGAACCCTGTTCCTTTTTTTGTCCTTTTCTCAATCCTCCCTATTTTCAATCTTCTCATTCTCCTTCCCTTTCACTCTCTTTAACTTCTGCAAGCCAGTGGCATTATCACTTTTCTTGGGGGGGTGAAATGATTAAAAAAAAAAATGAAAAGTAATAATAAATGATGTCTCTCTTAGTTTATTTTCTAATTGCGACTTTTAATTTCTTCATATAAATCAAAATATCTTATATAAATAAACAAGTTCTATTTTAAAAAGAAAAATTTATCAAAACTCTTATTCTTTATTTTTTGAATTAAATATTGTTATTGCTTAATCTTTATAAATGTTGCATAATATTTTCTGCCAAAAATTTAGAAACAACAGTACACAAGATGGTTTCACTATCCCCACTTATAGAAATGAACTCATTGGGATTTATATTTAAAGAGGTAATGCAACTGTGATAGTTATAGAAATTGGATAAAATTTAACATCTATTGACCATGGAATGATTGTTGAGGACACTAACTGCTCTAGTTTTGTCTTGGGGCAACAGTGGCAAGGGTATACCAGGAATATGAGAATACAAGACAAACATCAGCGACACATGAAAACTGTGAATATCCACAGGTGATGCAAGAACATGATAACCAGTGATTGCCACAGATGTCAGCCACCCAACTAAGAACAATGCATCAAATCATATCCTAATTCAATGCTGGAGGCCCTATTGCATTAGTCACAATGCCTCATTTGGTGCAAAGAATATTGCCATTGGACTGTGGAAGACTGGAACCATTTTGCATGATCAGATAAGTCAAGTTCATGTACAGAGGAAAGTGCATGATACTATAAATCAAACCAGTTAACATGAAGTTGTGAAAGCTGGTGATGTTTATAGAAACAAAAATGATAACCCAAACTAAGATTTTCAAGCAGCATAAACAATCTTAATTGGCATTGCCTCAGTAATGAAAATATTATCTTATATCTTCTTAATACCCTGAAGTACAACACGTAAAATTTTTGCACTATTTACATTATTCAGACTATTGTCCTCATCTTTGTCACCATGTTTATCACAACATTTCAGCTATTGTACACTCCGGCCTTCTTCAGGTGGTTGGAATGTTGAACTGACCCCTTTATTTCGCTTACTGGGGTAGACTGTTCTAGTTCCACATGCCATGTCTAATGGATGTCAGTTATCTCCTGTTAATTCCCCTCTGAATGTTCTCCACAGCCTTAACCAGGATATTGAACTCACACTCTTTGGGTCCTGTCACTGGATCTAACTAACGCCTTTATCCACTGTGCCATGTGTCATCTGTGTATGAATTTCTGGGTATTATAAACCTAATGTCAGAAACATGCAATGATAACAGCAAAAACTGCAATATGAGCACTGGTAAAAAATGGTTACGGAAGACATTAGGTTTATAATAGGGTTCAGTTCAACATTCCAACCACCTGAAGAAGGCTGGAGCATACAACACCTAGTCCGAATAATGTAAATAGTGTACATAATACCTCATCTCAGAAATATAGACAGATACTATTTTTCCATGATTCAGTCAATGATCTGGAATAAATTAAAAAATAAGTGCAAAGAACCTGTAAATTGTTACTTTGCAATATAAAACAACTACAGTGACAGAACAATGCTCATATTTTGGGAAGATTGTCAGGCTGATAAGTTTTCAGCACCCACTCATTTTTAAATTTTAAATTAAATAATAAAAATTAAATAAGGACAATGGAAAATTATCATGTAATCTTCAGTCATGTAAACCAGTGCATTAAGTATTTGTATTTCAATATTCATCAACAATTGTTAATATTTTTGATGAATGATTATACACAAGAGTTTGGGGATGATGATGAATGAGCAATTATTTTCATACTTACACATGCACACTTGGACATATCTGGGTGGGTTTGAATTTCTGTGGGTTTTATATGATAAATATTTATTTAATATGTTTTTATACAATGAAATTTGAAAATGGCACCCAAGAATCTTTCTTTTCCACTTTTCCACAATATATTCATAGACATCTTTCCTCAATATTTTCATTAATGTTCTGTCACACTTTATTGATAGTCTTTTTTTGTAGATACAGCTGATTTTTCTCTTGAACTTCCCAAATAAAGCTTCTTTATTTCTTTTGATTATTTATTTATTCATCTTTATTATCCAATTACCAAACCTTGTTACTGTTTTAATTGAATTGTATAATTAGATACGCTTAATATTGATTTCGTATACAACATTTTCTTCCTCAGCATTTGTTATTTTTACAGACGTGGTTCAGTCTTCCTTTCATGCTTTGAGTCTTATCATAACATCATCAGATTTTAAAACTGATTCTTAAAATGTTAATATTTTAGTTAACAATTTCAAATCTTCTTTTTATATTAGCAGATAAAAATACAAAAATTGAGTGATATAAAAATGTTCTAACCACTCTTTTTCAACCAAATTGGTTTGAGATTGTTGCTGTAAAACTGAAAGTTTAGAAAAGCCTAAAGGTGAGAGACACATTTCCCCAAATTACAGTGTTTCAACTCAGATACAGGCATTTTAAATAGTTAATTAGTTGAAAGAAAAATATTAATTTTGTACAGAATCAACCTTATGATTCCATGCTCAGTCGTAGAATTGATATTATGAGATTAATTAAAGAGGACTGATGATGAGATTAAATGTTGCATGTGTGATTCATAATATTTAGCAATACTCAAAGTAAATGTGATGATGACATGGTTCTGGAGAAAAAATTAATTACTTTCTTAATATGTTTCTTATTTCTCCTTCTTTGCCTCCATGTTTGTTTTTGGTCAGATTTCCAGAGTTTTTAATTTTTTTTTCCTTTTCAAACAAACAGTAACAGGTCAAAAGGTCATTCAACCAAAATATTTAGAAGCCAAGACAATTTTAGCAAGAAGCCATATTTAAGAAGTTGCAGGAAAATATGATGCTTTTCAGAACTTAATTATACCAAATAGAGAAAGTAAAAATAATAAAACTTAATCCAAATCATTTATCTTTATTTATTTGAAATCAATAGTTAATAGTTGACATTAAATGTAATTTTACATCATGAAATAATATTAATAATTGTCTTTATTTCTGCTTTCACAGGAATCCAAAATACTAAATAAATGTAAAATTATCATGTAATTACTGAAAGATGATGTTATCAAATATTTCAATATTTGTTGAACAATTGATGTCTGAATAATAACATTTAATAGACATTTGATCTCACTTTCTGACCAATCAAACATGTTTACAAGATTTTAACATATCAATCCTAAAAATATCACCTTAACTTCAAATATCAAATGAGCAAAGATTTTCTTTCAGTGCTAATTTAACTTTTCACTTAATAGAAACCAAATAATGACCAAAACATAGCAATAGTTTACAGTGGATGATTTTAATCCTTTGAGCCCTGACCACCACTTTACTGGTGATAGAGAAAAATGATGTAATGCCCAGTCACCGGTTGAACAGTGGTAGTGAAAAATGACTTAATGCCCAGTCACTGCTTGAACAGTGGATAAACTATTGTATCTATTTTTATATCTACTGTGAAACATTACATACCAATTATTTGCAAATTTTGACTCAGGAACTCAGGTAGAAGGGTTAAAATTGTTCAGGAACACAAGGTTCAAAGGGTTAAGAATAAAATGTTTAGCATAAAATAGATGTAAGAAATTAAGCCACTAAAAAAGATCTATATAAAAGACGAAACCATTCCATCAAAATATGTAATTTTTAATTGTATTACTGATGAAAAATAAGATAATTGGGTGATATCATAACATGATAAATGAAATTAACTGTAAATGTGGAACAGACATAGGAATATGATGATGGTCATAAAAAAACACAAAATAAGAGATTCCAGAATGATAATGTCTGCAGAAACAAAAAACAAAAATTGTTGAAAACATTTCTCATTGGTCAAAATATTTACTTGCAAAAGAAAATGAAAAAAAAAGATTTTTGAAACTTGTCAGAGATATGAAATGTCTGTCATAGATTTCATATAATTCTCAGTTTCTGGCATACTTCAAAACATTGTTATATTGTCTAATACAATCTCTAACTTTTACAAGGTTTATCAGATATCAGATTTTTCTATATGAGTTAAGTACATATAAGGTGGGAGCAGGTGATGAAAAGAAAGAAGAAAAATAATAATATTAATGTTGGTGGTGGTGGTGGTAGTGGTGTTGGTACTGTTGCTGTCTTTTATTACAACACTGATTATTTAACCCCAAATTATATTGTTGTTGTTGGAATTTAATTTGAGAACAACAATTTTACAAGTTCACATTCTCACTATTTTTTCTATCCTCACTCCAAAACATTCTCTCTATTTTTTCTATCCTCACTCCAACCTCTTTTTACTTTCAAAACCGGCTCCCAAGGCCTTGATTCTTATCAGAGATAAGAATATATTTTCTGACTAACAAGAAAGCTGGAAAAATATAAAAAGGAATTCCACCACCATTATCCTTTCCATGGTGCCATAAAGTCTGGGGGAAATCTTACAGTTTGTTCACTCCAACCTGTTTTCGTTACTTACAAACCTGGCTTCCACATCCCTGATTCTTATCAGTGATAAGAATGTGTTTTCTGACCAATAGAGGGGGCCAGGAAATTTGTACAACGATTTTGGAGGGAAAAGTCCCCGATCATCGGAGCCTACCAAAACTCCATAAATTTGGAGAATCTTTGCCTATTTGACAGTGAGAATTCTGCCCACCATATGTGAGGTCGACATTAGGGAGCTCCAGAACATCTTTCAACCAAAGAACTACCTACTAAAGTGCTGTCAAGAACAAACATCAGTCCACAATTCAAGACCAATTCAAAGCTGCATCCCTTCACCCCTCCTTCGGATGAGCCCACTGGACTTTTGTCGTCGACCTACAAACTCACTCAACTCTAAGATTCCTATATCTGCAAACAATTTTCCTACTCTACAAGAACTGTGAGTGTTTGTACTTGAACATTAACAACATTCTAATCGTTTAAAGAACTCTTTAGGCGGTCAGAGAAATATTTTGAGCAAGCCTTTTTTCTGTTAAGAACATTTTCTCTTTTCCCTTTCTTTCTTTCCTAATTGTCCTTTTATCCCTTTACCCTTTTTTTCTGTATATGTTGTAAATAAACACTTTCTTCTTTTGTTGTTACTCACCAAGCAGGAGTTTTTTCTTTATTCGTATGCGCCTAAAAGAGAGAGTGTGTCCACTCTAATCTTACTGTTTTACTTGCGTTTTGTCGCAATTTTTTAAATCTCAACCCAATTTTTAACCTCAACCCTTTGATGTGGGAAAACTGGGACAAATTTCCTAGCATTTGTATTGCAAGCCACAATCAATTTTATATTTCTCAGATTATTATTAAACCATATTAATATTATATTTTATGAATATTTTATGAATATTATTTCAGCACATATGAACTTATTGAAATATGTTCAATGAAAAGATTTGTCTTGGCTTAAAGAATCAACAGACAATTTATTATCAACATAGTTCCAAAGAAAATACTTTTACAAAGTTTATACACAAATTGGGTTCCAACAAGATGGGTTTTAGGTTTCATATGGGTTATAAGTTTCTAGGTTCTAAGAACAGTAAGTACAATACAACCACATTGTCAGTATGTTAATAATAGTATCACAAGCTGTATATGAATAAAGTAAAATTACTGACTATTTTGCCAGTTTCACTATCAGTTTTTGCAATCTTTAAACAAATTCAAGCAAAATAATCAATATTTCCACTACAGAAAAATACAATTATGGCAAAATTTCTTATTGAATAAAGTTTTAAAAACTTATCATTGCTGTATGAATATTGTGAGCATGTGCCAAATGAGGTATTATGATTATTTGCATTATTTACATTATTCAGACTGTTATCCTCATCTTCACTGCCATATTCACATCGTTTCAGCCATTGTACACTCCAGCCTTCTTCAGGTGATTGCAATTTGAAACTGAACCCTTTATTTTGTCCACCGGGTAGATTGTTCTAGTTCCACATACCATGTCTCTTCCAGATGTCTCAGTTATTCCCCTTTAACTCAACTCTCCAAGTTATTTATTGAACTCACAAACTCTTTGGGTCTAGTCACTGGATCTAACTAATGTCTTTATCCACTGGGCTATGTGTCCTTGAATGTGCCTTGCTTTAACTTTCTTCATTCATCTCTCTAACATCACCCCCACTCACCGCCATCAAGCTGTTGAGTTTCTTTATTGGTTAGATTCAAGTTCTGTTCACATTCTGTTGTCATTTGTGACTTGTCAGAAGAGCTCTGATTAAATTACTCAACTAGTTTTATTGAGTCATAAATATTCAGTTGATCACTCCAAACAGAATATCTTCTGCGCCACTTTTGAATAGCTTGACTGTGATTTCACTATTTTATCTTACAAATCCTATGACAACAGCATAAAAAGTTAAATCCTGTTGAATCATGTTGGCTATTATTTGTTTAGAATATAAAATACTGATATTTACATAGACATTTTTTATTCAAAATGTATCAATGCAGATTTTATAAACTCATTAAAAATATCAATTGCTTGTTTCTAAAGCAATTTGGAAGTTTTGAACTCTTGTTGTCTCAATGAAATTCTAGTTTCAACTTGGTAAACCTGACACCAAAAGATTAAGAATTTTTTTTCCGTGATCTGAATTAATTTGGATGTATAAAATATTTTTTTTTTTTAAACTATTTTTTGAATATCTAAAATATTTGTTAGTCTCTAAACTTTATATTGTATTTTTTTTTAAATTAGATTACACTAAAACATTGCTAAGAAACCTTATTAAGTAATTCTACATTTTCAACATTTTGCCAACAACAATATTAACAAAAGCTGTGGAATTGTTTCTGATTCACATATTTTTCTAGGAAAATTGGAGCATCTCCTTCTCAATTTTTTTCTAAAAGACAAAAGAGAATTTGTTTTGTTTTTTTAATTAGGTTTGGTCTGGAACAGGCAAACTTTCCCAGGGGCTTAATATGGTTCCTAACTTTATTATTCAAACAAAAATAGAGATAATATCAATAAATTATTTTTTGAACAATATACCTAATGCAATTCTTTCTCAGCAAGTCAGGGAAATCTGTATGTAATTGATATTATCAATCATAACACTGAAAATATCATTTTTGCTCAGGTGTTCTCAGTTTGCTGTTGAAATAATCATAAGATATTTAGCTATAACAGATGAAACTCTAATATTATTGGAAATTAATCCAACTGATGGAAACATCTACTAAATGCATCAGTGATTACTAACAATATTTTTATTGTCATGCTTAAGGCCTGGTTTATTTTTTATTATTTTACTTTTTCTTTAGCTATAGTGAAGTTCAATTTTTACACTAAAACTGCTAATGTTCAGATCCAGATATCTTAGTCTTTCTCTACAGCCATCAACAAAAAGATAAAAAGTAAAAATTGATTTCGGATAAAATAATCAGAATCAGGCAACAGAAGTAATAGCTCAGAAAAAGATAAAATGCTTGTATAATATACGAGATATGCCATGCTACATTTTTGTTCATATTTAAGTGAATGGACCACACAAACCTCTTATAGTCTACATGCATAACCTCAAAATATATCTAAATAAAATGGCATAAAAAAGAAAAATTGTTTCCAAATACTTAAAGTAGGCTTTAAACTTTTTTGAGTCTCTGTATGTAAAGATTTTAATGTTATTAAGTAAAGAAAACTAATCGGATTTTTTATAAAAATTTTAAAATGCATTCCACCAATTTAAATAGTATCTTTGAAATGTTAATTGACAAAAAAATTGATGATATTAGTCATTAGACATTTTTCTTTTATGTACTTAAAAATGGTTTAAGTCTTTTTTTTTCAATATTTTTCCATGTTAATTCTATTACTAAAATTAATTCAGTTACCATGGTTGATGTTTTGAAATGGAAAAATGAGAGTTTGTAACTAAAAATTTTCTAAATAGTCATTATAGAAACAGGATTCACAGAAAACTAGTTAATTTAATAATTCCATAAAAATTTTTGAAAAATATAACTTACTATTCATAAAGATATAGAGAAAACAGAATTGTTTACAGTGGGTATCTGTTAACTCTGGACACATTTCAAAGGTCAATACAGTGCTAAACTACTTTTCCTTACCATTCTCATATATGAGGAAAACCAGTTTAAATTTATGAACACCTCATAGGGAGAAATAATAATAATAATAATAGTAATAATAATCCTTTTAGTCCTTCAAAATGTTCAAATGCTTTTTAATTTTAAAATTCATATTTTTTATGAGTTTTCTATTGTAATTTTTCTGTATACTAACTTTTTTGACTAATCAACATATATATTTAGAAGAAAATTATTTTTCAGTTAGATAATATTCAAACAAAAAACAAATAAAAACAATTTAAAGCCTTTTCAGTTTTATATAAAAATGAATTAAACTAAAGCAGTTTTTTTTTATTCATTCAATTATAAAAAATAAATAATTTTTGATTATTTTGTAAAAAATACAATATTTAAGGTGTCAATAAATTTCTGTTATCCTTGGGTACACTAAAATAATTTTAACAATACCAAGAATGAATTAGATAATACAAGATAACAAAGGTAAACTTTCATACATCAACAATCAAACCAAAAAACATATGGAAATAGTTATTTACAAAAATGTATAAAATGATTTTGGAGAAATGTCGTTGAGAGTTCAGTTTTAAGTTTGACTTTGTGTCAAAAAGTTTCTGTAAATGTATGTGTAAGAAAGTGTATATATATTGATAAAAGAGTGAACATTTCTTCTGCTACATACATTCAGAAGAACAGGAAGGAAGACAGTCAGATAGTAACTGTTGTCTCTGATATCTATATGTGTGATAGTTATGAGTAGAAGGTTAGCAATGTTTTTTTTTTAAATTACTATGGTACTAACTTGTTCTTTTGAGGCAATTGTATCTACTAACCTTTCCAGTTGCTAACTGAATTTTTATTTCTTTCTAGATTGACTATCAATAACAAGCTTAGAGGTTTGGGAAACTAAACAGAAGCATTTGTTTGGCTAATTATTCTGCTTGAATGAACACACATCCACCAAGACCAGACCAGCTCAAATCAAGCTGATTTTCATTTTCATTTAGAAACCAAGCATTATACCTATTTTTCAGAAATCTCTGGTTGGTTGTCATTTGTGTGTGATGTCTCCTGATGTGTGTATAGCCCACAATTTTCTTGGTCATGTTGTGTAGAAGAAACACAAGTAAGCTATACTGTAAAACATAAAAAATATTTTCTTAATGTTCAAAACTAAATCGATCAGTTCAGTATTTCATGATAGAAATATTCATAATTTTTTGAATGCCATGAACTGTAGTGCCATTTTGAAAGAGCTCCTCCCTAAGGTCAAGGTCACAAGATATGGCATTACAGAAATAGATAGCAGCAAACATTTTAATTTAAAAATCTTACTCTGTTCTGACTCATCTGTTTGATATTTAACGGGTTTGTCTTATTTTAGCCATTCATAAATATGCTATTGCAGTCCATGAGATAGTGAAAAAAAACTGGCACATACACAATAATCATCCCCATAAAAGTTTTTTGTTACTTCATTCCAAGAAAGGACATCAATTACAAGCCAAATTTAAACAACAATTTAAATTTCAAATTTCTTTTCTAAAAATTTTTTTAATACATAACACAATATTTCATTCAAATTTTTCATTCAAATATTTCATTCAAATATTACTCTCAAATTCAATAATCCTATTTTAAGATTTGTGATGAAAGAGTTTTGTGGTTAAAATTCTTTTTGCAATGGCTTTTTTATGTGATTTATGCAAAATATTTTTATCTTTTACTGCAAAAGATCAATATTTTATAGTTGATTGTTATCTTTGGAAAACAAAATTCTTTTATGCAATGGATTTGTCTTTTTTATTTGATTTATGCAAAAATATTTTTTATCTTTTACTGCAAAAATTCAAATGATATCATATCTTATATTTTATAGTTGATTGTTATCTTTGGATAATGTAACAAAATTATAAATAATATTATTAGAGAATATGTAATTTTATATAATATATTATATATGCATGGTATTATTGAAAGTGGCAAATAAGGGAGTTTAGGACAAATCAAAATGATCTAAATTCACAAACTCACATCAATCTAAATTTATAAATATATATATTTTAGGATATTATACTGAAAACATGTCAAAATTGCTGCCAATCTACGTATTATCCCATTTATAAAAGATCATTTTTAATTCTTGCTTCTTCACTTAGTTTAAATTTAACATAGGTCATATATGATTGGTTGATCAGAGTAAAGCCCATAAACCTTATAAACCCACTTTTTTTTTTTTGTTTGAAGGGTTGTATTTTTACTTTTTACATCTAAATAAATCATTTACTCACCAGTTTACAGATGGATTTGATATCCATTGAAAGAGTGCAATTGTGTGGTGATTTTGATTTTGGTGTAATGTCCTGAAATAAATAATATTTCACTACTTTGGTGTTATTTGAGTTGAAGGTATATATATATCCAGGTAGCTCATTTTATACACTGAAAATCTCATGTCAAGGAATGCACTGATTTTTTTATTCTGATAAGAAAAAAGAATGCAGATTTTATTGCCAATATTTGCTCCTGAAGATGAAGGCCTCAAATGAATTTCAACATAACATCAAGAAACTACATCAAGTGTAGACACAATATGTCTATATTATTCAATGAAACATATATATATATATATATATATATATATATATATATATGCACATAACAATATATATATATATATATATTTACAAGGAATTTGAAATTTTAATTTAACTGTTAACTTAAATTTAATCACTTCATCATTAACCTTCCTAACGCTCTTGAAAAAACCTCCAATCAAAAAACTGGAGCAATAATTTTACACAAAAGTTTGTGAATTTTAATGCCTCTAAAACAACAACAAAAATAATGGTTTCATTTAATCACCAGAGAATCTTTTCTG
Source organism: Acanthosepion pharaonis (assembly GCA_903632075.3). Lineage (NCBI taxonomy): Eukaryota > Metazoa > Mollusca > Cephalopoda > Sepiida > Sepiidae > Acanthosepion > Acanthosepion pharaonis. The sequence continues at coordinate 106,909 of CAHIKZ030002323.1, read as the reverse complement.
CCTGCTATCAGCATGGTTGATGCTAACCTTCAGGAGAGCAGCTTCTAATTAAATCATATTTTCCAGTGACATGGAGTGATTCTTTTGAATCAATTGCTGGATGTGTTTCACTGTTTTGTACCAGATAATTTTCTCACAAAAATTTATCTCGTTATTTATAAATCTACCATTCATCCGTGCATTGAATATTGCCGTCATATTTGATCTGGTGCTTACTATATATATCAAGATTCTTGACAAAATTCAAAGAAGGGTTTGTAGCGCAAATGATCCTGACCTGGCATCTCTTTCAGTCCCTTTCTCACAGACATGACATGAAAGGACAAATATTTTTATGGCAACTATTTTGGTGACCTTTCTTCCTTGGTGCCTCAGCTGCAAACCAATTTAAGCATGCTATTAGATTGGCAACTAATGCTCACCATTTTACTGATGAACTACCTAGATGCAAACTGGTTGTTCTATAATAGTTTTTTCTTGTACTTCTTGCCTTTATAACTCATATATATTTAATGCTTCTATGCCACCTAAAAATCTTCAAAATTTAAATACAAAACTAATCACCATCTTCTGTCTTCTTGAATTCTGTTCTTTTTGTCCTTTCTCCTCAATATAGTCTTATTTGCTTTAATTTCATAGTAATTCAACTTACATCTTAACTGGCATTAACTGCAATGCTGAGTTACTTTTCTAAAACTGATTAAAAAAATAAATAAATAAAAAATATCCATGTTCAAAGAAAAGAAAATTGGACAACATTAAAGTATCTTAAGGTGATAATCATTTTTAATAAGCAACAGAAAATGAGCTTCCATTTTGTTAATAAAGATGATTATTTTGATTCAGTACTACAGAAAAATCCAATTTTTTGATATAACCAATGAGTCATATTGATACATAACTATAAATTCAAAAGTTTACCACCACCCCTCAAAGTTTTTTTCAACCTGATTTCAATTTCAATTTTTTACGTAAATAACGTCTGCTTTCTTTCTCCTTTGTTTTCTTAAAAATTGACAGTTTCATTTTTTATTTCTTTTAACATCAAAAAGGATGAAAAAATTTTGCTTTCAGCCATTTGAAATAAAAAAAAAACAAAACTAAAACTGCAGCAAAATGTTTCTCATTCATTGCAAAAGTTTCTTCTGTCAGACATCTTTCATATGCATTAATCAGCATCTAAAATTCATTAGAGACGTGAATTTTCATATATTAATTATAATCAACAGTGCCAGCATGTTTTTTTTGATCTTGATGGTGTAACAAGATTCAGTCCATATTAAATGAACATCTTAGTGCAATGTTAATGGTGTGTTTGCAAAGACTGCGGTTCTTTGTCCTTATTTATTTAATATCAGCATTATATACACTGTAATCAATAGACACCAATAAAAGATTTTGTAATAACAATGTAGATTCAACCTGTGTGTGTGTGTGTGTGCAGCATAATTAACATGTTAAATTTTTTAAAAAAAAAAAAAAGTCTGTGTGGATATTAAATTGCAGTGTTCAATTTTGGTATTTTATTTTGTACTAGGGGTTTTCTACTAAAGTTCAAAATAGGCACCTGTAGGATTTGATGATGCTGTTCTGTGAGTAATAGTCTTCCAAATACAATCTTTAAAACTGTGTCTCTTTACATCATCAAATAGTGTATGTTATATATTACATAGGGGCTACTCACTGGCTGAAATATTTGTTTATTTACAAATGGTACCAAAATAACCAGTATTAAAGCTCAGATAAAAAAAAAAAAAAAATAATAAAACTTTTGAATGCTGATTTTGAAAGCACTTCCTACCATATCCAATTTGTAACAAATAAACTAAACTGCTAAGTCAATATCTGTATTTATATGCTTATTAATAAAAAAAAAAAAAAGTTATTGGTCAAAAGAAAATATTCTAATATTTCTAATCGGGATTTTTAAATGCAGCAAAATATGCTATATGTTATGTTTTCATTTAACTGAATGAAATAACACAATCAAGAAATATGTCAATTAGAGTTTTAAAATGACAAGGATATAGAAAGTCCTATACTAGAGAGGTGTGTTTCATCTTTCAATTTGACAACACTATGATTGATTATTTATATATATATATATATATATATATATATATATATATATATATTTATTTAGTAGCTTTAGATTTATAAAAGATCAGCATGAAGAAAAAAGACTAAATGTAAAATAACTTTTTATTTTATTTTAAAGCTTCAAAGAACATTTTTCAAGGTAAAATAAGGATATAAATGTAAATTATATAATTCCAAAATATAAAGCTCAATAAACTTATTTTGATAAAGTTATAAAAATAATTATATCACATTCAAAAAAATAAAATGATCAAAAACATCAGAACGATTAACAAAATCATACTATTATAATGGATACATCATACCAAATGAAAATAGCATTCATAATTCATTAAATACTTGATGTGTAAAAAAAACCATTACTTGCAATAAAAGCTTGATATCTTTTGCTACATGAGCTTAAAGTTTAATGTCTTGCATTCATTAATGGATATTTTCTCCATTCTCCTTTCAAATTAGTTCTTCGATGTTTGTTGGATTCTTTTTCCTTAGCTCTTTCATTTAGTAATCTTAAGAAACATTCTCAATAGTATTCATGTCTGGGCTTTTTGAGCATTCCACTCTATAACAGTAACATCATCCTCAGAAATGTCTGAACAGACTTTTACCAAAGACATGGTGTATTATCTTGCATAAATATAGCTGGTTGATTAATTAGACAATTTTCAAATAAATTTAAACCATTTTTGTCAATATATCTTTGTATACAGGTAATTAAAACTTACCATGACAAAATAAAAGAGGTCCTCAGATTTCTTGAGAATCATGCCAAACACCATCACACTTTTTCCTCCAAATTTAACCATGTTTTATGCATCTCTCCTTAGGACTATAAAACAGCAGGTTTCACAAACGAACAGGTCAAACTTTTGACTCATTGCTAAAATGAACACAATCCCAATGTTCTTCTGTACATTTGATATGTTTGTGTTAAATTTCACTAATATATTTTGATTAATTTTTGATTCTTCTTCAATGATCCTTACAGAGAATTTCAGACTGTTCATATTTATCTCTTTATATATTCAAATAGTATACATATATATATTTATTTATATATGTAAGGTTAGTGTTTTTTTGAGATAGTGGTTGTGTGTGTGTGTGTGTGTGTGTCAATCCTTTTTGATTCATTAAATCCATCTGTCTTACTGTTAAGTTTTTTTCCTAGGCCTTTTTAAATTTTTCTTGTGTTCACATGACCAAGTTTTCAAGTCTTCTTTCTAATACTATGAAAACACTTTTAAATTGTCCAAATGTTTTTTTATATCCCCAATTCAGAGTTTATTCTTTTTTAGCCATTATCAAGACAATTTTTTTTTTTCCAATGATGTTATGAATTTTTTTGCCATGTTTATAAAAGTCAATAAATAGGATGTGTTTTCATAAAATAGGATTTTGATTCTTAAGCCTAAAAATTTTTCAATTATGCAAAATAATTATAAAATATTATGGATTTATTTAATTGTTCTGATGTTTTTCATCATCTATTTTTTTCAAATGTTATATAACTGTTCTTAAAACTTTATCAAAATAAGTTTATTGAGCTTTATATTTTGGAATTATATAATTTACCTTTATATCCTTATTTTTCCTTCATAAAATGTTCTATGAAGCTTTAAAATAAAAAGTTATTTCACATTTAGACTTTTTCTTAACATTGTTCTGATCTTTATGCCCACTACTGTATATATATATATATATATGTATGTATGTATGTATGTATGTATGTATGTATATATATATATGAAGAAATATAGTTTTAAGGTGTGCTATATTTATGGGATAAAGTGTTCAATATAAGAGATAGAGCCTATGTAAATATAGATATAAAAGTGAATATTGAAGTCAACACTCAGAGCCCTCTGAGTGTTGACTTCAATGTTCACTTTTATATATATATATATATATATATATTATTTGGATTTTATACATTAAAAGCATATGTGATGCGTGGACTTTATGTATAAAAATATATTGTATAAGTATGAAAACTAAGGCATAATTTTTTTCTCTATTCACAACTTTATAATCGATAGACACTGTAAATTGCTTCATGTAGCATCAATAATTCTCAGTAAGCCATTTTATTTTTGGGTCAGATTTGAATGGAGAACCAAAGTAGCCAAATGATTGCAACCAAAAACTGTTCAGCTACTCAAGTAATATCCATTCAGAAAACAGAAACTGTTGCCGATTTAACTAATCTCGTCACTCAATTTGGTTTTTTTTTGTGTTCCTGCTGAATCATGCTTCAAGCTTAAAGGAAATGTTTTCTGGCTGAAATGAAAAGGAGATGCTCTTCTGTAAAAGCAGGATTCCTAATCCAAGCATGACACTGTGTAAATGAGGATCAATTCTATGCAATTGACTGAAAATCAATATGTCATTTATTATCAGCTCCTTATTTCATGCCCCACTGGTTAATCCAGTATTTAACCTCAGGAATTAATTCCACACCAGATGTTTTCTTCACTTTTTATCTTATCAAGTTCATTGAATATTGAATATCAGTAACTTCTTTCACCCAAGAGTTTCATTTTTTAAAAATATCTGTTCAAATATAAGGACACATGTTAATGTGCCTCCTAACATTATGCCTGTGAGTGTATGTTCTATAATAATGTGTATGTAAGTGCACCTGCTTAAACAGATACATATTTGAATTAAATGTACATAAAAGATTTGTGCAAGTCTGTTTATGCAGATGTAAACTTGATAATCTATAAGTAAACATGTCAATGCAAGCATAAAATGATTTTAAAATGATTTATTATTCTTATCCATCATGTTTACAAATGATGTGGAATTTTTGGATCAGATTTTACAAAATATTACAAGTACTTGCTGTTTCAGGAGTATAACGAGTTAGAAACCTATGACTGTCATGAAATTCAGCATTTTTCAAATCTAGTTATTAAACTTTTTCAAATATTGATTGTGAGCACTTTTTATAAAAACACAACAATGATTTACATTGAAGTGCAGCAACAACACACACACACACACACACACACACACACACACACACACACACATATATATATATATATATATATATATATATAAAATATTACCAATTTGTGACTGGTAGGAATGATTCCAAGGAGGATATTAATCCAGGGAGAGCTCAATGTAGACTACAGAGCACTATAATAATAATGATAATATTATATATATATATATATATATATATATATATATATATATATATATATATATATGTGTGTGTGTGTGTGTAAATTATTTTCAGATAGAGTGATTCTGTAATGGAACAAAATTAATAAAAGACAAGAAGAAAAAATTATTCTTGCTTCCGACAAAGACGTCCCCTCAGAGGACAAAACACATCAGCTAAGAATAGTTTTTCCTCTTGTCTTTTATATATATATATATATATATATATATATATATATATATATATATATATATATATATATGTATAAACAGAGATTTGTACCCAAAGAACTGATATATAGCCTTAAACAAAATGGACGTCATACCTAAGGTACCTTTTCGGCAACACTTTTTCAAAGGTATTCGTTGGCAATATAAATGAATATAAAGACACACTTAATAAAATAAATGTGGAGGTAAAGGTGGAATGCGACTAAAAGGCAAATTTTAATTACACAAAATTAAAATTGAACAAGGGGGATGAAAAATAAGTAGTTCCACAAGAGTTTAAAATAGAAAAAGAGGAAATCACAAACTCTCCAAAAGACATAAGGAACATAAAAAATGTTCCTTTTGTCTTTTCATTAAGTGTCAACAGCCTATATATATATATATATACATAAGTATAGGATTAGTGTATATGGAATAAATTCCAATAACCAACAAATACTATTCTTAAAAGAGTGCTCAATACAAAGTAGAGCAAATATCCTCCCCTGCCCATGTTCTTGCTTCAAATGTATCTACATTGTCATGAAGAGCAGCATTGGATCTTAACGTTTATTCCAACTTAATTTCAATAAAAACAAAATAAATAGAAAAACATGCATTTTTTTTCCTTGGTTTCTTCTTTAAATAACTTTATAACTTTAAACTTATTGGTAATTTTTAATTTGAAATTTTATAGTATAATTTAATATTTATTAGTTAGAATGAATTCTACTTTAGTCTAACCTCAACATTAAAGCATTGAATAATTATTATAAACTTAGAGTCTGTTGTCAAGTTTTTTGAATTCTCATATACTTGTTTTTTGATTGGTCATTCCAGTTTATGTAACAGCATTTCCCCTTGCGAGGTGTGTTTGATTGATTTGAACATTTTAAAACCCTTTATTCTACATTCAACAGCATCACTTGATAAGACACCAGAAGTGTTGAAACAAAATGGCTATTTTTATAGTGATTTTATAACATGTTTATATTAGAATTTTGAATAAATATTTTATATATATATATATATATATATATATATATATATATATATATATATATATATATATTCCTTTTTATTCTTGTATTATATGAAAATTATTGGGATAAATTATTCTGGAGCAAAAATGAGTTATAAATCTAACAGCACAAATCCTTATTATCTTCATGGGTGAACTACATTTGCCAGCTTGTGCCAACAAATCTAAACTTGATAAATAACTCTATGGAAAGTATTGAATAATATTCAAAAATTGATTTCAAACTTATGTCCAGTTATACAACAAGAGTGTGCATGTATACCTTTATGCATTTGTTAGCCATCTTTAATTATGTAATATTTTTTAATCTTTTTTTAGCTTTGAAGGAAAACCTTCCATGTTGTGTCTACAAAGCTATATCATTGCTGAAATTTTATCAGTAATTTATTATTTATAAAAATCCAGCTATGAACTGAACTCTTGAAGAGAGGTATGCTAAGAGGCTTCTGTTTTAAAATATTGTAGAAAATTAGTTATGTAAGTTAATAAAAGTTATTTAAAAATTAATAAACATTTACTTTTGTACATTGTTCCCAAGTTTTATTTGAAAAATTTTTATATAAAAAAAATTTTCAATATTAAATTTTGAAGCCTTGATTATATCAGTTTTTCATTTCCTATTTACAAGCCCTCTATCCCAATTTTATTTTCCAATCACAGTCTTTAAATTTTTATCTTGAATTGATGGTTTTGTTTAATTTACCTTATGGATTCCTTAAATGATGTTTCAATTTACAATTTTTTAAACCAAAATCTTACTGTCCTCTCCCTAAAAATATTGCCCCTAAATACAGAATTTGTCATGGTTTCAGTTTGGATCTCACTGGAACACATACAAGTATAAAACACAAAAATCATGTACTATAATGTTTTTCATATTTAAATATAAGAAAATTTAATAGAATGAAACGTTTATAAAAGTAAGTTCAAATAATCTGTTATTTAAACATTTATTTTATTATTTAAAATCAATCACAAATATGTCAACATTTTCAAAAATCAGTAAAACTGGTAACCTTAAAACAAAATTATCAGTTTCCTGTTGCACAAACTGAAATAATTTAGACTGACAAACAAATGCAATAAAACGTTATGATTATTTTGATTATCAACTTTTGATGATTTAATACTCATAATAATTGACATCAAAGCGGCATACATATTTTGATTGACACTATAAAGCTATAAAATATTGAAATCAGTGTTACTGAGTTTTAGGTAATACACAAAATATTAACATTAATAGTTGAAATTTAGTGGCATTGTGGAAATAAAAAACAAATCCCATTCATTAGAAAATCAAAGTTCAGACATAAAGAAGTTCTTTAGCAATTCTTTGACCAGTTAAGACTGTCTTGTCTCTGACTTATGGAGATATATATATCTTGGGAGGAGTAATCTAAGTAACTAAGCCAAAGTGACTAATTTACAACTTAATCTTTAGTGCTGTTGGAGTTTTTGGTCATTCATCTTAGTTGAACTACACAGTTTCTTGAGCTGATCATGTGACTCAGTATTCTTGACTTTTGGCATTCTTGTATCAGAGAATGAGACAGAGCCAGGATTGTGTTAATTTATAGGAAGTCTTTGTCAAATGATATTCAACCAGTCAGATGTTCCGGTAGAAGGCGCAGAGTGCAGCTCTGTCAAGAGAATACACACAGTGGGACTAAGTGAGAAAATGCCTCCTTAATGTTCCTTTGATGCATGACAAATTTGAGGTGTTCAAACCTATCTATACAAAATAGAAATATGTTTTAACATGTTATGACTATTTTGATTCCAGAAATCTGCAGCTATGATAATTATTTTCTTTTTGATACAAATTAGTTCTGTTTGGAACTGTTGTATAATGTATAAACATGTATCAGTGTCGGTTACTTTCTTTCTAATATTCATATTCTATCTTTTGAAGAAATGAAATTTCTATTTTCCTCGATAACAATGCTTTCTTGAAATCCAAAGGGAAGCAATATACTTAGAATGAAATAGTAACCGTTGTCATTTCAAAGCAGAACCATTTGCAAGAAAATCAATCAGTTTGCTAAATGCAGTAGAAAGACAATTTTTATGCACTCTCATCTTCACATGACAAATACAAATTTGCCATCTTGTTTATAGTGTTATTAAATAACTTTCCATGAGTAAATTGCTGACATTTCAATATAATTAAAATATGACAATATTTTATGAAAAGATTTATAAGAAATTTTACTTGAAATGAAAACTGTTTTAATTTTGTTCAATTTTTTCAATAATACGAATATAAATATTTAATCAATTATTTTCTGAATTATCTCCATAAATACAGTCTTATTTTATTACAGAGATTTCTTCACAGATTTATAAGTTACTAGCTAAAACATTCATCTACACTGGGTAAGAGGTCAAGACTTACATTACCGATGGTTATAATGACAGTAGAATGATTCCTTGGTATTGTGTTGGTGATTTGGTAAGACTGTCAGTCAACTTATTCAAAACTGCTGGATATATATAGTCCTGAAAAATAATTCCATATAACTTCTCATACTAAGCTGAAAGAAATGAAATGTAAAACTAAGAAATACCTATTTTACAATGTTGCCAGTTAAAAATTTTTTACAATGTCTTTATTCATGTGTATTTTATTTGGCACCTTGCCATGTATAGTAATTATATAATAACAGTATCATAAAGACATGCATGACCATGGCTCTCCACAATTTCCTGTACTTTGTAGTTCTTAATAATATTTGCTTTTTTCATGATACTTCACACTCCCTGATTTGATATCTATTTACACAAACTTATTAGGGAGGTTATTTGCTGTTTCTCTCTGTCCCTGTGGTCTTCAATATGTGCTGTGAGTGTCAAACTCCCCAAGCCCTCTTTCCTCATTATGTGTGCCAGAAAATTCAACTGTTTATTTATGATTCTAAGTATAAACATCCTTTTTGTTTCCATTTTCTTTCAAATGTCTTCGTTGCTTGCGCACTCGCTCCGTGATATTCTCAGTATTGTTCTGTAGAATTACATCTCTGTTGCCTCAAGTTTACTATTCATCTGTGAGGAAATTGTTCAGTATTCCCAGCTATATAGGAGAATTGATATTACACGAAAGTTCAGAACATTTCTTTTGTTTCTAATAAAATTTCCCTATTTCTTAATACTCTGTTTAGCTTTGGAAAGGCATCTTTTGCTATTCCAATCAACTTTTGGATTTAGGTGCCATATTTTCTGTCATCTGTTAAAATATTTCCAAGATAGTTAAATTTTTGTACTTCCTTGATTTTGAGATCTCCAATTTTTAGCTTGTATCTTCGACTGTTCTTTTTATTGACATTATGATTGTTTTTACAATTAATAACCCTTTCTTTTCCCACTTTCCCTTACTACCGTGTCGAAGAGTTTCTGCAGTTTTCTTTCTATGTTTTCCATGAACACAGTATCATTTGTGTATCTTATATTGATAAGATTGTGTCCATAAATAATAAATCCTTGTAAGACATTCTTCTAGATTGCTTCACTGTATATCTTACTTATTATAAAACGCAGATTGTGTGTGTGTGTGTGTGTGTGTGTGTGTGTGTGTGTGTGTGTGTGTGTGTGTGTGTGTGTGTGTGTGTGTGGTTCTAATAGTGTTAAAAAATACAATGTGTGGACAACCTCATCGAGTTACGTTGTTTGTGTGTGTGTGTGTGTTCGTTTATATATTGGATCAGATTTCCTACATTTTTCAGCCAATTTCAACAAAACTTCACAGGACTGCATAAAATTACCTTGTGGTGGTTCTGACAGTGCCAAAAATTAGAAAAATACAATTGTTTTTGCACAAAATCAATTTGAAAACACAATAAAACACGATTCTGTTGCCAGAATTAAAGTGGGACAACTCATATCGAGTTATACTTATCATAAAACCCAGGTTGTTTGTGTGTGTGTGTGTGTGTTCGTTTATATATGGGATCGGGTGGAAAAACGCATTGTTTCCTACATTTTTCAACCGATTTCAAGAGCCCAAAAATTCACTTTTTTTTTACGTGGAAGGTAGTGTTTTTTTTAAAACTTATTGTCTTGCACACTTTTTTGGTCGAAAACTTTATTTTTACATTCAGAATGCTTTAAAAATTCCATTTACAAGACAATTGTTTATAATAAGATTCTATTCAATCGATAGACTCATAACAATTGAAAACAATGATTTTGTTTGAGTTTGGGTTTGACCAATTTGTAAAAAAAAAAAAAAAAACAAAAAAAAAAGAAATACTAATTAAGACATGTGTGTCCGTCAGCCTTAAACAATGATCTTTGTCAATTTTATTTTTTAGTCTTTATGATGGTCGATACTTGATCTATCTCTTACTGTTACATCCCCGGGCAACGCCGGGCTCTACTGCTAGTATTGAATAAATCTGGTGAGAACGTGTATCCTTGTCTTATGTCCTTTTATATTTTTGTGTACATACTCAATTCACCTTCTATCTTTCTATTTGTATACAAGTTTTCTTCTAGTATTTAGCCTAGATTATTCTAATACCTATCCCAAATAAATAAAGTTTTCCTAGCAGTTCAAATAAGCCTTTGTGTCATAACTTATAAATAATCAATTTATGACAATGCAAAGTTTTTACCTACAAAACAATATTTTATATAGTTACCCTCACTGATTAATCATTTTAGCCAGTCATAGACAAGTTGCATGTAACACACATTTAAAATCTGCATGAGTTGTGGCAAACCATTTTTTCAGAGAAGAACAATGATGACATTATTGTCAACAAAATGTTGTCTACATAATCTGTCTTCCATTGGTTCTAACAGATGAAAGTTGAAAGGTGCCAAATCTAAACTATACAGTGGGTAGGGTAGGGCAGTTTGGCCAAAATTTGCAATGTGATACACAGCATTCAAACTGTTGAGGGACCTGGAATTATTATGCTGCAAACTAAACATAATCTGGTCTGAACCTGAAAATTCAGGTCTTCAGTTTAGTCAACATCAAGATGTAACCATCAGAATTTATGGTTTGTCCAGGTTCCAGAAAGTCCAAGATAATCATTTCTTTCCTAGCCTAAAAGACAATACAAATCACTTTGCTCACTGATGGCTGTGTTTTCAATGAATTCTTTGATGAAGAATTCCCATGCTGCTATTCCAAGAACAGTCATTTTGATTCTGTCTTATAATAGTGACACCATATTTTGTCACTGGGGATGTTGCAATTCTGGAAACTGTCACCTTCAGCTTCATAAGATGTTCAACAATTACTTGCATTCTATAGTTTTCCTGTTCTTATAAAAGCATATGTGACAACCACCTGACACAAATCTTCTGATTATCCAAAAATACCAACATCATATCCAATGAACCGAAGCCAATATTCAGCTCCATCTGCAAATAATTATAAATCAGCTGGTAGGTTGACAGCTGTGCTGAGCCACTTGGAATATGGCTTCTCACATACATTGCTGTCATCACTACTCAAACATATTACTTTTCACCTAACTGTGCTCACATCCACTATTTGATATCCATAAATGTTCAGCAAGTGTCAATGTATATTACTAGGTGCAATATTTTGTGCATGTAGGCATTCAATAACACATTTCTGCTTTACATGCACAGATGCCATTTTGTCAAACTCTCATTTACTTCTATCTGTAAGAAGGCAAAAGAAAAAAAATAGGTTATTGGCAGGAAGATTCAATCTATATGGACATATTACCAACTTCCCTTTCTGTCATTGTAGACCAAAATAATAAAATAGGAAGCATTACTTTTAAAATGACTATCATAGATGAATTTAGAAAACAACTTGTCTTAAAATTACTTTAGTCCATTTTGAAGGAAAGGTTTCTCCTGTTCATGTTTTGGATAAAATGGAGTCTTTCTGTGCCATTGATAAACCTAAGCTATTTGCTATGTCTCTCGATGTAAAAGGAAAATTGACAAGTTCAATCCATAAATAATTGCATCTTAAGACAAGGCTTAATTGTGGGGCAGTAATAATTGGATTTGGGCAAAACTTCTGATTCCCTCTTTGATATTTTCAAATATTTCTTTACTTCTTATCCATTTTACAGAGTATAATTAAACGATGATCTTAATTGAAATTATAAAATGTATGAAATTTCTATAAGAAAAATTAGTGCAATGGAATTCTTCAAATTCATTCTGAACAAAGTTTGTGATTTTGAGTATCACCTGTCAAAAGAAATCTTCCATTATTTACACTGTTATCCCCATCTTCATTGCCATACTGGCAATGTTTTGGCCTTTGTATGCTATGGCCTTCCTCAGGTGATTGGAATTTCAAACCGAACCCTTTATTTCATCCACTGGGATAGATTGTTCTAGTTCCACGTGCCATGACATTTCCAGATATCTCAGTTATTTCTCTTTAACTCAATTCTCCAAGTTTTGGTTCCCCACTGCTGTGGCCTGGTATTGGACTGACAACTCTTTGGGTCTAGTCATTGGATCTAACCAACATTTTTATCCACTGGCCCATGCATCCTTGAGTTCGAATAATGTAAATAATGCAAGCAATCATACTACCTCATCTCAGAGACATAGAGAGACAAAGAAATCTTGTATGAAACATTTGACCACAGTTCATATAATTTATAAAATTGTTCTATATAAATAAGATTTGTGACGGAGATGTTTGAGTGGTCATAATAGTTGGACAGGTCTGAATGATTTAAGTTTTGCTGATAACAAATTTAAGTGACTCAGATTCTTCATCTTCTATTGAACAAATTACAAGTAGAATTTATATTTTACTTATTATTTTATCCTTAGTTTTCTTTAATATCATTTTTCATTCATTTGTGTCTCATGAAGAATATGTTAAACCCCAGTCAAGTACGAGAATTTAAATTTTGACAAGTGACTTCTCATTCTCTAATCTATTGATTTCTAGCAAAATTATTCACTCTTGGTTTTTACTTGTCAAATGAAAGAAAAATTATTATAAATAATCCATAAATTATTTTGTCCCAGCACTTATGGTCTTCTCTCATGGGAGAAATATTGCAAAATGTTTTTCTCCTTTCTAGTTTAATCCTAATTTTGTCAATAATTTATTCAAACTGAAATTTTACATTGTTTTTGTTCTTGGTTGCAAGATTGACTTACTTGTGATTCTTGTTTTCATATCAAAAGAGAACACTGATACAGTGAATTCATGAAAGCTATAAAAATGGACAGAGTATTGCATTAATATTCTGAAAAAAATATTTTGATCTTTTGCCATCTGTAATTTATTGATTGATTGATTGGGCTAGCTCATAATTTGTTTCAATTGCTTTTCCATTTTCATGATTTATAATCAAATGAAGTTTTTAATTAGATTATGAGGATTAAATTAAATCAATTTACCATTTTTATCAACTTTTAATTTAGAATGAATAAAAATAACTCAAGGTGAAGACAGTCTCATTTGCAATCATTAAGCCCTGATGATGAAAAGGAAAAAGGTTTTCAAAAATTAAATCAGATTATTTTATTAACTTCATTGCTTCTCATTCCTGATTAAAATCATTTGCAACAAATCAAAAATGTCAACACCAATATCAAAGATGAATTATTTGCCTTCAAAATGGATGTTACACTAAGAATTTCCCTTATCTGTTGTTTTCTTATTAATTCAGTTGTTTGCAGTTGAAGACCATTTTTAAACTGCTTCTCTTTGCACAAAAAAGAATTGATTGAATCATCACTTTCTTCGATGAAATAATAAAGGTGAACCATAACTTACAATGAGGGAAGGTATAATGATTAAAAATCAGTTGGTTAACAGACTATGTTTTCAAAGTTTCTTTTAATATAAAACTTCAAATAAGTTTATTTGATAATTTTTGTATTTTCTATTAAAATAAATGAATGCCTTTCCACTGTTTTCAAAAGATACTATGTATTTAAAGGTTTTAAATATTGTTTTGATTGATTGATTCATGTTCTATAGCATATCAACCCTTTGCAGGTTATTTAATGCCAAAAAATATTTTTAGATAAGAATTTGTTTTTGAGATAATAATGGTTTAAAGATACAAATCTTACTAATTAACCCATAGCTGAGAAGAGAAGAGATGGATTCATACCTTTCCCAAGGATACTTGAATGTAAGTGAATATAATGAAATCAAATGAATTGGAACTCAGCTCTCTGATTAACAATTCTGAGCTGTTATCTATTAAACTACCTGCACATCCAAGCTTTCAGCACCTGGTATTCCCAAGAAGTCACCCATCTAGGTAATGGCCAGGTTTGATGTTGCTTAACTGTGGTGATCATACGGGAACTAGCGTTTCAATGTGATGTGCTCATAAGGCATAAATATTGCATATAAACTTAAAATTAACATTCCTTGAATGCAACAGAATAGTTTTTTTTTAATTTTGTGGGTTTTTTTTTTTGAGTGGGTGGGATAGCTGATCCCAATAATTTATTATCTAAAAGGTAAGATGGTCATCACAAATTAGCATTTTGTGACAAGAATTTGTAGTTATGATGGAAAAACAAAATGTGTATGTTGGTAAAAAGTTGTTCCATTTGCATCCTAATTTCACCATTATTTATTGTAATTTCACCATTATTCCATCCTTCTGAAAGATCATCATTGATGCATGTAAATCGCATGCACCCAATACAAATGCAATCCTTATGGAAGGTAATATTTTCATATAACTGTCTATATCCATCAAAAATAATAAGTAAAGATATTTGCATGCATGAATGAGTGTAAATTATTAGGGATACACCTTCTATTATATCAGTTATTCATCTAGAAACACTGTATTGAAATATTTGTTTCATCTAGAAACACTGTATTGAAACATTTGTCTCATCTAGAAAAACTGTATTGAAATATTTGTTTCATCTAGAAACACTGTATTGAAATATTTGTCTCATCTAGAAATATGGTATTGAAATATTTGTCTCATCTAGAAACACGGTATTGAAATATTTGTCTCATCCAGGAACACTGTATTGAAATATTTGTCTCATCTAGAAAAACGGTATTGAAATATTTGTTTCATCTAGAAACATTGTATTGAAATATTTGTCTCTTCTAGAAACACTATATTGAAATATTTGTCTCATCTAGAAAAACTGTATTGAAATATTTGTTTCATTTAAAAACACGGTATTGAAATATTTCTCTCATCTAGAAACATAGTATTGAAATATTTGTCTCTTCTAGAAACACTGTATCGAAATATTTGTTTCATCTAGAAACACTGTATTGAAATATTTGTATCATCCAGAAACACTGTATTGAAATATTTGTTTAATCTAGTAAACGGTATTGAAATATTTATCTCTTCTAGAAACACTGTATTGAAATATTTGTCTCATCTAGAAAAACTGTATTGAAATATTTGTCTCATCTAGTAAACAGTATTGAAATATTTGTCTCTTCTAGAAACACTGTATTGAAATATTTGTCTCATCTAGAAAAATTGTATTGAAATATTTGTTTCATCTAGAAACATTGTATTGAAATATTGGTCTCATCTAGAAAAACGGTATTGAAATATTTGTCTCATCTGGAAACACTGTATTGAAATATTTGTCTCATCTAGAAAAACTGTATTGAAAAATTTGTTTCATCTAGTAAACGGTATTGAAATATGTGTCTCTTCTAGAAACACTGTATTGAAATATTTGTCTCATCTAGAAAAACGGTATTGAAATATTTGTTTCATCTAGGAACATTGTATTGAAATATTTGTCTCATCTAGTAAACGGTATTGAAATATTTGTCTCTTCTAGAAACACTGTATTGAAATATTTGTTTCCTTATATCTTAATGTATATAAATTCCTTTAAAATGACTTTCTGGTTCTTGTCTCTATTTTGGTTGACTGATTTTAATCTAAAGGATATTTACAATATGATGTTGCTTATAATTTTTAGCTCCCAATTATAAGTACATTTTACTTGAAAAACTACTTAAAATCTGAGATAGCCAATTAGATTTTTGTGTATCAAATATCTGCGCAAAATAGGAAATCACTTTTTTGATTCTATTACAGCTTTTCTTGCATAACATCTGGAAAAATTTCCTTCATATTTCCTGTATTTTTATCATTCAACTGTCAGACTGATAAGTAGTTTAAAAAATGTAAAGGTTGATATTTTTAAAAACTATATACACATATTTTAAACCTTCATATATATATATGAGCACATTTGTGTGTGTCTGAATGTATATGTATATATACATATAAATACTGATAAAAATATATGAATGAAAATCTTTGTGTATACTTAGACTAAGATTAAATGCTTCAAAACAGATCAATAACAACATTTTAAGGCAAATTGAATCAACAGACATCAAATAAAAATGGCAGAAAGAGGAAAAAGCTGGTCAATAGATGTTAATTAAAACTAAATCCATTATTTTTAAAGCTAAAAATAACTGCTTGTTCTTTCACTTTATTTTGACTATTTCCTTTCCCATTTTAATTTGTGTTTCATATTTTATATCTGTTTTCTTTCACTTCCTTTTCTTTTTTTCTTTCTTTAATAAAAATAGAAATCTTTCTCATAAATGTCTGAATTCTACTCTCTTCACTGGAGAAGAGCTGAGCAATTTCTGAAAGAAACGACAAAAGAGAGATCAGCTATGAAATGTTCTGCTCTAACAGACTCATTTTTCCTTGGTCATATAAAGCAATATTTGGTCAGAAGCCTAAATAAATACTTTCTTTCTCATGATTATCCTCTCTTCAAGCAACTTATCATTTCTACTCAGTTGCATTTTCCATAGCAAATGGAATGCAAAGGAAATACATTTACTGAAAATAAATTTTTAAACTGTGCTTTCATAAAAGTTTGTCTGAATGGCAATGCAGCAGATGATTCAAGATATCAGATTTCCTTTCTTCTCAAGGAAGAAATGGAAGTTTTGGTGCCACTTATTTGGGATAAAAATCACACTGGGAAAATGTCAGGATGCACTTAAAATTCTTCCCAAAATAAAATTAATCTCTGGTTAAACTCCAATTGGAGGGCTGTGTCATTATAAAAATGAAATACACATACCACATATATATATATAATTGTTTTAAAATTTGCTATATTTATTGAAGAAGAGTGCTTATTATCAGGAATAGAAAGCATGTAGATATAAACAGTTTGGAAATAGAAATCAACACTATATGGTGACTGATAATATCATGTCTTAAGTGATAGACAAGCCATTTATTCCTCTATATGTGGGCTCTATATATAGACCACTAGAGTGTTTACTGCAATGATTCCCAACAAGGGGCTCATACCCCACTGGTGGGGCATGGTAATATTTTGGTGGGGCATGCATAGGATGTGCACCCTTCAGCTTACTATACCAACAAAATAAGGGGGCAATTTGAGAATGAATTATTAACAGTGAATTGTTTTCTAATAGACTCAAATTTTATTTTGCATTATTAAATTTCATGATTAAAATGATCAAAGTATTTTACAGAATAA
This sequence comes from Acanthosepion pharaonis, assembly GCA_903632075.3. Classification (NCBI taxonomy): domain Eukaryota; kingdom Metazoa; phylum Mollusca; class Cephalopoda; order Sepiida; family Sepiidae; genus Acanthosepion; species Acanthosepion pharaonis. The sequence continues at coordinate 88,914 of CAHIKZ030002323.1, read as the reverse complement.
AACTTTCATTCAAATATTTTATATTTCTGCCCTTCAGTTCTCTATTATATGTTTTGAAACTATATATTTTTAACTGTCTTTTTGTTTTTTAATTTTTTTCTCTTTCATGGATGCCATGGTCTTTGGAGGTTTGTTTAGAGACCAAGTTAATGGCATTTTAAGCTTCCTTCACATGAGTTGCAATAAAATTTTGAAATTAAATATTACAAGGGGGCACCAGAATTTTAGAAATACCAAAGTAGGGCCTGGCCCAAAATCAATTGGGAATCAGTGGTTTACTGGAAATGGAAAAAGTGGGGAAATGTTTTTAGGGCTAATGTTGTTAGATTATTTATAGTACTACCTTTGAGTTTATTTTTAGTTTATATATTTTATTTTTATTTTTCCTTTTTTATCTTTATTTAATTTTATTTATTATTTTATTTTATTTATTTTTTTTATATAATTTCTTTAATTATGAAGTTTGGTACTTGAAATAAAATTTATTAGTTTTCGTTGTGGACCATTATTTAGTCTTTACACTTATGATGTCCTTGGAGAACAACAGCTAAATAAATGGGAGAATGAAATAATAAGTGAAGTAAAATAGAATAAATAAAAAAAATAATCTTACTTATTATAAAACGCAGATTGTGTGTGTGTGTGTGTGTGTGTGTCTGTATGTTTATATATTGGATCGGATTTCCTACATTTTTCAACCGATTTCAACAAAACTTCACAGGACTACGTAAAATTACCTTGCGGTGGTTCTAACAGCACCAAAAATTGGAAAAACACAATTGTTTTTGCACGAAATCAATTTGAAAACACGATTAAGAGGCGTCACGAGAATGAAAGGGGGGACAACTCATATCGAGTTATACTTATTATAAAACCCAGGTTGTTTGTGTGTGTGTTCATTTATATATGGGATTGGATTTCCTACATTTTTCAACCAATTTCAACAAAACTTCACTTTTTTTTCTTATTGTCTTGCACACTTTTTTCTTTATTTTTACATTCAGAATGCTTTAAAAATTCCATTTACAAGACAATTGTTTATAATAAAATTCTATTCAATCAGTAGACTCATCATAATGATTGAAAACAATGTTTTTGTTTGGGTTTGACAAATTCGTATAAAAAAAAAGAAAAAAAACTAATTAAGACATGCGTGTCCGTCAATCTTAAACAATAATCTTTGTCAATTTTACTTTTCAGTCTTTATGATGGTTGATACTTGATCTATCTCTTACTGTTACATCCCCGGGCAACGCCAGGCTCTACTGCTAGTAAATAAATAAATTCAAGACAAGGACTATAAATAATCTAGAAAGATTAGTCATAAACCCCAAAACGAGGAAATACCAATTTTACTCTTTTATTTCTATTATTTATTAAACTTGAAGAAGTGGCATTCAAATGATTTTGTTACAATTATTATTAAATATATTATTTTCAAACATTTTTTAAAATTTTCATCAATGTTGATACCTACCTGTGTATACAATATTTTTCTTATTTATAATCAGTTTCTTAAGAGTTGGAGAGACTAAGTATACTTTCTACACTTTATTCATATGTTTGAGAATATCAGTTCATTTACCACTAACTATAAATATTTTATCCATGTAATTTTTGTACAATTAAATATGTCTGATACAAAAATCTATATAATAAATGTGAATGTCAGTGTGTCACTGTGTCTCACTTCTTCAACTTTATTCCTAGAGGCCGTAGCCCACTATATCATACCATTTTAGAATCAGACCGACTCTGTGAGCAAATTAAAAACATTCTGGGTCAAGTCTGGACCTGAAATCCTGAAATTTTGGATTCCCAAGTTTTCATTAGAGATTGTTTTCAGATTCCACTATTTTGGCTTCTACTGATAAAAACAATGAAAGGGACATACCAAACTGCATGAATTTAAATGTGCTACTAGGTTGGCATCTCAGTGCCACCCATTCACTGTTGAAACTGTTAATTGTAGCCGTCTCTTCTACTCCAATAGCTTCATGTCTTGCACTTCCCATCTGTGGAACTCCCTTCCTCTTACTTGCTTCCTTGATAGCTATAATCTCCAAATATTCAAATGCAATATCAATCAACATCTCCAGATGCCTTGACCTATTCCCTGTTCTTCTCTTCATCCTTTCCTCTATCATGCCTCTTTACTATTGTCCCCACTCTTTGTAACTCCTTGCATGCTAGTGGCACTCCTGCCTTGCTTGGGGGAAAATGCTTAAAAAAAAAAACAACTATCTAACTTTCAATAGCTCATGTTCAATTGAAAAAATTACTGTTCTCAAATTAGTGTTTCAAAATAAAATTGTCTGTATTTTCAACTTTATTCCTAGAGGCCATAGCCCAACATAGCATACCATTTTGGAATCAGGCTGACTTTGTGAGCAAATTAAAAACATTCTGGGCTGGATCCAGACCTGCAATTCTGAAATTTTGGATTCCCAAGTTTTCATTACTGCGATTGTTTTCAGCAATTTTTTATGTGATTTTTAGCAACAATTTTTTTATACCATAACAATTTCTATAACTTAGAAATAAATTTGGGAATGATTGAAATTAAATGCAAAATCCAGCAAAAGTCACCCACTAAATAAAAACAATTGTTTGTACAGAAAGTAGGACTTACATACATCAAATTGTCTTTAAATTAAGTGGTGGCAGAAGAATTATTGTTAAACATTTAAAAGATAAGCTTAAATATTAATGCAATACTTAAATGCAGCAAACACTCTTAAGTTCTTCTGTAGTTTATTGTTTTCCTATTGCATCTGCACCTCCCTACCTATTGTGATGAAGAGCCAATCAAGAGCCCTCTACAGAAGCCAGCTTAAATCCTGCCTGATAGGGTGGCTTTTAAGCTAGTGTTTGTATATATCTTAACTAGGTTATGCAAGATAAGTATTTATCTATATCTGTATACTCTAAAGGGTCTATAAATATATTTTGTTAATTTGCTACATATAAATATATGATCTCCAAGTGTCTATAAATCAAATCAAAGCAAATTGCCAATCCAAGATTCTACATTGTCCAAATAATGATCCAATCTTGTGAATACAAAGAGGTCAATATAAAAAATTGCCAACATGAATGGGAAATTTTAATATTAAGTTGTATAAATTGTATAAATGCATGATTTACAAAATAAGTGGTTTATTGATCTTTCCTTGTAGATTATAAAAGCTTTTTATAACTATTGGAATGAATCCTGATGCATGTATATATATATATATGTAGATGGACAGAATTGAAGGCAGTTTAATCATAGCAGAAATGGAATCGGGAGTATGAAGATCAATCATCAATGTTATAATGAATATTTGTGTTAGTGAATTTGTCTTGTTTGGCTCTTATATCAGTGTGTATATGTGGGTGAGTAGATGAGATAAAAATAGATATATTTATATACATATATTATGACTGTAGATAGTTTTTACATATTTTTGAAGATAATTTGCTATTTCTATATATTTATTTGGTATGTATGCTTATATTTTTTGGAAGGCAGATCAAAATTTATATTATGCATGGGTGTGTACACAGATATATATGTGTGCATATGAATGTAATGTATGAGTATTTAAGGGAATGTGGAGAAGCTTCTGAGTGAAAGAAAACAACTAATCATGACAATGTATATGCATATATATGAAAGCATATGATTTGGTGTGTGTGTGTGTGTGTGTGTGTGTGTGTGTCTGTGTGTGTGTGTGGCTCCATTGTAATGATTGTCACAAAAGGTAATCATCATATCCATTTTAAAGCCTTTCACTGGTTTAGAACTGAAGTAGAAATAATGGAGAAATTGCAGCATGGAAGGGAGTGCAAGAAAAGATTGTAGCAGATAAACAACATTTCCAAAGAAGATTCTCAAAAGAAGAATGATTTTCTTTGGCCGTCCTTCACCTAAAGACAAATCTCTTAGCACATTGCAATCTTATTAAGAAGATCTTGCCAATGATATATAAAACGATTTCGCTCACACTTGCACACACGCATGCGCATTCTCAGATTTCACTCTTAAAATATGAAAAAAAAAAAAGATTTGGCTGAACAAAATCCTAAAAAAATCCATCATTGAAGGAGGTTATAATAATTTTATATCTATATACTTTTTATTATTAGGTTATGAACTTATGGATATAAGTCCATAACCTAATAATAAAAAGTATATTTATTTTACATAAATAATATTAATTTTTAACATAATCTTCTTCACCATTAATTGCAATGAATGAAGGTTACACATTGAAAATTTCAAATCAAAATTCACTTAATGATGATATCAATATACATACTTCTTGACTCACTGTTATGGTAATTTACCCACGCACACATGGACTCTCCCAGCTATAAATAGGAGCAGGTACTGCCTTTTGAGGGAGGAAGTTTTCAGCAAATAGCTCTGACAGTCAGACCGAACATTCTTGCTGTAACACTCTCATTTGTATATGCTTGTATTACTGTTTCTGTTACTATATTTGTTTAACTCAATTCCTCTCTTGTGTCTTTATTTCTGGTCCTAACATGAACACACACACATATACACATGCACACACACACACACACACATATTACGAAATTAATAAATATAACTTTGTATACAAGGAGGTAATGAAACAAGAAGCTTTTTCTCCAAGAAATCTACTGTTTGGCCATTTGATTAACTTTGGGAATTAGCTTAGGCCTTGAACTTTTCAGCAAGCCCTTGTAAATTTCACATCATAAGACATCAAAAAAATGAAAAGGATTATTAAAAACTAACTTTAAGGTGATAAATATTAACACCAAAAAAGAATAATTATTAATTTTGTTTTATGTTTATTTTAATTATCATGAATACATTCTGATGATGATGTAGATAAGCATTGAAATATAAACTTTCTGTTAATAAAATATTGATTTTTATATAAGTATATTTTAAGTTATTGTTGCGTTATAACTTAATATGATTAGTTTTTAGAGTATAAATTCCAAAGTTAAATGTTTTATATTTTCTTCCAGAAGACTTGAATAATATTTACACAAACAACTTACAAAAATGAATTTAAAAATCATCTCTTCATGATTGAAAATCTTTATTTCTTCAAAATTTTACTTATTAAGTAATTATTTTAGCAAATTCACATTATGAAAATCTTTTTAAATTATGGGATGGAACTTCACTGTTTTAGTTACTTGACATCAGAGGATTAATATACTTAACATTTCGAGTTTTCCTGTTTTCCTGTAAAGGAAGGTTTTTCTTAGAAATATATTGAGCATATTGAAAGTATTTTTCTATGTATATGAGTGTTCATAAGTACAATCTATTGTATCTCGGTGATAGGTTTGTGAGTTCAGTTGACCTGGATTTTAGGAGGAAAAATAAAATCCAAGTGTCATGTCCACAAATACAACATGAAGAAATGATTTGAACAGAAAAGGAAGGAGACCAAGCTAAATAAGACAATAATGTTCATACAGTCAGATACATGTATTTATACAGTCAGATACATGTATTTACATATTAAAAATCAATGTTCTTTGTTCTGGCCATGAAGAGGCCAATAGTTTAATTGTCCAAAATGATTTGTCGCAAGTCAGTCTGCAAAGTTTCCAAATGTTTTTGTTACAAGTGAGGAAATCAAGTGGTTTGGTATGAAAATGTGTGTGTGTGTGTGTATGTGTGTGTGTGTGTGAAGAACATACTAATGAAACGTGTGTGACTGCTGACAGATTGAGTACAATAGAAGTAATTTTAAACACAGTGAACAAAAAGTGGGGACATAGAATTTATTACCTCTCGCAGACACCTCAAGAAGCTGGAGACAGCAACGTTCAAATCTTAGTATGAGAATCATGATCAGTGTACTGTCAAGAGTAGAAATACATATAATGGAGCCTGTGGGTCAGTCTACCTTAGATTTTAAGAGGAAAAATAAAATCCGAGTGCCCTGTCCACAAATACAACACAATTTTTTACACCACATGAAGAAATGATCTTCACAGAAAAGGAGAAAGACTAAAGTAAATCTGACAGTAATATTTATACAGTCAGATACATGTATTTATACAGTCAGATACAGTATTTATACAGTCAGATACATGTATTTATACAGTCACATACATGTATTTATAGTCAGATACAGTATTTATGCAGTCAGATACATGTATTTATACAGTCAGATACAGTATTTATACAGTCAGATACAGTATTTATACAGTCAGATACAGTATTTACATATTAAAAATCAATGTTCTTCATTGTAGTCATGAAGAGACCAATAGTTTAATTGTCCAAAATGATTTGTCGCAAGTGAGTCTGCAAAGTTTCCAAGTGTTTTTGTTACAAGTGAGGAAATCAAGTGGTTTGGTATGCCAATATGTGTGTGTGTATGTGTGAAGCACACACTAATGAAACACGTGTGTGACTGCTGGCTGATTGCATGTAATGGCAGTAATTTTAAAACAAAGTAAACAAAAAGAGAGGAGAGGCATGACTTACTTTGATAGTGGCATGTTATGTAGAAAAATCATTGTCGACATATATGTTGTCATGGTATGTGTGTCTATGTTGTTGATCAAGGCTGCTCTGGTTCACTTTTGCTGACTGTTCTTCATTGAATGTGTCATTGCAGATGTGGTCACTGACTGTTGCTGACAAGGCATTTTTATCATTATTTGACATCTGATGCTTGGCTCATGAATCCTATCTGAGTTTTGTGTGGGAATGTATTCAGTAACCCCCAACTTTGACCCATTTCCTGGTCATTTGGAGTTTAATCGCATGGACATAGTAGAGAGCACATCACATGACTTTTCATATCTAATCAGGTTCCAGAAACGATTTATTTAATTTGAAGCCATGTTTGTACAGAATTGTAATAAAGTTTTATGTATTTATTGAATTTAGTAAGATTTATTTGTAGGCATCTCTTGTTTATGCTTCAATTATTGGCCATAAAATATAGGAGTTTATCTCCTATAGGTTTTCTGGGATTCCATTAATGTGTGTCCCAGTATTCTTTCTAATCATTCCTTTTCTCCTATTATCCCTGGAATAGTAGTTGTACTTATATACCACACATTCTTGTAATTTATATTTCCAAGTCCTTATATTTTGAAAGTTTGTCAAATTCTTTTACTGGGATGATTTTAACAGACAAGATGTTGTCTATGATATAGTACTTGTGCTTTTTGAAGTTTTTCATTATTATATCTGATCTCTAATATAGTGTGGTGAAATCATAGAGCACTGTAACATTTTCACCTTCTAGCACTGGTGGTTGTTTGTGTTTATACCATTCTTCTGCATGGGGAAGGTTATAATGTTTTCATATCTTTCAATGCAGATATTTCACTACCCTATCATGTCTATATTTAAATTCATTTGGTATTAGCATAAATCACCCAGGTTTTAGATGGTCAACAGTTTCCACAGATTTTTACAAAAGAAACATCCTAAATATGTCTTTGGTACTAAATAAATTAAAAAATAAAGACAAATTTAAAATCCATAAACCCTCTTAGTTATCTATTTGTCTAATCATTAAATCTCTCTGTGTTTGTAAATTTTAGCAGAAATAAAATCCTATGGTGATAGAGAAATAACTCAATAAAAATAAATAATAAGACTAAAATTTCACCGTCTCTAAAAGTAGATGGATAATAAAAACCAACAGGTAAACAAAGCTAACATTTGACCAACCAATCAGAAAGCTTTCACAATCAAGATGTAAGAAAAGAAATAAACAAATAATTATAAGGAGACCAAAATTTCCCCATTTCTAAAAATAGATAGTTCAACCCCATCAATCAGAAAGTTTTCACATCTTTAGAATATAAGACCACTTGCTTCTCATTCACTCACAGCTTTTCAAAGTGGATTTATAGATGTGTATATAAACAGATGGAGAATCAGCCAAAATCAGTCAATAATTTAATTTTGTCCATTCTTCAATGCTGCAGCTATTGTAACATACCAAGAGATAAAATACAACATTTGCAAGACTAGCTAGCAACTTTACATGGATAAAATGTACTTGCTACATTGAAAACAAACATACTTTCCTTCACCATGTGGTCAAGCAGTGGCTACTACATTGGGATACAATCAAACATACATACATTTACTTCCTCCCAGACTCTTTTTCTGTCTATTTCTCATATGCATCAGAACTTTGACATGTGGCCTCTTGAAAATTCAACTTTCATCTTATTCTTCTGTAGTGTTATATTGTGATATATCAAGATTTATTTTGTATTTTTCAATATACACTCAAATAAAGTATGCTGATATATGGTGGGAACAGTCATTGTTATAAGATAACTCATCCATAACAGATGTTATAATCTTTCTAAAACCAGATCTTCTTCTAATTCATGTTACACAAATTTTCACCACTGGTCAGATGTGAATGCTCCAAGACCCAAAACTGAAACTAAAAATTCTATCAACTATGGATCAGCTCCACACACAGCTTCCATTTTACTTACACACTCAAAGAAAAATACATTCCAGAATTTCCACCCAATAACACACATTCCCGCCTAAAGAAACAAAATAAAAATTGGGTCTAATCTGAGCCTAAGAAAAGGACATAAAAGCCCATCAAAGGGACATCTTTGGCAGTTGGATGGCATAACAGCCAGGATTCAAAACGCTCGCCAGAACACAACTTCCCATCTCCAAAGACAACTCGCCAAAGGCTGCTGCCACAATCAGTCACAACTCACCCTCCCTCTCCTATCATACACCTCTGCGGATGACTTTTATGATTCTACTTATCTCTTTCTTTCAACAAGAGACATTTACACTAATTTACCATTTAATGTATTTTTATGTTAATACAATTGTTTATTTCTTAAACCTCCATCGTTTCTTCTTTGTTCTGCTACCATACATTTAATATAACACAGATATCCTCCTGACATACATAATGCTATCGTTTCTTCTTTGTTCTGCTACCATACATTTAATATAACACAGATATCCTCCTGACATACATAATGCTAATTGTAGTCAGAACCTGTTGATAACATTAGCTCCTGCTTAGTTACAAAACTTCACCATTCATAAACCCTTCTCAACTGATACCAAATGCATTTTACTGAGACATCATTAGCATAATTTAATTAAAATTAGCATAATTTAACAGTCATAACTAATTTGGCTATGAATCTTAGGATGCTTATTTTGCAAAACTCCTTTACAAACAAAAAATCCTTCATGTTTCAATTTTATCAATCATTAATAAGAAAAGATCAATAAAAGATCAATAAACTGTTACAATAATCAAATTACTTATTGTTATTTAAAATATTAAAATAAAATTCTAAAAATGCAGGTGAATTTGAAAATAAGCTGTGATAAAAACTTCAAGTACTTTCAAAATAAGAGATTCCATTCATTAAGTAATTCCAAAAAACTCCAATTATCATTTTTATCGACTAGGAATATTTTTTTTTTTGTGGAAAGCAAGTGTTATATAAAAAGAATGTCACAATAAAAGGAAAATGTTGTGCTTAAATTGGCCTGAATAACAATAAATGGTTTGTATTCAGAAATGAAGAGTTTCTTGTGAATGTTTGTAATAAAAATGTCCCCATTTACAAGAGATTGGAATAGTATCTAAACATTCTGTCTCCATGGTAACATTTTCCTTCCAGCTTCATATAACATCATTATTGCTGTTTCTTGTGGCTTTGTTCATTATTTATATGAATAGGTTTTATGGTGTAGATTGTAAATAGGGAAATCAATATAGATATAAATACAATATTTTGCAACACATTCAATGCTTTTCTTTTGAATGTTAAAATTCTGAAGTACAAACAGCTTTCATTTATTCTTTATATCATTAAAGTAATTGATTTGATTACTTTACTAAAAATCTAAGTTATATTCAAAATTAACATTTAATCTATTTATAAATTATGCACTATTTGATTTGTTTTTGACAGAAAATACATCATATAGAATTGCAAGGCATAAAGCCAATGTGTATTTTTGTATTGTTATACTATTTCAATCCCTTATGAAAGAAGATTTAAGATACTTTTTTGATATGTTTCTCAAGAACTGTTTGATATTGTTGTATCCTTAAAAAGGTTACAAACAGACAAAGGTGGTATTCAAGTGAAGGAACAGCAACACGTGCGTAGATGAAGGAAGAGAGGTTTATTGTAAAAGAGAATACACTACTGAAAGACTGGGAATCAGGTAGCAGGCTAATAATTCCCGAAGCAAGGTTATTTACCTTACCTCCACACGAGGCAGGATGTGGCACAAGGCCGTTTTTAATGTGGGGTAAAACCAAACTCGTAGGCTTGGGCAAAAATTCCCAATAGACCCCATATACATGGGGTTGGGTAGCTGTCTACCACCCCAGATGAAACTCTGCCCTTTGGCATAACTTCATCTGGGTTCCTCCCTGCCCAAAGGCAGAGAGTTCGACCAGCACAGCTGGAAACAAATCTCCAACTAATTGCTGAAGCAAGCCCCCAGGTATATCCTGTGATCACTATATATATCTACTGATATAGTCAGTCCACATAAGCAATAGGGAGTGTGGAACATTCCATTACAACAGATATCTTCATTTGTGACCTGTTCAAGTTATATTGGAGAATGTGTATCTAAGGAAGAAATTGCTTAGAGACACTTAAGAATCAGAAACACTAAATAAATGGTGAAAAGCATAGCAGGCACATCATAGCTGTATAGTGTGTGTCCATTGTAAACAGTTATTTTGTTAGAATTAATGTAGAGATAATCTTCCAGCTAAAGAAATGCAAATACAAAGATAGAAAGTATGTATAGAAATTGGAAAATTTTAACTCCTGTGTGGAGAGCTCCAGTAGCTTTTTTTTTCATAAGGGAGCTGGCAAATAGAAAAGCCAGAACATTTATTTTTGTAAAATATATTATGAAAATATTCCCCATAACAGGGCCGGCACAAGGGTCTCAGGTCCTCACCCACTGAAACTTTTCTACAAGGACCCCCCTCTCTACTACGTGCCGATTTCAAATTTTCCCAACCTGGGAGCCACAAACCCTCAAGGGAAAATTGGGTTGAAAAGTAGCACTTTTTTAAATTACCAAAAATCAGGGAATTATCCAATTTGAATGGAAATTTCAGTACATATTCATTAATTATATAGTTTTATAATGAATAGTCCTTTTAATTAAAAAATTTTGAGAAAATGTTATTCTTTTTGTAATAACCACCAATATTTTCATGAGTAAATTTTACTTGAAAAATGTTTAAGTCGCAAATTTTTACATTTCCATAAAGATTAATTGCTGACGTATCTACACTGAAAAAAAAGTTTTACAAAGACTCCAGCACAACACAAATGGGATTGTCTTAAAAATTTGTTTTAAAAAGAGTATTTCAGTTTTTAGGAAAATTTTCTATGATGGAATCTTTAAACATTTTGATTTTTTAAGTCATCATTTTCTCAGTTTTCATCCCTACCCAAGATTCTAATATGGAAGTTAACTGATAAAAAATGATATGGGGAAAATGTACAAGAAATGTAAAATAAAAAAAAATGCAAGTACTAAAGAAAATATTTCCAAATCAGCGGATAACTTTTGTTTATATCATCTAACAGTGAGTACAGAAGTTAAGTGAGTAACATAAACATGGGGAACTAAAACAAAAAGAACTTTTCAGAATATAGATAGTCTTACCCCTCATAGTGAATGTTTGTTTGGGTTTTTTTAGATGGTCCAGCATACTCTGCAACCAATTTACAAAGCTCTTTATTTAACAGCTAATGGCTGAAAATTACTAATTTCATCTCTACTATATTTGATTTGCAGAGCAACTTCATAAAACGACCGGCAAAGTATTGGTGAATGCTTCCTTGCTGCATCCAGTTGTTGATGATCAGTGCCAGCAAGGAACCAAGTATGAGTATAATTCAACATCGATGTTATCAGTTCCTAGAGTCTTATCCATCCCAATTTTTTTCAATGACTCTTGAATCTCATCTTCAGATCTTCACACCCAGTTTGAATTACCTCAAGTCAAGGAAATTAAACTAAATAAGTGTCAAACTGAACAGAATGAAATATTCTGATTGTAGTTTGAAGTTCACATATGCCTTCACTTGTAGTCAAACGTCCTCCTCTAATAGAAGTGACACTGGCGCCATGTTGATGTGTTGCATTCCAGAGTTCTTCTACATGTAATTCTATAGACATATTTGATTTGCAAAAATGCCTACCAGATATTTTTTTAAATCTAATTACCAGTGTTTGATCCTTCTTCTAAAACAAGAAGGCCAGTTTTTGCATTAGCTTCAGCTACTTCACTACCTATCTTCCAAATACCCCAGTGGATTTAATTGCCGTCTACGCTGCTAGGATACCTAGGTTGAGTCAGCAACTGCAACTGGCAGCAAACAATCTTATTTTACTTTTCAGATTATCCCACCACTCATTCCCAACCACAGTTCATGTCCATTCTTGCTTTACAGTTTTTATTAATTGTCCTGAAAATTCTTTACATCTAACAAGGATGTGTTGAATTTCTGGTAACCAGCCATCTGAAGTTGAGCCTTATCTAAGTTTATCTAAACTCAGACTAGCCTATGGTCCAAATAAATTGCATTAAAAACATTTGAACAATTCAAACATCATAAGTTGACCCTCTTTACTGAAATTGTTTACATATCTAGAATACTATATCAAAACAAAGCCAATCTTATCTGCTTAATTTCATTATATCCACTTCAGATGATAATTTTAAAATTTATCAACCTAATTAAAGTTTGGCAATAAATTCGTTAATAACACTTATTTCCAAAGGAATATAAAATAGCATTCCAGTCACCCACTCAAATTACTCGACCTGACAATAACATAGAGAACTCAATCTAATAAAATAAGCAGAAAACCGCCTGCTGTTGTTAGTTACATAAACATAAATAAAGCAAAACATATTTTCCTTTATGCTAACATACTGAACACAGTTTGGTTCCTTGGTCTGTAAAGAAAAGTGAGCAGGTAGTGTGGCTTATTAGTCAAGAGACACTACTCAAATAGCTATCAAAATAAGCTGAGAGGAGGTGAATATTCCCTGAGAGAATATCTTCATAGTCACTTGCAATAAAATGGGTCTCTTGAGCACAATACACCCACATGAAGGCACTGAAGGTCATGAACAAGTATGATTTCAGCTCTTGGCCATTTATACTAGCTAACAGGACTGACATATTTAATTTACTTGTGTTGTGTAGCTAAAAAAAGGACAATGATGAACCTTTTCACATGGACCTTTAGCCCATGTTAGTTTTTAAGATGCCCTCTTGGGATAAATCTCTAATGTCTCTTGAGAAACTTAACTTAAAGGTTCTATAATGAGAAGGATGAATATACAAAGAAATTTAAACTGAAAATATAATTTTAATATTTCTCGTTTTCATTCGTATAATCAACCTATGATGGCAGCATTTTAAATGCTTTATTTGTCTCCTCCATTAGAAACAAAATCTGTTATGTACCCAAAACAATTCACACATTGCTTAAGAGCTGTTGTACATGCAGAAAGTTGACTCTTACTTCTCCTCAGAGCTTTCTATGGAAGAGCACATGTCTTTATGATATGATTGGTACTGTTGCTGAAAAAGAAGAGGAAGGTAGATGGTGGGGTGATTGTGTAGGAGGAGAGGGAGAATTTAAATTGGGAGATGTTCAATATTGCAGATGGTTGAGATTGTGGAAATTGTTTCATTTTCTATGAAGATTTTTTTAAAGAATTCTTGTTGTGGTAATAATCATGATTGTTTTGGTGGAAGATGAGTCAATGGAGTAAGCAATCAGTTGTGCTGGCTTGTCCTTTGGTGTATCAAGTTTCTTTCTCTAAGTTGTGATTCATTCTCTTCTCTTCCCAGACTGACACAACTGCCACAGCTTTTCATTTTTACTGCATACAACTGCAGAGTCATTCCTCCGGGACTGCATATGTTGTCAAATTGGAGGCCAAAAATGGAATGTAATCCCACTGATTGGAACTTCCTGCTGTTCTCACTCAGATTTCTGTGATTTCTTAAACCTATTTTGGTGATGGAAAAGTCTTGGGAGAAGAGACTAAGATGTATCTTTACATCTGGCTGAATGTTTTGACCAATGGTGTTAGGCAAAGCTGTTACAATTTCCTAAGGGACAAACAATTTTTAGAAGTAAATGACAGTATGTCCCACATAGGAAATATTATATTCTTTATTGTCTGTAAAACCTTAACCTCCCACCACCAAATTTGACAATGATTTAATCATGTGTTCTTTTCTGGACTTTACAATATAATCTTGTTATTTTTTTTCTGTTAGCTTCAGTGACATTCAAAGGGGGATTAACCAGATACCCAGCTTCTTTTATTGTTTGTATACTCTGCTTAGACTGTTGCACAAATTTTGTAACATTGATAATATATAGAGGTTAGATTTTCTAAGAGTTAAAAGAAGAACCTCACCTGTCATTTCTTTAATCCTTTCTCTCATATTTCCTTGATTATTCAATTATTCTTTTACTGATTTATCATTCTTGTTCTTTACATTTTCTTTTCCATTTTATTCTAATTTTTTATTTTCATTTTTCTTTTCTTTTTCTTCTTCCCAAACCCGTTTGTTGGTGTCCAGAACAAGGCCTTAAATGTGCAGATAGCAAACCAGTTATAGGTATGTAATGAAAACTGAACACCAAGTTCAAATTCTGACTGTTTTCTTCACTTCACACTTGGAAAAGACATAAATTCATCTCCCCACAGGTTTAGATTAAATAGTAGAACAGACTAGTCTCTCTTACTTTGGGTAGCTGCCAGCGTCAGAGAAGGAAAAAATTGGATTCAAACCCCTGTTTCTTACAACTACCAGGTAGGTTGAACTCAGTAGCTTTGGCCAGCAGTCAACATAGGAGAAGGAAACATCACAAATCAAAATAGACAAAACTCTTTACCCATGAATGGCAAACCATTTAAAGGAGTAAATCTCTACTACAGAGATGAATATACAAACTCTGTTAGTATCAGCTACTGAAAGGCAAAAAAGGCAAAAAGACTATTGAATTGGCTCAGGTGAAACCTCACCACTTAAAGGCTTTAATGAAGTCAGCCATTTTTGTTTTTTAAATAAAAAAATGTTCTACCTTTACAATAGAAAAAGTTGGTTGTGTCAGTTCATGTAAAATCATTCTCAGCAGTTCACAAAAGAAGTTCTTGAAAATCATTTCATAACACAAATCCTCAGAAATGAGAAAAATAGACACAACAAAAAATTCAGTCAACATAACAGAAAAAGTAAGAGAAAGAAATTTTGGCACATTATATTAAAAATACGGGCAAGCAATAGCATGGTTTCCAATAGTAAAGCCATTCATAAAACAAGGGAGTTAATTATATTTTGGGAATTAGATTGATCATTTAGATGAATGGGGTACAACAAAATTGAACAGATTTACTAAATTATGAATTATTATTAATTTTTGGTATTTATTTCATCTTATTTCAGTTGATTTTTATTGTGATTCTTAAACTGTCAGATTTATTGGTTATTTCTGACAAAAATTTATTGGTAATCTTAAAGCTAATTTTAATGACAAACAAATTAAACAAGATATCTCGTTTTGTTTATTTCTAAGCTTTGCTAAGTTTGGCACAAGCTCTCAAATTGCTTACAGTAAAATCTGACATCCAGCTCAGAATTTTATTTAAAATGTCTTGTTTAATCTGACATAAATCCATAATATTTAGTTATATCATTTTCTAGAGTTTTGATATTTCAGGAATTTTGATTCCAATATTCTAACAGATTTCAATGTTAGAAAATTGGAATCAAAAGTCCCAAATATTTCATTCTTCAAATTTCCAGTTCTCATCAAGCAATAAGTGAAAATCTAATCAAGTTTTGCACTTGAAGATTAGGTAAGAAATGTAATCAATAAAATTTCATACCAAATTGATAAACTGTCAATAGGAACTTTTGAAATATATGACAAGAGTATTTTTGAACCATTTTCATCTTTCCTTTCTCTTTCTTACTCTCTCTCCTCCCCGCCACACTCATCTCACTATGTATATATATATGTGTATGTGTATGCGTGTGTGTGTCTGTGTGCATGCATGCACATGTGTATGGTTCAAAAATACTCTTGTCATATATTGCAAAAGTTCCTGTTGACAGATTATCAATTTGGAATGAAGTTTTATTGATTTCATTTCTTACCAAATCTTCAAGTGCAAAATTTGATTAGATTTTCATTTATTGCTTGATGAGAACTGGAAATTTGAAAAATGAAATATTTGGGACTTTTGATTCCAATTTTCTAACACTGAAATCTGTTAGAATATTGGCATCAAAATTCCTGAAATATCAAAACTCTAGAAAATGATATTGTTGGGATCTGTCTACTCAGATTTTTGTTGATATCTGAGTGTTGCGATTCTAAATATTTAATAACAACAACAACAACACATCTTTTAAGAGAAACATAAAAAGGTTATTTTCTGAAGGAAAATTAGAAGTAGAACGTAAGTTGAAATGACATTTGTATATTCTTTTCAGAAATATACAATAACAATAAAATGTTCAATTTTCCTGGCAGTGAAGTTTGTTTTATAAAGTAATTAAGTGTTCTTAGTGCAGTGTGAGATGTGTGGACAGACTTGCATTATGGCAATCACTCTAATGTGTTTGTGAGTTTGTAGATAAAGCCTTAGTCAAAGCTGCTGGCTGTCATCTCTTCATTGTGCACATGTGTAGGGAGGTATGTGTACACACGTGTAGATCAAACTGATCTCCAAAATTGTTTTGAACCCTGAGAAGCTGTATGCTTCTATTTTTCTATCTGTAAAGGAGATCAAAAATCTAATTTGACAGAGATATGTGAAATTTTTGAATACAAAGTTTTCATTAGTTAGAAAATAATTTCACACTGGCTTGACAAAATCTTTTTCTCAAATTTGTGGGAGTAGTGAAAGGAGTTATTATTATTTTGTAAATGGTCCAGAAATAACACATGTTAAATCTAAAACTATGTCTGCCAAGTATTTTGGTTGTATTTGCCCTTGTAATGATTGTTTATCAAGCAAACATTCTGATGGGATTTTATAGATGGAAAAATATATCGAGGATTTAATTCCTATAATATAACTAAATATTATGGATTCATGTTAGATGAAACAAGATTTATAAAATAAAATATTTAGCTGGATGTTAGATTTTAGCATAAACAATTTGGGAGCTTATGCAAAACTTAGCAAAGATTAAAATTAAACAAAACTAAATATTTTATTTAATTTCCTTATCATTAAAATTGGCTTAAATATTACCAATCATATTTTTTCAGTAAAAGTGTTTAGACATTTTACCAATTGTCTAAAATATTTAATAATTTCTCCTCTCTCTCTCTCTCTCTCTCTCTCTATATATATATATATATATATATATATATATATATATATATATATGAAGGAAATGTACAAAATAGATGCATATATATATATATATATATATATATAGATAGATAGATAGATAGATAGATAGATAGATAGATAGATAGATAGATAGATAGATAGAGTGAGGGAGAGAGAGAGAGAGAGAGAGTGAGATAAAAACACCAAAATAATAATATTGATTATAAATCTAATAATATTTATTGTATATTAGTAGACCTTTTGATCAAAGGGGAGCATGGTGAGAAAATTTTTTTTCTCTCTCAAATTTCTTTCACCAGCCTTTTATATCTGCATATTATATGAAGCATATGTCGACAATCTTTCTTTAATGTCATATATATATATATATATATATATATATATATATATATAGATAGATAGATAGATAGATAGATAGATATATGGATATATATACGTAATGAAAAGGCAGTAAATGGAAATATATTAGTCTTTGTTTATACTATAAAATTGATTTGCTTTAAAGCAGAATTTTCCCAAAAGAAACAGATCCCCCTGCTGCTGGTGCACTCACAGAAAGAAAGAGAACATCTTGTAGCAATAATGGTTTTGCTTTCTGACAGCAGCAATAAAGGAATAGCCAGGATGTGCTTCCTGTTCCATTCATGAAAGGAGGAACTTGGAAATAAAAGCTGCAGAATATAAAAGAAGGGATGAAAATTGAAATATTTTCAGGCTTTGAAAATTCTCACATTTTGATACAATGAAAACTTTCCATTGATTTCAAGTTAACAAAGTTTCTCAACCTTGAAGATAGATACAAAGAATGATTTTCTATTGCTTATTTATGAAATTTTACTTATTTTGGTATAAATACAAGAGTTGTCTACAACATAAGCAAAATACAAAGCAATTTAAAATAAAATTTTAATCTTAATTTTCCTTTGCATTTGGCCATTTTCCAATGTAGTACAAAATCACCATATTATATATATATATCTTAATAGATAAGTTTTACAATATGAGACAATGACAAAAACCAATGCAAATTAGAGGAAATTATAGTCATCATTCTCCTTCTATGCCTCTTGATTCCTTGGGGAACATAGGGTCACAACAAGACAAGAGATGCAGTTCTGAGCAATCCTCTTCAGCTCAGCCCATGTTGTGCCGGCTGTGTTCACCTCTGCATCAATATTTTTGCACCAAGTCTGTTTTGGTTAACCCATTTTTCACTTCTTTCTGGATTCCAATCAAGGGCCTGTCCAATGACACTAGAAGCAGGTTTGTGGAGTGTGTGACCAATCCATCCTCATTTCTGTTTCTTGATGTCAATCTCAATTGGGGCTTGTCTGGTCCTGTCCCACAATTGGGTTGGACATGACTTCCGGCCACCTGATATTGAGGATGTTCCTGAGACATTGGTTGGTAAATGTCTCAAGTTTGTGGGTGTTGGTCTTTGTTACCCACCAGGTTTCTGAGCCATAAAGTAGGACCAACTTGACGTTAGCATTGAAGATCCAGGGATCTTGTTGTAAAGTGAGAGGGCTGTTGATTTCCAGATTGGTCGCAGAGTGTTGAAAGCATGTCAGTCTTGATTATTATCATAATGTGTAACATAAATAGTAATGGCGAGATTAGCCATTTCCATATAAGAAGGATTCAGTGTTCATTGATCAAACATTTAGCCTTACTGTCAGTTAAAATTTATAAAATCTTTCTCTTAATACAGTTTTTCAGGAAAACAGATTTCTCAAGTCAACTATTATTGTTCTTTCTAGTACTAAAAACTATAAAGTATATTTTTTTACTAAATATACCTAATTTTCAAATAAACACAAATAAGTCATAATTTTTTTGTCAATAAAATTAACGTTCTCTGTTCTTGTTTAATCATGTTTTATTACAATAGGAAGATGATAAACCACAATAATTCTTTTTTGCAAATATATTCAGAATTACAATAAACATTTTAATTTTGGATTTTTGCTTTAAATAAGCTATGATTTCTCTGTTATATAGATTTTTTTTGTTATTGTTTAGTAATTTTAAAAATGATTCTTGTACAAATTTTTAAATGCCACCATGTTGAAAATGTTTTTATATCTTTTTGTTTTAATTTCCAGGAAGCTTATGCTGCCAACTTTCTTCCTTTAGTTGGACCATTCCTTCCGTGATTTAAATTTTTCCTGGTAATGGCACATTTTTCTAACTTTGCATTTGAAAAATCTTTTGTTTTAATTAAATGTTTACCTAATACAAAAGCTGAGAGCCACTCAAAGTAGAGTGTTACTAAATGAGGTGGTTGTATGGATGTAGAAGAAAGAATTAAGGGCAGATTATGACAGTAGGATAGTTAATTGTTGAACGTAGACTTGAAGAATGTTCAGGAAAGCATCCTCTTTGGAGTTTGTTTCATAAAGTAGTGACTCCTGAGAAGAAGCTGTCTGAATAAAACTTGCTTCTTTCCACTGTAATATGAAGAAAATGACAACAGCTTGTTCCTGTCTATCTGAACTGGTGAAACAGGAGAATGTAGTTTGTCAGAACAATTTCCCTGGAAATGGCAATAGAGTAACAGGAGACTTGCAATTTTGTGTCTATGGGAGAAGGGTTATAAGGTGGGAAATAATTCATCACCCACAAGGCCATTAAACTCTTTCAACTTTGTCAAGGCTGGATATGACAGCAAAATCCCTTTTTGCTCTGATCTGACTCTTGTAAAAATAAGAGCATAGTAGAGTCAAGTAGTTTCTGGATGGGTATAAAGCATACACAATTCACCCCTCAGTGTCTTTAGCAATGGATTGTATATATGACTCCTATTTGAGGTCTGGAATGAACTTGAATCCAAAAAGACACTCAAAGTAAGGAGCCTAATTGAAAGTGCAACCATTTATTCTGACCGGTAAGAATTTAGGGTCAGCTTACTGATGAAGAAACGATACTATCTTGAGTTTGAAAATATTGAAATTTACAAGCCAGTTTTTTTCCTCATTGGGCTGTTACAGCTAGGTCAGATGAGAGGCTCTGTTCATCTAGATTTTTGGAGGCACATCCATAGACTGTGGTATCATCTGCATAGATATTTACTAACCATATTAAAAGGTTCTTCAGCAGATTATTAAAAGAAAGCAGAAAAGGGTAGGACTGAGTTGTGATGCCTCAGAAACATGTAACCTTCAACAGTGACCTTCAAGGACATACCTAGTAGGATGACCTTGATAGTTATAAAGAATCTTGCAGAGAATTCACAACTAGAGAGTTTTTGTAGCAACCTTTTATACTACACCTTGTCAAAGACATTGGAGAGGATAATTAATATTTATATGGTGATCATTCCCATAATGAATTTATTATCATGTGCTTCACTGTTTCTTTGATGCATATTTTGTGTCTACTAAAAATTCTCAAATATGAAATATTGTAATTTTAAATCACTATTTTAAAGATTCTGACTTTTTTGTTAAAACTAATTTAATTTTTAGTAAACTGTAAAACATATTATAAATATATTGACTAAAATTTAAAAGACTTGTCTAATATTTTGATGCTTCTAAATTGTAAATTAAATATTTTTCTTAAATTAAGCTTCATAATTACCGTTACCGATGATGTTAAAAATAAGCAAATTCATTATCATTTTGGTACTTTTAAGGTAATACAGCTTTTAGAAACATTTGAGAAATCTTTTTTTCTTTAATAATTTTAATTCAAATATTATTAAATAAAAAACAATAATTTTGTTAAAACTATGTGAAGAGAAAATACATTTACTGTACAACATTCAAGAGAGGATAATCAATATTTGCATTATTTACACACAGGCTGTTGTCCTCATCTTTGTTATTATTTTTATTATAACCTCCAGCCTTTATCCATTGCTCATTAATCTGTACTCTTTATTTAATTAACAGTTTTCCTGCTTTCATATCTAGGGATATCCCATCTTATTCTTATTTAGTTATTGCTTTCTCTATTTCCACATATTTTAAGTTTGCACTGCCCAAACCAGGAATTGAACTCACAATTGCGATGTCACCAAATTCACAAACCACCCTTTAATCCAGTAGGCCAATATCGCATGGAACAGTCCTGAGTGTAGATCTTGGTACTTTAACCCCTACTCTAATTGCTTCTTCTTCTGCTGCTGCTGCTGATTGTTACTGTTCCTGAATATTGCCCTGATGTTGTACGGAATCTTCTGAATCCTTTCCGTTCAGTCCTTGAAAGGATATCTAAGGATATCACATCTTATTTAGTTATTATTCATTCTGTTTCCATATAGTTTAAGTCTGGAATACCCAGCTGAACGATTGAACTGATAATTATCGTCATCAAATTCACAAACCAATATTTTAATCTACTATTGTCCCATGGAACAATACAGAGTCTAGATCTTAGAGCCTGGAGTAACTGTAAGTTCAATCCCTGGGCTGGGTAGTGCATACATAAACTCAATAGAAACAGAGCATTCAATAACTGAGCAGTTCTAAATAAGTTAGACATAGATAATAGAATGAGAGCAATCTATTGTAGATTAATTAATGTTAATTAATTAATTAATTAAAGGTCCAGTTCAAAATTCCATGAAGGTTATCTGATAGGTTGATAAGCACTTGATGAAGGCCTGGAGCCAAAACACTGTGATAATAACAACAAAGGTGATTACGGTTTGGTTCATTTTAAGGCATATAAACCTTAATGGGTTATTTAATGTTGACAATTTTTATTGCTAATAATTTTTTTTTTAAATGTATTTCTGGTAATATTTTTTCTTCAAAAATCTATTTCTGGGAATATTTTTCCTTCAAAAAATGTGTAGCTGGTAATGTTTTTTCCAAAAAATGTATAGCTGTTTTTATTGCTGATAATAATTTTTCCTTCAAAAACTTATTGCTGGTAATTTTTTACAAAGCATTTCTGGTATTAAAACTTATTCTTACACTTTTATAGTATTTTGACACAAGTTTGGGTGTTACTCATAGCTGGAACTCTAGCAGGTGCTACTACCCCAGGTCAGGGGGGGATCTGGGAACACCAGCAATTAAGAGGTGGTTCCATGCTCACCAAAACCTCCAGAGGCCTTGCTGTTGGATGGAGTTTATCGTCTTACCCAGGATGCAGATGTAGTTTATCATCATACCCAGGACAGAACAAAGGTGAGGACAATACTCTGAGTGTACATAATAATAACTCCTCATCCCTAAAATTCAGACAAAGAGTATCATCAAATTTCTCCATTTTTAATTGTTACATTTTGTACTTTTATATTTCAATTGATAAAAAATATTTTATTATCCACTTGTAACAAATAATTATGATTTGTTTTTGCTTTTACTCCTCCAAATATCTAAAAATTATCTGAAATTTTTTTATTTTTCTTATTTTTTTCAGCTTCATCCTTTCTCATTTTTCTATTGGTCATTGTGTAATCAAGCAAGTTAAACCAATTGCAGAACTGTCCCCACTGTTTTTAGTTGGTCCTTTGTTTTGGGGCAACATTAAGCTAATTACCAGTGGCTGAGTATATACAAAGATATGGTACATATCCTGAACATAGACTCTATGAATACCAGCTCTCCAGCTGGCTGGAATGAAACAGATCTGGACACCAGATATGCTGAGGGGGGAATTGTCTATGCCATTGCCATTGTAGGCACGTTTGGTAATGCTCTTGTGCTCTTGGCAGTTTTGATGTTCAGCAAACTCCGACATGCAGCTACAGCATTCCTTTCTCATCACTGTTTGCTGGATTTGATCAAATCTGCCTTTTGTGTCACTCTTGGCTACAGTCTACAACATCGGGAAGAAATACCACATTGTAACTGGTTTGGAACGGTCTACATTATTCTCATGACAGCATCAGCATACAATCTATTTGCCATTGTTGTAAATGAAGAGTATCACATGATTTATTACAAACAGAATTATAATAATTATCTTTGTATTAGCTTTGGTCTTTTTATGATTTGGTTTGCCAGCATTCTTATTCATCTTGGTGTTGGTTTTTTGCCCAGCCGTTTGCATTATAACAAAGATATTGGTTTCTGCGCATTTAAACAGGGCATTCCAAGCAGTGTTGTTACACATGTCTGCTGGTTAATCCTTATTGTCTTTGCCATCATTCTTACTTCTGTTGGCCTCTGGTTTTTGCACCAGAAAGTACAGTATCATGCTTATTCTCCAAGGTCGATGCTCAGAGAAGAATTTCCTGGTCATGATGAAAAAGACATGCTATGGGAAGCTGAAACAGACGAATTACATTCAGGTGTGCAACCATTTTTTATAGACAATCACCGTCGGAGAGTGTTTATGCTAATGGGCATGACTGGAATGTATTTGATGTGCTGGCTTCCACTGTTTGCAGTGACAATTTTTGATGTTCATTTCACTTTAAACCCTCAGTTTTACAAAATACTGACGATTGTTGCCTGGAGTCAACCAGTGACAACACCAGTTTTTGCCAGTGTTTATTTGTGGGACATTGCGGATAAATTTAATTTAGAAAAAGACCTTCAGAAAAAAATTGCTCAACTGAACCACAAAGACATGGAAGCTTCCCAGATTGAAACAACCTGTAACACTGCTTCCACAGCTCTTTTGAGCCCTTCAACAAGCATTCCAACTCGTTCACTCACCATGCAGCCTACTTTAGCACCATCTGAGTGCAGTGAAGTGGGAAGTTCCCGAAGACATCTGGATTTTATAGATACAATGGGAACTTCAGGAATTTCTAATGAAGGTGCCTCTACAAGTTTATCACGTGAGCATACAAGTCTTTGGCTGCGACAAGATGCACATTTATGATGCAGATATGATTATCTAATTCTTTACATCCATTAATAATAAATCAATTCTCTATATAATTGAAAGAAAGTAACTTTGTATTAGGCCAAATATTTATAGAATATCAAAGAAAACTTTTGCAAAAAGATTGTATATTATTTTCAGGTATGAAATTTATATTGGAAAATCAATGAATGTTACTTTGATATTTCAAGTGGAATCATCTCTAAAGGTGTCCTTTTTCCTTAATTGAATTTAATTAAAATAAAAGTATAACAATTTAGTTCCATAAATCATCTGTTCATTTATTACATTCCTAGACATAAAAAAATTTCCAGCATCAATTGTGAAGCGTAACACTGTGTAACACGATTTTTTTGTCCTTGGGTAGCAACTGTTATTTTCTATTTATTTATACCTAAAAAGTATGAAAAATGGCTAATATTTCCTTCCAACTTTGGTTTTGTGACCAAGATAATGATATTTCCGAAGTTTACCTATTTACATTGGGAAAACTGAAAAGTGCAAACATTCTCATTTACGCAAAGTAGGAACAAAACAACACATGTTTCAAAAGCAGTATTTATTAGAATTATCCAAGAGAGACCACAAAAATTTAGAAGTGTGTAATTTTTCATGATTTATGCTTATACTGTAAATTACTTTCACAAATCAGCCCCTAAATATAGTCTCCCATCATGTTTTCATTATATGATTCTTGGTAGCAGCATTCAAAGTCCAGTATATCCTGGGTGGAAGTGCTCACCTTGCTTCTTTGAGTATAATCCCATGTTCTCCTTGAATTTATCAAGATGACCATCAAGGATATTGACTTTGAAAGACATCCTTCGACCCATTTTGCTGTAGTTCTTCACAAGCTCCACATGGTTTTCAGTCTTGTTATTCCCCAGGAAGCCCCTGAACCACTGTGACAAAGCTGTTCTATGCGGCTTTCTCTACCCTAGTGAGCTTCTTGGGGAATTCCTTGCACTCCATGATATTTATTTGTGATCCATTGAAGACATTGATCCTTTCACTGACTTGCATACTTTCATCTAACAAATTCCACTGCTTGAGTCTTGATGTCAAAAGCTCAGTATTGAATTTTGTGAGATCAGGATCTCTGATCAGGCTGAAGTCTTTTTTTTTTTTTTTGCTGTCATGTGAGTTACTCTCCTCAGCTGTGCTCCTGTGATCTGGATCAATGACTTCATCCTCTTCTGAATTGCTCTTCCTTTCTGAAGATGGTTGCTTTGGTGGGTAGTTCAGGTCAGTGTGGCACTGGGATGATGAATGACAAAAGGTCTGGATATATGATAGCAGGTCTATGCCAGCTCTGCATTTGAAAGGAAAGGGTCCACCATGCTGAAGAAGCAATTGCTTGAGTGATGAGTTGGTTCATGGGACTTCAAATTTCATGGCTCTATTTTCTAAAGAATACTTTTTTCACTCTTTTCTTAGACACAGACAACGAAATGCGTCTGACAGATGCTTACACCCTCTTGATGCCACCTGTGATGAATACATCTATCAACGATGAATGTATTTATCAATGAC
Organism: Acanthosepion pharaonis; assembly: GCA_903632075.3. Classification (NCBI taxonomy): domain Eukaryota; kingdom Metazoa; phylum Mollusca; class Cephalopoda; order Sepiida; family Sepiidae; genus Acanthosepion; species Acanthosepion pharaonis. Next base: position 63,160 of record CAHIKZ030002323.1, on the reverse strand, counting down.
GACTTGTCTGCACTTGGACAGCTAAAAGTAAACAGAACTGTTGAGCTTATGTCCTCTGTATTTATACTGCCATCTAAGTTGTGAGAATATTCTAGAAATTTTTGAATTTTTAGAAAGTTCTTGAAATTTCTTGAAACTTCTAGAAAGTTTTAAAAAATTCTCCTCTGACAACTCAGAGCTGAATCTGTCTAGAATGTAATTGAAAATAGATTAGTTTGAAAATATCGATGTCCAGCTCACAAAAGAAAAGTTTGAAGGGAATAAAAGTCATTTTCTTTGCTTTCTAGACAAAAGCAATTAGAAAATAATATTTACAGACCAAAGACAAAACAAAAGTCAAAATTTTGTTACTCAAATCCAAGAAATTCTTATTTCAATCAAAACATTTTTTTTTTGTCAAGCATGTGTGGTTGGGAATTGAGCAGTTCAATGAATAACTCTGCTTGGCAATCATCAGACAAAGCCATTGATCTAATCAAAGATCATCTCATTTTTTAAAGGTTTTCATTTAAATTTCTCTGTTTATTTTGGTGAAATCAATAAACAAATTGAAATTAATCAGGTCATAAATGAATTATACAAAAACAATTTTTAAATAGAAAATGTAAATTAAAAAATGTTTTAAAATTTGTTTCTTTTTATCTTACAGTGAATTCAAACATTCAACCAAGAATATCACTTAAACACAATTTCATTATGAATAAAATCACCTAATATATCACTTTCCAAATTAATAACACTTATTCCAAATGATTTTCTAATCATTTTTGTGCATTTGGACTTTATTCTGAAGCATATGAAACTGAGTTTATTTATTTTCTACTAAAATAGATTTTTGTTCAGACTTGGGAGAAATGAGCCATGATTTCCATTTTAGTTTTTCTGGAATAAAACATTGGTTCATCCTTTTTATTCTACATTTTTTCTTACCTAAATATTTTAATTAAATTCCCTTCTCTTCATCAAAAACTGACCCAATATATCCACTGCTACTACTCCCCCTTCTATTCTTTCCCTACTTGTATACACTGTTTGCTATTCACTCGCTGCAAACAAAAGTTTCTCTACATTTGAATTTGATTACACAAAATAGTGCAGAGGTAATATTTGTGGTTATTTAATAGCAGAAATATATCACCTTTGAAATTTAAATTACCTAACAATTATTGTCTTGCCATACATTTCAAATTGTTTTCTTTTGCTTAATAAATCCACAAAAGATATTTCCCCAAGGAACTCTTCAGAAAAGCTATTGATAATTGATGTTTCAATTGAAATTCTATAAATAAAGACCACTGATGTATTACATTTATTAAAAATTATATTTATTAAAAATTACATTAATTAAAAATTACATTTATTAAAAATGACATTTATTAAAAATTATTAAAATTTTCAACTATATGTTCATTAATCACTACATACATTATCTTTACAACAAATATACTGACATTAACTAATAAAATTATATTAAATATTTGTACATTCTAAAATAAGCAAATATTATTGTTAAACTTTATTGAACACTATGAAAAAAAAGTTTTTCCGTCTTGTTAATAAAATCAGAAATTAACAATGTAACAATGTTTTTTTAAAAAAGTACAATGATACCTTGACTAAAGTCATTTTGAGTTAAGTCATTTTTTAAAATACGTCATTTTTTCTAAAATATTATATGGAAAAATAAAACTCACCTTACATTGTTTTATTCGAGTTTATGTCAGCCGTTAAAAATATTAGAAACATCAAAACGCTAAAATAACAATAAACACATATATAATCATATTTAAATAAATGTTAAAATAATATTATGTATACTATATATATATATATATATATATATATATATATATATATATATATATATATATATATATATATATATATATATATATATATATATATATATATATATATATATATATATATATATAAAAATCATCAAAAAAACAGCATAATAAAGTATGTTCAGCAAATGTTCAAATTCCTGCTCACAGGCACTACATGTTCGTTGTTTTCTGCTCCAACACCAATTTTGAATTCAGACTTGTTTACATCTGTGCTCTGCTATTAATGTTCTTTCATTTATATTTCAATTGTGTTTTAGAATATATTTTCACCCATGGCTCTGAAGAAAAGTCCCAGTGCAAGTGCTAATGCTAAGTGTAAGGCTATATATATCACTGGAAGATAAGGTGGAAATTAATTATTTTATTCAGAATACTGTATGTATATATCATAAATATTGTAATAGGCAATGGGGAGTGCTTATTTGAGGTTTATATTGTGGTTATTTCGACTTAAGTTGTTTTTCAACCTAAGTTATGACCTCTGGAACCAATTAACGATGTAGGGTGAGGTATACCTGTATTTGTCATTTTTGTGATTTGATAAAATATTAATAAAGGTTTGGAGCAGAAGAGAGAAATAATTATTAATGAGATGATTTCTTCAGTCATTCAATATTTTGACCAGGAATTTAAATCCAACTTGGGTTTTATATATTTTTAAACAAAAACTTTTGGAACTATCATTAGAAAAATGTGTGTGGAAATATTTTTACTTCTTGTTAATTATTGAAAATTTGAGTTGATTTACAATCTGAAAGTCTCAATTTTAAAAATGGACCTTGCAAGGTGTGCCTTGATGGAAACATAGTAACCCATTTGTTTTTGCTGCTTGCTACCGATATTCAAAGTCCAGCTAAATTTTGTGGTAGATACTTATTAGAAATTGATAATACATGTTTTTAAGTAAAACTGTAGCTACATGAGACCTTTTTAACAATTTTGGATCAGTTACATAAATAATTAAAATTAACACTACAAAACTTTTATGAAATAAGTAACTTTATAATTTTTTCATAATTTGTATCACAAAAAGTTTCAGGAAAAATCTGCCAGAAAAATAAAATAAATATGTAATATGTATGTTTGTACAAAACATTTGCCTGTTAAAAATTATTGTTTTCCTAAAAGCCAATATAAAAGTTTTAAAAATTTTGTACAAAAACAGTGACATCAGTTGCCAAATATACTGTAAAAAATTCAAAAATATTCTTGTGAAAAAATAAAGAAATATGATTTTTTTTTACTTGAAAATACACTATTTTTTTTTAAATGGATATTTCAAATAAACTTTAACTCATAGGGGGACTATTTACTTTTTCTTTTCTTTTTTACAGAGCTGTCATCAAATTATATATCAGTTCATATTTTTTTTAATTTATTGTCATTTTTATTTGTTGAATACATTTTATTTATGGTTTGAACAGAAAAAAATACTTTTCTTTTTTCATTTTCCAATATATATTTATTTTTGGTTTTTTCATAAATTTTTTGTTTCTTGATGATAAAATGATTTCCTACATCTCAAACAGATTATCCAGTCATTAAAAATGTTTATGTTGAGGAATGAAATTTGACAATCTAAATTTATTAAATAACAATCAGTAAAGATTCCAATATTTGTACAAACTTTACAAATTAAACTCTGGTACAAAAGTTTTCCTCATTTATAGGAGACCTTTTGAATTTTGTAAATTTATTTTGTTACAAAAATCAGACATAATTGTATTTATTTGATGAGTTTATTTCATTTTGTTTCTGCCTTTCAGTTTTCCTACTTTATAAATTCTGGAAAAATAGTAGAAAAAATTATATAATTCTTACTGTAAAATAGAACTTAGACTGAAACCAGTAGAAGTGATTGAATATTTGCAATAATTCTTTTAAAGATATTCCCTTAATATCTTTATGTTGGATTAAATGTTATTTTGTTAAGAAAAATCTCTTTGTTACCAAGTACAAATGATTGAATTAATTATATCCTACTAACAATCTAATTAAAGATTCGTGAAATTATTCCATGAAGATATAACTGAAAAATTCACTTTTCAGTTCTGCACTTGAATCAATTGTTTAAATCATTTGCACTTTCTTTTCAAGTAGTTTTCTATAATTATCCAGTTTGGTTATTATTTATTATTTATATATTCATACTATTTAACATATTTTCATTCTATTTAATATATTTTATAGAATATTGACATTTGTTGATTTTTTTTTTTTTTGTTAAAAAATATTTAATCTACTGGAATTTATAAACTTCTACTATCCTTTGTAAATATCAGTTTACATAAGAAATACTATGAATAATAATCTCTCCATCTCACTCGGGTTTTAAAAGTTTTTTTTTCAAATGACAAAATACTGTAAAATAATGAGATAATAAATAAATTGGTTTACATAAAAATGCCATTGTTTCTTGTGCTTTAGTTTTTCAAGCACAAATATTTTAGGCATTCCAAATGGATAGACGTTGAATTGTCTTAGAATAATTTGCTCCTTCAGTTCCTGAACTTTCTACCTTTTGAGGTCATGTGGATTTTGTAAGTAAACAAATGTATTGACTTCAGGGGCCATACATTTTGTAAAAGCTTTTGAAAGCATACAACACAAATAAGATGAAAATATAGTAAAAATTGTTAGAAAGAAAGTGTTCTTTTTTAGAGTCTGTTGTCTTTGTTAAACATCTTGTTGAATAAGTTGTAACATAAAAAAATGTACAGATGTATGTAATAAAGATATTTATAGATTTCATAATTTGGCTTGAATTTTATCTGTATGCGTTCCTCATTGTGATAATCCTAGTATTTAATAAGGTGAATTATTTTCTTAAAATCCTTCATAATCCAAAAGCAAAAGGATTTCTGAGGATATAATATGGCCAGTTGGATTTTTCCTTTGTCAAGAAAATTATTTGCATCAAGTAAGTTATTTTCTTTGGGAATTGAACAATGTTTTTGTCTCTTTATTTTTTGTTGATTGGTTACATAAAAAGTAAACATAAAAATTCAAGGTAAACATATTGTACCAATCAATCAGTCAATAAAAAAACAATGTATTGAAATATAGGATCACTTATTCATTTAGCTTTATTTTAGTTTTTTATGAAGTCACTTCAAGCAAGACAATAAAGCCTCTAAAATGCAAGAGGCTACTGAGAGTAAAAGAAAATGAAAAGACTTTAGAAAGAACTGGAAACCCAATCCTAAACAGGAAACAAGTGATAAGTCTCTACTCCTGTTCAAAAGATCAAGGAGAAGTGTGAACAGGATGATAGGCAAACTGTAATAGTGAATCAGGTCACCTGATAAGAGACCCAGAGTTAGTTGCATGTGGTGCAGTAAGCACTAAAAGTTATGTCCCCTTCCACAATTGGCTGTTGAGAGAGGACAATCTATTTACAGTAGTTGGTGCTGATAAACTTTGCATACAAATGATACTGGGCAGAGTTTAGCCAATAGACAGCATCGGTCTGGGACAGAGAGCTATATAATACCAGCTTTTTATCAGTCAGGAAGAGCACTCGCAACATGCAGAAAAACCAGACAAGATAAACACACAAACCTACCTATTCCTGTTGAGGAAAAAAAAAATAAATGAATAGTAAATAAAATTTCAGAGTTTAGGCAGAGATGTTAGAAGTATAGAGTTGAAATAGACTTTAGACGGAACCAAAAATCCATTCCTAAAGAGAAAACAAGGGATAAACCTATACACCTGTTCAAAAGTCCAGGGAGGAGTGTGAACCAGATGATAGGTGAATTTCTCTAATATTGGAAAAGAATTTTGGTATAAAAGTGAAAATATCTGTGTATAGCTCTAAGATGAGGTATTACTTGCATTTATTTTGTACACAGGGGTAGAGTATTATAGTTCCACAAGGATAAAGACACTGATCCAGTGACTAGACCCAAAGAGTTATGAGTTCAGTACCAGCCCACAGCAGTGGTGAACCAAACTTGGAGAGTTGAGTTAAAGGGAAATAACTAAGACATCTGGAAGAAACTAAAACAATCTACCCTTGTGGCCAAAATAAAGGGTTCAGTTCAAAATTCCAATCACCTGAAGAAGGCCTAAGCGTACAACATCTGAAACATTGTGAATATGGCAATGAAGATGAGGATAACAGTCTGAGTAATGTAAATAATCCAAGAGATGTAGATATAGATAGATCCTGAAGAAGGCCGGAGCGTACAATGGCCAAAACGTTGTGAATATGGCAATGTAGATAAGGATAGCAGTCCAGATAATGTAGATTATGCAAGTAATCATAATACCTCATCTCAGAGATATAGACAGATTCTGAAGAAGGCCAGGGGCGTACAACAGCTGAAACATTGAGAATATGTCAATGAAGATGAGGATAACATTCTGAATAATGTAAATAATGCAAATAATCATAATACCTCATCTCAGAGATATAGACAGATGCTAAAGAAGGCCAAGGCGTACAATGGCTTAAACGTTGTGAATATGGCAATGAAGATGAGGATAACAGTCTGAATAATGTAAATAATGCTAGTAATCATAATACTTCATCTCAGAGATTTAGACAGATCTTAATGAAGGCCAGAGCGTACAAAAGTGAAAACGTGAATATGGTAATGAAGATGAGGGTAACAGCCCGAGTAATGTAAATAATGCAAGTAAAAGTGAAAATGTTGACAGCCAGAAAGAAATTACTTTCAAAATTTTCACTTCAAACAAACTACTCAAACCAATTCCAAACATTAAAATCATAAAAGACCTTCAGACATAAAATCTAATTACTTGCATTGCATTTCATTACAGATTTTTCCACAGTTGATTATTATTAGAGTTTTTATCTGATTTTTAAATTATTGCAAACTAATTAACTATTTATTTGCTTAATTACAAAAAAGCTTTCCCCCAAACTACTAGATATGATGTAGAATCAATTGTACTTATTATGAACTAACCAAAAGAGCAACATGAATTGGTTAGCATACCAATTCAAAAAGCCATTTATGAAGAGTTCAATCTTTGTATACTCAGTAAGTACAATCTTGTACCAAAGTTAGTGTAATCCAATAAGTGTGATATTAATCAGTCAATATCACATCAAAGTAATATTTTTATGTTTTCATTAAAAACACTGTTATTCATCAGAAATGAGATTGCAAATTTACTGGACAGAATTAAATGTTCCAATACACAATTCATGAAATAAAAATGAATTATCTTAATGACGATATTTACAAAGATGTAAATAAAAAGCGAAGACACAAAAATATTCTTATGAATCATCAAGATAAAATGGAAATGTCCAAAATAAATTATTTAATTGCCAGAGAAAAAAGCAAAAGGTAAAAACTAAAAGTAAAAATTGGTCAGCATCAACAGCACTTTCCAAACTTATTTTATTGTTGACATACTTTTTAAAGATGAATTTAAGTTTTGTTAGCCAGGCCAAATACATAATTCAAAATGTATATAAAAATTAATAATTTAATGATAGATATAGTGAATAATTAAAGAATGATAGTGACTCATTTTAAGAATTTATTTTTTCATGGTTTGAAAGTATTAATTCTTCTCAGAAGTATTCTTCTGGTCATTAATGCTGGAAAAATATATTTTTCTAGAAAACTGTCTGAATTCTGAATTCATACTTCAGACAAAAAGAAGTAATTTCTGGTTAAGACAGAATTAAAAAATTTTTTTTTTTTTTTTTCAGATTTAGAATTGGAATAAAACATTTTGTCAATATCTGGATTTTCATAACTTAATGAATACAAAGTGCAATTGTCACAAATATTATATGCTACATGATTACTAAAGTTGTTTTGGGTATGAGTTTGCCTCAGTCCCTCTATAATTTTCAAATAAATTAATATATTTTTATAATTGATTTTCTTGAAAATGATCAAAGATTCATTTACCTAATAAATCAAGAATTTAAAATATAAACGGTGATGGTAATAGTTGTAATATAACTTTACAATAATAATTTTTGGACAAATTCTCATTATGAATAAATATAGTAATGTCAATTCTCTGTGAAATGTAAAGAGGATGTTTTATTTTCCATCCTTAAACCAAAAAGATATTAAAAAATCTTTATTTAATTTCAGTTTTCAATATTATTATTCTGTTTTCTTGACAAATAATTTTACAGAAAAAAAAGAACTGATAACCAAAACACATTCTGTTCTTTATTAATAAATTTGAAAATAACTTTTTTCTTCTTGACTTAATAAAATCCATTTGGAATTAAAGAAAGAACAACTTATCAAAAGACAAAAATTAACATTCATTGATAAAAAAAAATGTTACTCTCTCCTTTTGTATGGAATTTTTTCTTTTGTAAATTCTGTTTTTTTTTGCCAAGAAAATACTTTTGTTCTCAGGAATTGGCAATAACCCAACGTTAGTGAAGAAAAAAAACAATATGGCTGTAAATAATGTTTGGTCATATGCACAACTTTGGGCATTCTTTTTCCATAAACCAACTGCTGTTTATTTGCTAAGAATTCTAGATTATGTTTTTCCTGATTTTCCTTTTTTCAACATTTTCTTTATTGAATAAAATTTATCATGTCTAACTTGTCACTTGTTTCCAACAAAGATCAAAATAACTTACTAATTGTTGGGTGATAGCCATTGAATGCAACTTTTTCACAAATTTTCATTGCACTCTGTGTTTAAATGATGTTTCCCTGCTGAGTTATTCTTAAATATTCTGAATTTTACGCATTCAGAAATAAATGAAATATTGAATCATTTTTTACATGTAAATTATACAATGGCAATATGATTATTTACCCATAATACATTATTTATCCTTAATCTATTATTTACCCTTAATCATTACTTACTCATAATCCAATAATCCATTATTTACCTTTAATCATTATTTATTTGTAATCCATTAACCTATTATTTACTCTTAATCCATTATTTACCCTGAATCCATTAATTACCCTTAATCATCATTTACCCCTAATCTATTTACCCTAATCCATTATTTACCCATAATCTAATATTTACCCATAATCCATTATTTACCCTTAATCATTATTTACTTGTAATCCATTAACCTATTATTTACACTTAATCCATCAATCCATTATTTATCCTTAATCCAATAACCCATTATTTACCCTTAATTCATTACTTACCCTTAATCCATTAACCCATTATTTGCCCTTAAGCCATTAATTTCCTTTAATCATTATCTATCCTTAATCCATTATTTATCTTAAATCCATTATTTATCCTTAATCCATTATTTACCATTAATCCATTAACCCATTATTTTCTCATAATCCATTAATCCCCTAATCATTATTTATCCTCATTCCATTATTTACCCGTAATGTATTATTATCCATTAACTCATTATTTACTCATAATCCATTAATTACCCTTAATCCATTATTTACCCTTAATCCATTAACTGCAACACTAATTTTATCATTTACAGTTGAGCTGTAGAACAGCAATTATAAAAAGCATTTAAATGTTTCAATGTGTTTATCAATTATGAATCATGTTTTTGTTTTCACATTTTGATTAAAAAATAAAACTGAAACTTGTTTGATTATAACAGAAAATAATAAAGGATGATTGGTATTAACAGTTGAATTAACCCTCTTCATGTTGTCTGTAGTTAATTTGTAAAATAAAAAAAGGTAATCCATTTAGCTAAATCTCACAATGTGTTATGTTGATGAAAATAATAAATTTGTTCCTGAAACTTGTTTATTCTACAACTGAAATTAAATCACAGAAAGAATCATTAAAATTAATTTTTCAAACAAATGGAAGATTTTTTCACTTTAGGTTATAAGACTTTGATTATAAAACTTTGCAACATGAACTTAAAAATTCAGTTATTATAAAACAATATATTTTCTGGTGAAGTTTTTGTAGGTATATACTACCACAGTGTTGAATCCTGGGTAATTTATTTTCTATACCAGCAGGCTCAATGTATATTATCAATGAATATAAGTCTACTGTGTTGCTCTTAAAATGAATACAACTGCTGATATCATTTGTAGATATTACTAATATTTTGTTTGCTTGGCCACAATATTATTTAATCTAACCTTTATTCATAATTATGTTTATTTATATATTAAATGTATTTTCGTCTTAACTGATTAACAATGTTGTCTGTGATTTCCTGAAAATCAAAAACTTGCTTATTTAACAGTAAAAGAGCTAAATGCATATTAAAAAAATGATGCAAACGTCTGGTCTACAATATCAACCAAGTTATGCTGAGTACACTAATTTTTTTTCTTTTTAAATAGTCAGATCTAAAGATAGATCTCCCTAAATTGTACTCTTTTCATTAAGTCAGGAATATATCACTGAACTTGAAACTAATGAAACAATTTGTGTCTCAGGTGATTGTGATGTCATCAGTTCTCTTTTTTATAATCTGTATAAAATGTTGAGCTAGTCCCCTTTTTAAGAAATCTAATTATCCTTTTGCCAAATGGAGAAAAATTAACAAAATTTTCAGTATAAAAAAAAAGAATAAATATCTTCAATATTTCTTATTTTGAATGTTGACATAAGACTAAACCAAATTTATGATTCTTAACTGTCAAATACAGAACAGAATGCTATGTTAATAATTGAACATCCTAAAAACATTCATTAATTATCACAATGCCTTTAGAAATATATATATATATATATATATATATATATATATATATATATATATATATACACCCTTGTGCAAGTTAATTGAAACAACTACTTTAGTTTCCTTTCTTTCAGCATACAGTCAGTTTTAGACCCACTGGTGTGACAAGCTGTAATCGATTTCTATTTTTTCCTCAGATTACGTCATTTGCAGTGGTATGCAGTAATATGAATATATTTTGGGGGTATATGATGAAATTTGTTTTGCCTTGAAAAATATTGCATCATCCATGATTGCATCAGATTTTTGTCATGCCCAGACTCTCTTACCTCAACTGTCAATTAGTTGTTCTACAGTCATTGTCTGCAATGGACATTACTCCAAGGAAGCGTATAAAAATTGTAACACTGTATGAACACACTGGCAAGCCTTACCAGTGAGAAAATCAAAGTACTTTAGACTGGACCAGAAACTCTCCTGATTTAAATCCAATCAAGAATCTGTGGTCAATTTGTAAAGAATGACTTCATGGAATGAACATATGAAGTATTAACATGTGCACTGCATCATGTTTCATTAGAAAAATACAAAAAAGTAAATAATAAAAGAATTATTTGTTTTGTTTCAATTAATTTGCACAATTTATTAAGATATCTTAATTTTGATATATTTTTTAGTTTTGCTATATCCTTACATAGCCAAAAACCCTAACCACTCATATTTTACACTTAGTGAACCATCTCTCTTTCCAGCAATCTATAATATAGTATATTTGCTCACTCTCCTTATTTCAAACTGCCATAGTAGTCCCTGGCTACAAAACAATTAGGTCAGATAGGCAGATGACCTAGCAACAGGTCCAAGTAAGATCTAAACATAGCTTCTCACACACCTGCAGAATCATGATCAAATATAAAATGTTGAGTGGAAAAATAATGAAAGGAATTAGTTGGACCATGAGTCTTAAGTGAGTAACATTTCTTTTACTTGTTACTGTCAAGCAAAGGACATTGCACAATGAAGATGAGTTCCAATTCAACTCAACACAACACACTATGCTGCATATATCAAATCCATGGGTGAATTATTAAGCATGATAATCACCTAAGACTCAATTGGATGCAGGTTATGATTTATAAAGTGCCGTATCTTCCTACCTGAATGATGAATTCTACATTGCTGAATATGTCAAGAAGAGAGTAAATGACCAATTCTTGGAGTCAAAATTCATAACAGTGAAGAAAGAATAATATACCAAAAGATATCGCTGCATGGGTGAAACAAACTGAAATGAAAGTAAAAACAACAAAAGAGAAATATAAAGCAAAAAAAAAAGTGAAAGTAAAAAGAAAAGAGAAAACCTTATTTTATTTCAGATGAAAGCTAAGTGTGCTTTGACTATTCATATCAGATATATAATGTATACATCTTTTCACACAGAAATGTATAGCAAACACCTTTCTACACAATAACTTGCATCAATGTTTTCGTATAACATCTTGTTATGATTAAATCTTATTAATTTATATATTGGTGTTTGTTGTTTGTTAGTGTTGGTTGTTTCATTTCATCCATGTATTTGACCCTGTAAGAAAATCTGTCCACTATTGAGTAGCCATATCCTCTGACCATATCCTTTGACAATAAAGTTGTTTTTTTTGCTATCTTTTCTTTTTAAATTTTGTGTTACGGAAATTAGTCCATAACACATGTTACACAAGAGCTGAAATAGAAATTTTGCATAAAGTAAAATAAAATGTGACTTTCTTTGTTGAAATTTTACAAGTATACAAATGAAATTGCAAGTAACAGTTCTACCTAAAATCCAGATACTCTTAAAGTAGCTGCTTAAATAATGAATATTTTAACCAGAAGTGAGAATAAATTGAGTGAACCTCTGTATTTGTTATTTGCTAAGCTTTATTTGGTCTTGTACAAAACCACAACTATTGTGGAATTAATTAAAGGTGTTGGTTTTTAAATTAAATTTAAAATTTAAATTAAACTTGCTTTCAAATGTAATAGATATTTATAATAATATTTTATATTAAATTAAATTTAGAATATAAATTTAATATTTAGATGATTTGAATTTAAATTTAATTTTTAGATATTTGTTTAAGGATTCCCATCAGTACAAGAATCAATATAAAAATTTATATCTGTCTGTATCTTTGAGATGAGGTATTATGATTATTTACATTATTTACATTATTCGGACTGTTATCCTTATCTTTATTGACATATTCACAATGTTTCAGCCATTGTACACACTGGCTTTCTTTTGCTAGGTCACAAAAATCTCCTGAGCTGACCAAGCATAGAAATGAATTTAATATGAGAACCAATAATAAGGAATGCTAGAGAAAAGCAATGAATAACAGCACAAAAATTGCTATATAAGCTCTGGTAAAAATATGTATAATAATAATGGAAAAATTACAATGTGAGCACTGGTAAAAAATGAGACATTAGGTTTATAAATCCCAGAAATTCATACAAGGATACATGGCCCAGTAGATAAAGATCCAGTGACTAGACCAAAAGAGATGTGAGTTCAATACCAGGCTACAGCAGTGGTGAACCAAAAAACTTGAAGAGTTGAGTTAAAAGGAAATAACTGAGACATCTGGAAGAGATATAGCACGTGGAACTAGAACAATCTACCCTGATAGACAAAATAAAGGGTTTGGTTCCCCTGAAGAAGACCGGAGTGTAAAACAGACGAAATATGTGAATATGCCAATGAAGATGAGGATAACAGTCCAAATAATGTAAATAATGCAAGTAATCATAATACCTCATCTCAGAGGTATTGACAGATCCTGAAGAAGGCTGATGAATACAATGGTTGAAACATTGTGAATATGGCAATGAAGATGAGGATAACAGTCCAAATAATGTAAATTATAAAAAAGAAGTGTAAAATTATATGAAATTAATTAAAGGCTAAATAAAAAATAATACAATAGACTAGGATTTTTATTACATTTTCTTTTGAAGAGAGTGTCTTAAAACAACATTATTATTATTAATAGAAGTAAGTTACTAACATGGTTTCTTTAAATAGAAACTTCTAAAATGAAGTCAGATAGTAAAAAATGGTTTGAATAAAATTTGATCTGTAAAAATTTGTATATGTTATAAAATTAATGCCAAAATGAAACCTAGTGGTTTCTAAACAAAGATACATGTATAAAATTTGATTTTCAAAATTTGCACAAAAAAGAGGCTCAAGTCTGATGGTCTCAAAACCTATCAAAATAAAGTTTATGAACAGGTGTGATTTAAAGAGATGCATTTTGTGATTTGTTAACCAATACGGAAAAATAGTTTTCAATTTTTATTGAATTTGGAGCTGATCTGTGGCTATTTAAGAAGTTTGGTTTTGCTTGACAGATAAAGGGAATTTGGTTTTCACAGATGAATGACATGGGCCGTTTCTGGGATCTAAACAAAGAAAAACTAAAGTTACCACCACCGCTGATGAGGACAGATGAAAAGCAAGTAACAGAAGAAATGGAAAAGAAAACAGAAAGAAGATTCTACAAATCTAAAGAGACATATGATTATCTTTCTAGAGTTATTTGTGAAAGTTTATCACAGAATTAGAGATATTCTGATTTATCTCATTTTTGAATATGAGTTTGTAAAACTGAATTATTGTCTAAAAAAAACAGCAACACTTTTGAATTTATGCTCTTCTCTTGAAGTAAGGGAATAATTTTGTTGATAATTATAATGTTGATTTTCAGTTCAAGATCATTCTTATCCTAACTATGAATACCTATGTCATCAGCATATCCCATTCTTTATTATCCGTTCATTGGCCTCAGGAGGGAAAATCAAAAAACGTAATAAAACTAGGACATTATTTAATTAAAGAAGCTTTTAATTGCTTTTATGAATAATATTGTCTGAAGAAAAAAAAATTTGATGAAAAATGTATTTTTGCACAATTTGTTTTCATTTATTTTACAATTTTAAATTGATTAATTTATAAAGTTTTAAATCTTGTAAAATTCAATTTCAGTGGTGTAACTCTTAGGAAATATTGTTATTAGGTAAAACTATAATCATATATTGTAAAGCTTATTACAATCTGATACACTTTTAAAAGAATTTCAAATTGTTTTGTGTATATACATTCTAATTTTTTAAGTATGTTAGTTCATGACATTATCATTAAAAGGTAACATGTTTTAAAGTTTGTCCCCCCTTTACAAAAACAACCCTCATATAAATTTTATTGGCTGCTAGCAATTCTGCTTCATCATACATAATTGTCAACATGTTAGGTGGTCAATAAATCAATCAATACATCAGAAAAATAAGATACCGGGGTTAAAAAATGCTTGTATACAATATCTTATACTATAAGTAATATTTGTTTCAAATCAGATTAATTTAACTTTAAGTTTGCTAATTTTCCTCAAATAACATTTCAGAAATATATATTTTATTTTTACAAGATTTTTAAAACCTAGAATTAATTTTTGTTTACAAAATGTGTAAAAATGGCTGATTTTATCGATTTTACTGAAAAAAGTTTATTCCAGTCAATATAATTTCTGTTTGAAATACACCACAGAGTATTTTACTTACTGGAAATAGTAAATTTTAATCCTTTAGCTTTCCATTAAAGGTAAAATGAAAGCTTTTTCCTTTTTAAAAATTCATTTTAAACCTTACATATACCGAATTAGTGGAGGTACCTACTTTAATAAGGAGTAAAGGAAGCAGAATTGCGTAACTCAATTTTCAGTTAAAAAAAAGAAGAGAAAAAAAGACCAGAATTCTGCAATTCTGCTATGTTTGAAAAAAAATGGGGTGTTCCAATATGCATTTTTGTCTACCTGCTGTGAATTCCTTGTCTTCCTTGACCTCATAAAAATAAATAAATAAAAATGTCTATTTGGTGTGGATTTTCATCACAGGAGAAGCTAAAGTCTCAAATAAATTTAAAAAGAGATTAAAATTCTTAAAAATGCTTCCAAGAAAGAAATCTAAGAGATAAAAAAAATTTAAAAATGTCTTCAAGAATGAAAATCAAAAAGAGATTAGAAATCTTAAAAATGTTTCCAAGGATGTTTCTCAAAATGGATAATCAAGAGACTGCTGTTGTCAAAGTTAACAAATAATAAATCATCAGGTAGGGAGCATCTTGAGAACTTCATATTTGGAAATTTGAATTGATTTGCTGATATGCAGTATGAGCATCCAATGGTAATTTGGTGGGAGTATAGCAGTCACTAAAGAGATAGGTTTATGCATCCACAGGCTTAGAGATTTTACCATTTGGTAGTAACATGGTGACAGTAGTAACAGGATTAAAATTATGAAAATAATCTGTAAAAATATAAAAAGAAGCGTTTATCACATATACAGGGTGCCAATGGATGAAGTGTTTTCTAAATGACAAAAAAATGAAAATAACACTGACATCTCATTTTAACAGATATTTTTACCAGAATTACACCAAAATATCTTGAAATATTAAAGAGTAAATTTATTCAATAAAATTTCCATTGGCTTCAAGACAACTTCATAATCTCCTGCAACACTTCTGGATGGTCTCCTTGTTTAAGTTAGTGAATGCGACCATAATCCTTGCATTGAATTCATATTTGGTGTTACAAGGAGTTTTGTTGGTGTCACACTCATAAATTGTCTGACTACCATGACTTGGTTTTCAGGCTTGTGTGACATGGAGCAGAGTCTTCGGGTCTTCCAGCAGCCACCCTCTTGACACAGGGCTGCACTACCTTCTCAAAGAACTTGATGTAGGCATCTGTGTTGAGTTATTTTCTTATCAGAACGGTCAGTTTTCCGAGTTGCTGTCCCTTTATAATCACCATTAGTCTCATCCAACTTTTCCAAATCCTCTGCTCTGTCCTCACCCAAACACTCTGAAATGTTGTAGCTTCTGGCACAAATGCCAAGCAGTACAGCATACTGTTTTCAAATTTCTGGCAAAGTGAATTGTGTCACAGATGGTGCCCAACTGACCCTACTATACTGTGCAGTTGACAAAATCAAAAACAAACAATGCGCATGTGCAAAATTAAGAATATAAAATGGTGAAAATTTAGCCATTGCATCTTGTATACATAGATATGTTTAACAATAAATTCTGCAAGCCTGCTACCATGTAATCCTGTAGGGGTAGGAAAGTACCATGTGTTCCTTCTTTAGTTACTGCTGGCCCTCAAGGCAACTCATATTTTCTTTAGTCAGAAAAGCAATACATTTTCATGGAGTATTTCCTGAATAAAAGTGTAGCATTAGTATGAGGCATGGACCATTTTTTATTTAGATCAGCAGACTTCAAAATTGATTTTGCAAATGTCACAAATCAGTTTTTTCATAGTTTTTTATTAAAGTAATATGAATTTAAATTTCATTGAAAATATCAAATATCCATGCACAGTTCAATTTTTATAAGTTTCTGAGAAAAATGTTTAACTTCAACATGACCCAATACCACTTTAGTGTCAGAGTAGACACACACACAAAAACTACTAGTTCAAATAAAATCTTGGTGGTTGTTCTTAAGATCCTTAGCCAAGAAATATCTTTAATCTGAGCAAAGTTGATACCTAAATATCAACCCATCAGCTTCCTTAGTGTCATCAATAAACTCTTTGAGTCTATGATGTTGATCATAGACTCAGACAGTTTCCCTTTAACAGAAACAAACTCCTGAGTGAGAAGCTGTATGAATATCACTCTTCTAGGTCCACTGCTGATGTCCTGTCATAACTGAGCTGGAGAATTATGTCAGAGGTCCAAGAGGGCTAGAGTAATGTAACCTAAATGTGCATATAGAATGAGCGAATTGCTAGTGAGGCAAACCATCCGAGCATCGATACTGTGGCTGCCAGTGTACTCAGTATGCAAATTGTCTGGTTTGGCAAGAACGTATAAAAAGGCGAGTGTTCGTTGAGAAGTCAGAAGAGTGCTCAATTCAGATCACATCAGTGTGTACTGAACCAGAATCCATTGCAAGTGTGTTTCCAGTGTCTGTGCTACAGAATCCTAGGTTTCTTGATACAATAACACACATAATCAGTCAGTCACTTGATAATAAATTCATCATGATAGCAATTGCTTAAGATATCTCAAAAGTCTTTGATAAGGAATAGCATGGGAGTTGTTACAAAAACTCTCTAGATAGGGAATCACTGAAAGAGTCTTTGTAATCAACATATTCTTTCTATCAGGTAGATTGTTGTCAATGTGCAGGCTTCTGTTGCCTATGAGATCAATTCATGTGTTCCACAAGTCTCACTAATTGGTCCTACAGTGTTTCTGCTTTATATTAACAATTCTTTAGTTAAAAAAGCAATACATTTTCATGGAGCATTTCCTGAATAAAAGGATAGCATTAGTATGAGGCATGGACCATTTTTATTTAGATCAGCAAATCAGGTAGATTGTTGTCAATGTGCAGGCTTCTGTTGCCTACAAGATCAATTCATGTGTTCCACAAGTCTCACTAATTGGTCCTACACTGTTTCTGCGTTATATTAACAATTTGTCTATGAACATTCTTGGATCATTAGTAAATATCTATGATACTGCAGACTATGGAGGCACACCTCCCAAAATCTAAATCATCAGAACCTGGCAGCTGATCTCTCCTCTGGTTGAGCTATTACAGCCTAAAAAATAATATTATAATAGTAATTTCCAATACCGCAAAAAACAAGCTAGTAACTTTTCATCATCATCAAACTAATCCTGAATTCTCAATAATCATGCTGAATGATTGCACTTGTTTTGTGCATCTATGGGGACTCAAGTTCACTCCAGACCTCACGTAAGATGATTCACCATTAATGATGCTGGAAAAATGTTTGGCTTTTTATATGGTTCCAGAAAGTACTTGTTTCCATTTGCCAGGCTCTGTCTTTAAAATAGTCAAATCAGACAAAAAATAAAGTATTGCTGCCATATTTAGGCTAAAACTGTCTAATCCTCATTTTCCAGCTTTGACAGAGTTCAAAAGTATTTACACTTCCTTGCGGGTGATAAATTATTTTCCACACTACAACCCCTTTCCCCACAGATGTAACCTCAGAAGTCTATCTATAACAGAGAATTGGGTCAGCCTGATAAAAGAGTTTGTGATGCTATAAGCACCAGGAGTTGCATCCTTTTCCATAATGGGCTGTTGAGAGAAGACTTACTTAGAGTAGGGTGCGCCGACTATTTGCATATGAACGATACTGGTCAGGTATTAGCAAATAGTCAGCATCGGTCTGCGACTGGAAGAGCTATATAACAACAGTTTTTTTCTCAGTTGAGACAGTCATTCTGAACATTTAGACATGCAAAAACTAGACAAGATAAAAACACTATCACAATTCTATTGCTATTTCCCTGGGAAAGGTTCTGATGAGCAACATTTCTAAGTTTTGCCAGTTCAGACATTTACAGCTATGACCTGCCATGCCATGTACACAGGAGTGAACTATATTTATTCCCTTCATATTCCATTGATTAAGAGAAAGTTCCATTCGGACAGCTTCTCCCCAACATCTGCTGCTTTGTGGAACAGAATCATGCAAGGATGCTTCTCCACTGTCCTCATTGAAATTAAATTTTGGTTTTATTTGAAAGATAATAGCCTAAAACCAATCTGTATGAAAAGAAAAATAAATTTCCTTATGTAAATAAAGTTTTTAGACCTTTTTAAAACATTGGCACTTTTCATTCATCAACTCACTGAATAGCCATTATAGATGAAAACTGTAAATAGCAAAATTAAAAATCTCTTAAAAATCCAGTATTTGTCCTAGAGATGTGTTTCAAATTAGTAAATTTAAATATTAACTGGATTTTGTAACAGTAATGCTTACTTTTTGCTTAAAAGATAATGAAAATGACAATTTATTTACATGCCGTAGCCTGTGATGTCATAGGTCAACAGCAGTAATTTTCTAATTTCATCCCTGACTTCAAAAGTGCAGAAAGAAAAATTAAAGAAATGCATAATACTAATAGTGTGTTGGGTTACCTCCTCCTAATTTCTGAAACTGCTCCTAGGAGATGCTCTCAGGACTATAAATACTCTGCAATAATTTTTTATCATTCTCTTCTGATTTTATCCACTTATTCATCAACATGCGGAGAACATGATCCCCATGTGAAACGCATGAACAATACATACACACACATATACATATGCACACTCACTTCACATACTTTGAACTTTAAATGTTTTCACATTATTTAGTCATTAAATGTTTTCACATTATTTAATCTTTAAATGTTTTCACATTATTTAGTCATTAAATGTTTTCACATTATTTAATCTTTAAATGTTTTCTTCTTTCACATATCATTGTCATGTCACATGCAAGAAGTTGGTGACACCCAACATGATAATTATTTTTTTTGTGAACAAGAAACCCACAAGACCAAGAGCCAGTGAAGAAAACCATCCACAAACTTCTCTTCCTACCCTACTCTACACAGTAGACACTATAAACTTATAACACAGCTAGAATATTTGTGATTAGTCCCTATGAAAGTTCAAAATCACAAATTTCAAATACTACAACATATCTATACAATACATGATGTTCTCTGACAGGGCAAAATAGATTTTTTTGCAACACTTGGGATCCTAAAAAAAAAAATTGCTAACCGCTTTTCAATTACTGCTGTATTGGTCTATCAGGCAAACAATACATGCTTCTTCTCTACTGTTCCTTTTGCTTGACCCTGTAGTATATTTCAACATCTTGAGTCAATATACAGACTTTTCAGTCACTTGAATATATCGACTCTAGCAAACAACAAACACAATATCATTACGCTCAACTTGACTTCAACCAGCAGACATCCCAAAAGCTTTTTTTCCAACAAAATGAAAATACAACTTCATTTCAACATTAATCAACACTGTTTCTTCTTGGTTAATCAGATAAAGTGTGACATGCCTCAAAAGGCTGTCCATTTTTTTTTTTTTTTTCACTCTTTGATGATACCACTCAAACAACACTAAGAATTTGCAAGTATGATATGCAATTGACAATAATAGCAAGTTTTCTTAAAGATCTCAAGCAAGCATTTGACACTCAGTAGAAATTTTACATCAGCTCAACTTTGCCATAATGTTGCTTCTATTGAATTTTGGGTGTCAACAACATTATCCACGCATAGCAAAGAAACAAGGTCTTTCTCAAACAAAACCCTTCCAATATCAAGGAATCAATACAATAGAATAACAAAACCAATTCAATGTGGAGCACTCAAAAAAAACAAATTTTAATAGTAAACACTGAACAATTTACACTACTAATACATTTTCCAGAGCGTGCTACATTCAACTAGAAAATAATAAAGCACCCTAATGACAGTACATGCACATTTTCATCACATGTTTAAACATGCATCTCAACCACACTTCTGATACCTTTTATTTTCAGCTCACTAGGACAGAAACAACTTCTTGAACTTTACATATGAGCAGAAAAAATTCTACCCACCTGGAGGAGAGTTTTGTCGGGTTACCTCTTTAGCATCCCACTACCACCATTTTTATCAATATCAATTTTCGTACAAAATGTGGATCACAGAGCTTATTCAGCTTAATAAATATTTTCAGAAAATCTCAACTTCTAATTGGTCACTTAATATTTAATAACATATACCTAGTTCTTGACCTGACCAAAAAGATAATTCCACCAAAATCTATCAAGCTTCTGTGAGCCTATCACGTGACCAAAGTTAGCAATAAAATATGAAACGTCTTTCATCTTCAACAGTGCGCTGATCGGATTCCTTTGAACTCGTCACACAGTTCCAGGCTATATGTTAAAGTTCCTTAACATGATTCCAGCTTGAGCGAAGACTCATTCACACAGCAATATGTTACGATGAACAATCAACTCAAGTTTTCCACATTCAACCTAATACACAAATCTTTTTCATACGCTTTCAACCTCAACGTTAATTATTGCAATTAACATAAACACAGCTTGTTAAGAACCACTTATTTCAACTACAGAAAATTTTCTTCAAACCAGTTAAAGCAAATCAAAGAGCAACAATTCCGTAAACCTTAAAGTAAGTCGTAAACAATATTTCTCTATTTCAAATCAAACTTGAACTGTTTATTTTTTCCTTAAATTACAATAATACCAAAGCACACTTTCTCATTATTGTACAGACCATTCAACAAATTATAATCTCATCAAACCAGAACTTTGATAACTTTTCATCTAAACATAAAAGGACATTTGAACTTTTTAAAACTACCTTTTTACTCCAGTTGTTTGTACCTTTTTGTTATATAAATATTTTATTCATTGTTGTTCAAAAACTGTTGTTTCTTATGTTGTCCTTATTCTATATTTGTTGAATACTGAAATTTAATGTGAGAGGAAATTGTTAATTTCATCATGCAGCCTAATTTACTCAACAATTTTTGATCAATATAATTTAATCCATTAGCACAACCTCCACACCTCCTCCTAATTTTCGAAACTGCTCCTAGAATTAGGCACATTTACTCACTACACATACTTTGGATCATTAGGTTTTCACATTCTTACATACATCATTGTCTTTGTCACTTGTATATATCTTTCTTGTTAATATATTATCATTTGTTTGTATATGTATTAGTTCTTGTTGTTTCTTTGCATTTATTCGTGTGGACTCAAAAATCAAACCAAATCTGCCCATCCGGGGTATGGCAATAAACTACGTCCAGCAGCAAGGCCTCTGATCAGGAGGTTTTGAGGAGCATGGAACCACCTCTTAATTGCTGGTGTTCCCAGGTCCACCCTGACCTGGGGTGGTAGCATGTGTTAGGGTCCCAGCTATGGACAAATAGTTAACACCCAAACTTTGTAATAAAAAAAAATTATTACCAGAAATAATTTTTGAAGGAAAAATTATTATCAGCAATACTTTACCAGCAATACAAACAGCTATATAATCTTTGGAAAAAATATGACCAGTTATAGATTTCTTCAAGGAAAAATATTCCCAGAAATAGATTTTAGAAGAAAAACATTACCAGCAATAAAAATTTTGTCAGCATTAAATAACACATAGAGGTTGATATGCTGTAAAGCGAAACAAACCAAACTAAATCTGCCATTTTTGTTGTGGTTATTCTAGGAGACACATACCAACTCAAACATGACATATGTAACTGCCAGCAACAAGTGCAATAATAAAAAAAACTGGTATTGATGTTTAAAAATAAATTAACCTTACATAATGCTCTTCCATATTTAATCGAAGGAGGCAATTCAGAATTATTTATTTTTTGAACTTCCATATAAAAAAAATAATCTAAGAGTTGCAATAAAGAAATGTTTTAAAAAATTCTTTTAAAAAAGGTTTACACGCGAAAATATTTTCAATGAAACGACATATTCAGGGATTTTTCTTTACCTGTGTGTAAAAAGATTTGATGACGCTCCCAATTAAAAAGTACACACAAGATATCGAAAAGAGGTGGCTGAAAAACTGATCCGCTAAAAATATCTCTACAGATTATTTTCGGTAAATTTTCATTTTAACACCCAAGCATCATTCACTGCTGAACTATTTTCTTTCAGAATTTAGTACTAGGTTCCGTAAAGTGATTTTTTTTTTGTACTTAATTTAAGAAGAAAGTTAACTTTCAAATATATGTAAACATCGACAAACAAAAGAAAAAAAAACATCTAACCCTAATTTGAAAGTTGATTTTCTTCTTAAAAAAAAAATAAAAAAAATAAAAGAATAACCAAAAAAAAAACAAAAAAAAACACCTAACCCTAATTTGAAAGTTAACTACAAGGAATTACTGTGACGGAAGTAAATTGGGAAGGCTCAATTTTTATACGTCCACCAACAAATTTCAGCACTGAATTACTTATCAATAAGCCGGTAATGGCTGACGAAAGATCAGGAAAAAGTCCGATTTTTTTCGGGTCGTTAACATCCAAAAAGGTAGGTTTCTTCAATATCTAATTGTTGATTTGAGTTCAGCATACATTTGCACGGAAGACTATTTTGGAAAAATTTGAAGGGATATTTGCGCTCGGGTGTTAAAATGAAAATTTACCTTTTTTCCTAATAAAATGATTGACATTACAATTCATTCATTAATAAATAATTGTTGAACATTTCGTTTAAATCGGTTAATTCTCTAATTCTTTGAATTTTTTTAAAAACAGGGGATAGTGATTTTTGCTTTCATTTCCGAAAGAGACATTTTTTGTAGTACCTGGCCAAACTACAAGAAACCACCTGGATGTTCCAGAGAATTTCTTTTGCGATCACCCACAATAACACACTGAAAAATATCGGATACATTAAGTCAAAATTGACATTTAGCTTAAGTTTAGCTAGTTAAGATGCGGTAAATATTGAATATTGATACTTTAACTTTTTGTTTGACAGCTTAATCACCCTGACAGACTCCTCAACAAACAAAACGTTAAAAAAAAAGATATGGATTTTTAAAATTTTATTTCAAACTTAGTTCATTTGTTAGGGTAGGCGATGATTAAATACTGAACATGTGAGTTTAGATGCATTCATTTGGTTCAATATTTATTTTATTCAAAATAGCTTAATTTACTTGAGCTTAAAGCTAGACATCGATTAAGTATCAAAATTGAACAAAAATTTTCTCCGTAAAAACGACGAGTTATTTCCCTTGTCACCAGCCAAAATGGCTGCTCTTGTGCAGCAAAAGGTCATTGTAAATTCTTTTTATGTGGCTGAATTAGAAATAAACTAGTATCCCTAAAAGGTGCTAGTTATTCTACCTTGTGGCAACAGCCAAGGAGCTCCGGTATTTACAACTGGAATATAACTTTGTCTCCTTTATCAGCAAATAGTTTTGTTTTACAACATAATTATTTGGGATCCCCACTTTCCACGTGTTTTTTACAAATAATTCCCACGAGAAACAAAGTTTTTTTTTCTTCTAGTTTTCTTCCAACTGTCAACAAAAATAATAAAAAATTTCATTCTCTTACTCAGCTTTTAAATAATTCTACCCTACTCTTGCAACATCCAGTCTCTTCTTTTGACATTTTCTGCAGGTTTAAACAAAAAAAGAAAAATCGCAAGGTGAGAGATTTCTTTTTTTTAATTAATTAGAAATGCATCTTTAATACTTTTTAGAGACTTTTTAGTTTTAAAACTTTTAATTTCATGCGTCATTGTATTTGTTTACTTTTACTAATTATTATTTACACAACAAAAAAAGGAAAGGGTCAAGGTCATTGCAGAGAAAATTATGAATTAAGTTTTGAAATTATTTCTGCTTTATTTTTCTTACAAATTTTATTATAAAACTAAAAAATAAAATGAATGATCGCATTTGTGAAAAATACATTAAATGATCAAAAGTTTTTTATTTTATATAAAATCGTTAAATGAAAAAACGAAATTTTTCTGGCATTCAATTACCGCTCAGTTTGGAATTGTTTTCATCGAGTACTTGAAGGTTAAGAAGAATCGTTAAAAACCAATATAAAATATCACACGTCCAACAAACTCTTTACCAGTAAGGTTTATTTATTTATTATTTCTGTTCGGTTTCATGCAAACTATTTGTATGAAAATGAGAACTTGTCTGTCTCAATTATGTTGCTATCCGACTACGAATTTTTAGGTACCACCTCGGATTCCCTAAAAAACAAAAACTAAACACATTTAAATAATTTAAAAATACCTTTTTTTTTTTTTTTTTTTTTAAAACTTAAATTTCGGTTTTGTTTAAAAAATAAAATAGACTCATAAAAATCATTTAATCCGAATTAAAAAAGAAAATTCCGTATATAAATAATGGTTTTAAAACCGCAACCCGTTCACTTGTCATTTCTCGAATCGCCAATTAGTGACAAAAAATGTAAACAAATTTAAAAAGCCAGTTATAGGACTTATCCAAAAAACTATGTTCTGAAGTCATTTAGTAAATTTTAGGATTAAACTGGATTTTGTAGAAGTAATGTTTACTTTTTAGTTTTTACTTAATGAAAATAACATTTATTTACCCACAATAAACTGTGGAGCCAGAGGTTAAAAAAAAAAAAAATGTATAATTACACCCCATGACTTAAAAAGCGCGCGAAAAATAAAAATAGGTTCTACCAGTGACCACTGATCCGCAAAAAAATTAGCTTGCCATAATGAAAAAAATGCTGCAAACTTAATAAAAACGAAGTTTTTATCATGAATTTCTTTGTTATTATTTAGGAAAGACCAAAAGATTTTGGGATTAAATTATATTTTTTCACCCTTTTCAAAATATTTTTTTTTTTTTTGTGTTATCGAGGGCAACAATTAGCGTAGGAAATTTTAGCGTCTTTTTTTTTTTTTTTTTTTGCAGTGAAGAAACATTGATTCAGAAATTTTTGCAAAAATCAAATAATTATCAAATTTTAGTGAAACTCTCAGGACTTATTCATAAATGAATAAAGTTATTTTAGAAGTGTTTTTTTTTTTAGAAAATATTGTTGAAAATATTTTTTTTACTTATTGAATTGAATTTTATTTGTCCTCCTTAATGTTTTAGTTAAAAGCAGAAGTCCCTGGAGAATTTGAATCATCAATTCATTTTTTTAAAACAGGATCCCCCAGTTACCAAAAATCTATTCTGAATCGTAAAATAAAAAATGCAATCAAACTCTGATATTATTTAATTAGCA
Source organism: Acanthosepion pharaonis (assembly GCA_903632075.3). NCBI lineage: Eukaryota > Metazoa > Mollusca > Cephalopoda > Sepiida > Sepiidae > Acanthosepion > Acanthosepion pharaonis. Next base: position 37,010 of record CAHIKZ030002323.1, on the reverse strand, counting down.
AAGTTTTTCGTTGCTTTTACGAATAAGTTATATTATGGACACTATTGCCTTAAGAAAAAAAACATTGTTTGAATAATGAATTTTTACAAGAATTCTTTAGACTTTTTAAAAATTTTAATTAGAATAATTTATAAAGTTTTAAATCTTAGGTTTCTGTATTACTTTGTCCTGGTTAGGTGATATTGTTATTAAATAAAAACTATATTTATTAATGATAAATGGAAAATCTTAGTACAATTCATCGAAAACGCCAAAATTTTAAAAAGAATATTGAAATTTTTTTGTGTGTGTAGTGATAACTAGAGTAAATTTAAAGCCTGAGTACCTAAAATTCAATAAAATAGAGAATATTTTCCCAAATTTTTAGGATTACTGGGTAGTTAAAAATTACATAAGAAGGTTGTTCATGTTATATTCCTCAAGTAAATTTTACAGATAAATTCACCATAGGAAAAAAATAGATAAACTTCCAGCAGTCAGTCAATACCTTAAATAAACAGCTACTGCTGTGTTAAAAATGCATTTCTGTAATATTTTAAACTTAAGGTAATATTTGTTTCAAATCAGAATAATTAAACTTTAAATTGGCTAAAATTCTTCTAAAGTTTCAGAAAAGTATATTTTATTTTTGAAAGATTTTTTAAAAAGAATTACATTGTGATGAAAGATGGCTAAAAATGATGCTAATATTGGTGATTTTAGAAATTTCAAGACGAAAACTTTCAGTTAATTTAAATTATTTTTGCAGTATAGCAAAGAATTTTGCTTATTGGAAATATTAAATTTAATCTATTAGCTTGAAACTAAAGCTAAGATAAAGGCTTCAAGAAATTTTTCATTTTTAAACTTTAAGTATCCCATTTCTGTAGTGAGGTTTGATGATATTTCCCCCTAATTAAAAAGTACACACAAGATATCAGAAAGTGTGTGTGTGGGGGGGGGCAGTTTCACCCAAATATTTCCAAAGTTTTCTAATAAAATAACCATTCATTAATGAATAAGTACTGAAAATTTCATTTGAATAAAATAATTTCCTGATCTTTAGCAAATATTTTAAAATGGGGAGTAGCAATTTTTGTTTTGTTTTTGTTTTCATTTCAGAAAAAATGCATCCATTTTTGTGTTTCCTAAAATGTACTGATTTTTTTTTTTTGTTGACTCAAAAAAAAGGTAGATGATTTCACCTCGTCAAATTTTTAAATGGAACCTTGATATTAAAAACTTAAAAAAATAAAGATGCTTAAAACTAAAACATTTAAAAATTCTCTTAACAAAAGCTGAAGAGGTTGCATTGGTAATATATGCTAGAAAGTCCTTGGTCTGACCAAAAAGGATTCCCAAAATTCTGTAAATTTCTTCAGATTTTGTGAAGTGGGTTGAAGTGAGAATGTTTCAACATCTTTTCTGTTTTTGAAAGTAAAAATAAGAAACAATTTATGGAAGTGGGGTGTTATTTATATTGAACAACTTTGTAACACTATTTTCTGTCATCTTTTACACAACTTCCAAATTCTATCCTCTCAAAGCTATTTATATCTTTCTCAGCAAAGACCTTTTCTCAGTGCCTTTTTCATTTTTCCAGGGAGGTTATTTACTTTCCTTTTAGAGAAACCCACATAAATGGTAATTCAAAGATGCAAATATGGCAGATGGGTAAAATCTTCCAAAGTCGTAATTATTGCTTAGTGGAAAAGAAACGTGTCCACTATTTACATTATTCGGACTATTGTCCTCATCTTTGTCGCCATATTTATCACAACATTTCGGCCATTGTACACTCCGTCCTTCTTCAGGTGGTTGGAATGGCGAACTGAACCCTTTATTTCACTCACTGGGGTAGACTGTTCTAGTTCCACATATCATGTTTAATGGATGTCAGTTATCAGTTATCTCCTGTTAATTCCCCTCTCCAAGTTCTCCACTACCTTAACCGGGTATTGAACTCACACTCTTTAGGTCCTGTCACTGGATCTAACCAACGCCTTTATCCACTGTGTCATGTGTCCTTGAGGACATCTGTGTATGAATTTCTGGGTATTATAAACCTAATGTCATCAGAAACTATTTTTTACCAGTGCTCATATTGCAATTTTTGCTGTTATCATTGCATATTTTTACCAGAGCTCATATTGCAATTTTTTTTGTTGTTATTGCTTTTTTCTGGCACTCCTTATTACTGGTTCCCATATTGTATTCATTTCTATGCTTGATTCCTTAAGATTACAAATTTTCCAATGGCCGAAACTTTGTGATAAATATGGTGACAAGATGAGGACAATAGTCCAAATAATGTAAATAGTGTACATAATACCTCATCTCAGAAGTATAGATAGATACTGAAGAAACATGTCTTGTAACATTATCCTGATGGAATATTATGCATTTTCTCTCAATGTTGAATTTTATTAAATTCTGAACATAGTCTTCAGTTGGTCTAATTTAGAGTAGTACTTGTAAGGATAAAAACTGACTTTTTTTTTTAGAGATGATTCATTTTTGCTTGCCCTATAATTTTTAGTGTCATACATTTCCTTCAATTATCACATTTCAAAGATGAAACATTTAAACATAAGCTTGTTTTTTTTTTTTCACTTCTATGAAAGGCATATCTCAAAAGATCTAATATAAATAACTAAGTTGACAAAAAAGATTTTCAACATTTGATTTGGATGTTTTGCATATATGACTCTCTCCTGTGTCATTTAATGTTGATTATTCTTGTGTATTCATTTGATTGGTATTAATCTTTGACCTTTCAGTAAGAAATCTCCGGCATGAAACTTTGCAAACCATTTTTGACACCTTTAATCATTGACAGTACCTTCTCCATAAATTGCACACATTTTATTTGTATTTGAGTTACATTTTAAACCTTTCTTAAATTAAAAAAGCAAAATATGCCAATAATGTTGATTGATTACTTCCATCTTCAATGTTACAATCAGTAAAAAGAAATGTGCAAATTTTGACAAAATTATCAAAAAATGTTATACAGTAAAAAGTGATTTGAATAAAGTTAAAACTAAATGCTCCTAATTTTTGTCTGGATTTCTGGGATGAGAACATATCATTATTTGCATGATTTATACTCAGACTGTTGTCTTCATCTTTGTTGTCATAATGTTTCAGCCATTTTGTGACCTTCATTAGTTTCTTGTCAATCCAAGTAACCTTCAGAGAATTTAAAATTGAAAACTATTTAATCTGAAAAGATAAATTGTTCTCCTTCCACATTAATGTCTATTTATATCTCATCTTGTTCTTATTTAGTACTGCCCAGTTATTATTCATTCTGTTTCTACTGGGTCTATGTCTGAACTGCCTGGTACGGCTGATCATGTATGGGAGGAAAAGGGGTTGCACCAATCCCTGTGGAATAAAGTAAAACTTCTAGACAGAGAAGAACACTGGATAGTCAAACATTTGAAAGAATCAGTGCATATGCTAGGCTTTAGTAGGCCTAGCATAGAAATAAATACAATATAGGAACAATTAGTAAATAAAAAGAAATGACAGCAAGGCTTTAACAGTAGCAGCAGTAAGAAAAGAGAAGCCTCAGGAAATGCAGACAAGCAGAAGTGTCAGCAACAGGCAGATTAGGTTTAATGCTCCTAGTTCTAGACTCAGGATTGTCTCATGAAACAATAGCTTAGTAGATTATAGCATTGTTTCATGAATTTGGTGACAATTGTGAGTTCAATCCAAGAGTTGGGTAGTGTAGACTTTGACTTTGTGGAAATGGAGCAAGCTAATGCTATTACATATGTTTTTATTTATAAATATCTTTGCTTATATAAAGAGTACACAAATTGCCTAACAGAACCTTCTTTGAAATATACTGAATTAGAAGATTAAGTATTAAAATATTGTATGCATTATTTACACATAGACTATTGTTTCCATCTTTGTTGTGCCTTCAGGTCTTCATCAGCATGCAATTTAGGTTAAAGGCTCCAAGTTCTTCACTCAGAATTATTTCATGGGACAATAGCCTAGTAGATTAAAGCATTGCTTTGTGAATTTGGTGACTGTTGTAACCTAGGAAAGGTTACTGAATGAGGAATAACCAAAATGGAGGTTGGAAATAAAATGGTAATCTTTATAACATCAACAAAATACAATACTTGCCAGCAGCCTGGAGTAGGTAAACCACTGCTAGTGGTGAACTACTTAGGCAACATATTATCCCCACTTATAATAGTGTCCAACATATTTATGAGGATTGATGCATACCCTTTAGTGTTCATAGGTACAGTATATAACAGTGACATAATAATTACAAGTTCAATCCTTGAAATGGGCCAGGCAGTAACTAAGTTGTACTAAATAAGAACTAGACAACAGAATGTGAATAATCTCTGTCCATAGATTAAATAAAGGGTTCAGTTTGAAATTCCCTGAAGATTACTTGGATTGACAGGCACCTATTGGAGGCCAGAAGATACAACAATTCAAACATTGTGATAACAACAAAAATGAAGATATTAAACTGATTGTAAATAGTGATATCAATTTATTCCAGAAATTCAGACAAAATATTGTATTTTGGGAATTTAAACAAAACACACATACACATAGATGAATTTACTTTATTAAAGAATTGATAGACTATAAAATTTAGAATTACTGAAATCTAGTTATATATTTTATTTAATCTGTGAATTCAAAACCTAAATTCAATTCCTATTCCTTAAATACAATGTTTCATGACTCATCATAGTTTTTTTTTAATCATTTCACCCCAAGCAAGGCAATAAAGACACTAAGATGCTAGGTGTTACTGAATGTTAAGAAATATAAGAAAATATACTATTAAGAAGACTGAAATTAACAATTAACATTGTATTAAAATTTTTGAAGATCAAAATTGACAGGGAAGCAAGGATCTGGAAGAGAGTTCCAGAAGTACAATAGAAGAAACTGTTAGCATAGAACTTTCAGGTATATCTAGCCATTTCAAGTGTAAAATGATGAGACCTTGCTGACAATCTAGTACTGCACTTAAATTCATAAAGTCTAGGTACCATAGAGGAAAGTTCATCAAAACAATTACCACAAAAGTATTTATAGAGAAGCCACAGGGAAGCTACATTACAGTGGTGGGAAAGTGACTGAAGCTGAGATGACAGGTCAGGACCAATAATGTTGCAAATTCTTTGGATTTTATCAAAAATCTCTAAATATATAGGAGGAGCACCAGATCATATTTTGCAGTGATATTCAAAGAAAGGACAAATGATAGACTTATAAATATGTAAGATTCTAGCAAGAAAAATTGTCTAGCTTGACACAGTAAATCAACTTTCCTAGCTGCAGAATTAGCAATCATTTCAATATACTCTGTCCACTTCATATCAGTGGGAAATGTTAGTCACTCTCCTGGAGGTTAACATCAGCCTTGTTGATGGATGGTAAAAAGAGTTCTCTCAGATGATTAAAATAGATCAGTTTCATTCTGAGGCGTTAAAATTAACAAGCCACTTCTTATCCCATTTAACAACAGATTGTAGGTCATTTTTTAGATCAGCTGACCTTATTGAATCACTCAGACTTACTAGTAAGACTGGAGTAAATAGTTGTATCATCAGCATAGATACCAAGCTGAGAACTGATGACATCAGGAAGTTCATTTATGAAAAATTAGGAACAATGTAGGTCAAAGGATAGAGTGCTGGGGGACACCCGCATTCATGCAAAAAGATCTAGAAGAGTGGCCATTCAAGACAACTTTCATTTTGTGATTTGATAAGAAAGACTGAATTAGTTCAAAAATTCATCCAGAAATGCCATAACCTTTCAACTTGTGAATGAGACTCCTATGCCAAACCCTGTGAAATGCCTTTGAAATGTATCCAAAACAACAGCCTGAGCTTCAACATTCTTATCTGAAGCTTGATAAACTCTTTCAGCAATAATCATTAGAGAAGTGAAAGCCTTATTGCTTATCTGAAAAAAGACCCTGTGATATGACATGCATAACCAATTTACAGTTAATTAGAGCCTCTAGCACTTTGCCAAAAAGCAGTTGTTAGAATGATCAGATGGTTTGTCTGTGTTCTTAAAGAACTACAGAAGAAGATTTCCAACAAGCAGGAAAGCAGGCAGCAAAGCATTGTAGAGTTTAGAAAGACCAGGTGCATGTTTCTCAAGGACTATTGCAGTTCACATGCTTTGTGAGGATCTAGTTTAGAGATGATAGCAGAAACCATGGAAGATGTTATATGAATATCACTCAATAGAGACTCATTTTTAAGTGGAAAGTCAGGCAAAGGTACTCCAGATGAATCAAGAATTTGAAGAGAATTTACAAGTAAAACATTCTGCTTCATTAGCAGATGATATTAACACTTCAAATTGAGTGAAGAGAGGAGGAATATAAGAATTACTCTTATTTAATACACTATTTTAACTTATTTTAAATATATCTAAACTGTGCATTGCCATGACTATGATACAATAACTGGTGTCAAAGATAGACTGGCAATCTAATTTATATTTCTAAAGAAAAAATATTTTCATGTTAAAACAATGTGATACTGTGAATTATCTGGTTTGTGTCATTTATAGAGTATAGTGGGAGAAGTGAAATTGTAAGTTTGGGTGGGATTGGCCATTTGGTACAGTCTTAGGTCTGTTTAACTTGAGTGTTAATTTTGATGAAGGAAATGTTCATTGGAATGAGTAATATAAAGCAGATCTTAATAGGTTAGTTTTGATCTGGAATATAACACACTTTCAGATAGAATTGATAATGACACTTGTGATAATCAGGTCAACTGAGGGTGAGATTCTGGTGTATGTAAAATGTTCCACTGAAGATGGATATGGGCAATATCAAGGCCACCATTTTTGATTGGCTAACCAATGAGAGAAGGGCTGGGATGGAGCTTCTTCTCTTGCTCACCGATACTTATGACACAGGGCCATTATTTTTATTGGGCCTCCAATTATATTGGGTTCTTGGGAGTCTTTCTTTCTTCCCCTTCATGGTGTATGATACAAGACCATCAGTCAAGCATTATTATTGGCTAGCCAATACTATTGGTCAAGCATTATTATTGGCTGGCCAATCATAGCAGTGAAATTGGGGTATGCACCCCCACAAAAAGCAGTCGCTGAAAGAGCAGAGAAGTAAAATTGTACTGGTCATGTTACTAGTAGATCAACACGCCCTTCCAGATGATCGTGGTGCCTCAAACAGTTCTCTGCACTGCTTTTTGAGTTCTCTCAATCAGCTGCCTTCATTTAAATAGTTGAACGACTCTGGGCTGTTTAGCCAGAACTACAATTGCCAGTCAACCTTTTCCTCCTAGCTTAAGAATTCCTTATATGGGGCAATTTCTACAAATCCCTTTTGTTTACGTATTTATGGGCTTAATCAATCATATTGCCATAAATAAACGTTATTTTTACACCGGTTAATGAGTGTTGCTGAAGTTAATTAAATTTCAAGAATAACCAGGACAGAGGAGTCAAGCCTGATCTTTGACAGTTCTTCACTGATATTCCTGTATATACTGAAACACAATGTGGGGGTGCAGGATTGGTGCAGAACAAGCTTGTTGGAGACATACCAACAGCCATAGATCAGAGTAAGAGTAGAATTCAACAAAGCACGCAGCAATAGTGTTATTGTTCTTAGAAGAGTTGAGTGGTTTCCTGTTACCTTCTCCACAGTTTTTAATTGTTATTCTTGACAGATTTCCAACCAAAGCTGACAATCCCAAAATCTGCTTTGGTATTTAACTGATAGTTGGAAAGAGAAGAGATTTATACCCCCACCCCAAAAAAAGGCATTAGTGCAGACTAAAAACATTGTCACAGAAGAATTTCGAACTTGGTTCACCAATTTTATTCTCTTTATTGTTAATTGTTTACTTGTACATCCCAAAAAAATTGTGTTGAAAAAAAAAAAGAAAAAAACAGCAATCCTTATGATTTCTTTGTTATTTTTAAAGTTGAACCAACACATATGACTTTATTAAAGGAGCCATAATTTCTCTTGTACATTATTTCAATTCTTCATATTTTTCTTGCTTTGATTCAAGTATTTTTTTGTTGGGGTATCTTGGTCTCATAAGTTACTTAAAAACATAATGAGATTCATATTTTGGGGAAACAAACTGCCTCTGATTCACTTCCTTTATCATTTACAGAGTTTCCAGACTTTTTCATAAAATGTATCTTTATTGCAAATTTTTAGTCCACTTTTGACTTTTTTCACATTACATTCATACCACACTAGACAGAAATAATATTTACTAAACATCTGTGTTAAAAAATGCCTTGGATTAGTAGAAATTTTTTTATACCAATGATTTTTTCAACCATTGTCTATCCTCAGAATTTTTACTTCCTACCCCCTCTTACATTCATATCAGTAACCCTCTGCCTTGAGTGGCTCTTGAGCCTTGTATTGAGTGAACTTTAGAAGATAAAATGATTTTTCTTAAACAGAAGACTGAAACTTTTGGGACGTTTGTAATATTTAATGCACTTGATTATGAATTCAAATCTGACAGACCATTTCATTGAAGAAAACTCAATCTCTTCCTAGTTTTTGAAATGCTTTGTAAATCTCAATTTAACGTTAGTTACTACTTGTTGATAGTGATGCTTATTTCTGATGTTAAGTTTACTTTATTTCTGCTTCAAAGACTTCTCCAAAACAATAAAATTTACTTGAGTTTTCTTCTGATTTTGTGTTTTAGTTGCAAGAAGAAACATTTAGTGATGATGATGAAGATGATTTTGAAAATGGAGAATTTGAAGAAGAAACTGATTTACCTTTGAACTACAAACAACTGACAGTTCATATGAAATCTCCTCGTGCAGATGCACTTCTCAGTACTGGTCTCAACCTCTCAAGAGTGTAGGTATCCTTAATTTTATATATTTCACTTCAAAATAATTTGCCTTGACATAAGGGAAACTCACAATCTTGTTCAATATCAGCTTTAAGTTTGTTCATTTTTATTTCAACATTTAGAGTTAATTTTTGTGAACGCCGTCCTTGGTGAAGTTATATTATTAAATCTACTAATAAGCTAGTTAACAAAATAGTCATTGATACACACAAGTATTTTGTTTTATATTAAACTTTTTCTGTATAATTGCTTATGGACTTGAGAAGCAAACATAATCTACAAGTTGCAAATAAGTAAGATCCATACATGAAGTGGGTTCAAAAATTAATAGGCCAACACAGCTATTGGCTGAATTTTCATTAGATAATATTCTATTAATGAAGAAGCATTAGGTTAAGTGCCTTGACAAAGAGGATTATGTTGTGGTGAGTAAATAAATATTTGCTGTGCAAGGATTTTGTTCTTGAGTTCTGGACTGACTGACTTATTTACACATATAAGAGAAAAACTAAAAATACTTTTTGATTGCAGAGCAAAAATGTTCTTATTTAAAATCAAATTTTAATGTTCTTTCTAATTCCATCAAAAATATAATTTTGAACTCAAATGTTTAAATCTTAAATTACTTTAAAATTAATGAAATAACAGACTTTTCTGAAAATGCTGCTAGGAAAGATGAAAGAAAATTCCTGTATGGATGATGTCTTGGTGCATGAGAAAGCCATATCTGCAGAAAAGATTGTAAGTCATCCAGAAACATTTGGCTTAATAGCAGCGCCATTTGTTGACAGGAATGGTGGCATTGATGCTTTACCTGAATAAAGATAGAGCAGGCATCCTGGTGTTACTGAGTGTTAGAAAATATGATAAAAATATACTATTAAAGGGAGAGGACAATAAAAGAACAAAAATTAAGACAGAAGATAACGATTGACATTGATTTTCAAAAATTTAAATGCAAAGTTGACAGGAAAGCAAGAAGCGAGTTCCACAAGAAAAGAAACTGTTAGCATAGAAGCTACGCTTACATCTAGCCATTTCAACTGTAAAATGATGAGACCTTGCTGCCAATCTAGTATTGCTCTCAAATTCATAAAGTCTAGGTATCATAGAGAAAAATTCATCAGAACAATTACCATGAAAGTATTTATAGAAAAGGTACAAAGAAGCAGCATTCTGGCAGTGGGAAAGTGACTGAAGCTGATGTGCTAGGTTAGGACCAATAACATTGCAGATTCTTCTTTGGATTTTATCAAGAATCTCTAAATATATAGCAGGATCACAAAACCAGATGTGGCAACAATATTTAAAGAAGGAGAAATAATATTCCAATGATGGGAAATAACATGAGTAAATTGTTTTCTGTCTTCAGAAAACTGGTAGGCAATCATAGAATGCCATTGCAGATAAGAAATGATTTTAGACTTGCTACTTGAATTTTATACCAACAATTTTTTTAATGGTTATTCATTTTCTTTTTCTTGGACAGAAAAATTGATTCCATGTTCTATGCTGGTAAACTGCTTCACAACGACAAACCATTAACCAAGAAAAGTAAAAATGTAAGTATAATTACTCTTGTTTTTATGTAAAACTAGCTGAGGTACCCAGTGTTGCCTGGGTATACATGGCTGCAATTGTATAACTGCACCTCCCTGTATACCAATACACCCTGTCTACAAATTTCTGCTTGTGTCCCTGTTAGCATACATCAGTGTTTGATTGTTCTTAAAGGAATTCCATCGATAAAACCTTCTTGTGTGGTCATTGCTTAGGGTTAAATTGTTTCAATGTTTTAGATATTCAGTAAATTTTTCTTATGGCCGTAAATGGCCATAATAACTTTCAGATGTGGCATTGTTCACAAATCTAATAATCAAACAAAAACAGGGATGAAGTGTCAAAGCTTGATTCAACTGCAAGTACAAACGCATGAATGCCTTTCCCCTTCTTTGCATGTTTACTGTAAAGCTGGGATTAAGGTTGTTCAGGAATTTTTCCCTTTTAATGCTTCAATAATCCTTCTCAAACAATCTTTGCATCAAAGGTTGATTGAATGCCAATTTAGGATGGAATCATATGAAGAAACTATTGGCTAAATGGCAAAAGCCGATTTTGGACCTGGTTTGTTGCAGATTTCATCCACTTAACTGAAATAATCTAAACCAAACATTCATCCAAGGCAATTTGTGTGTCATATGTAATTTACATGGCAAATTTGGAAAGCATCGGATGAAAAAACAGGAAGTTATGGCCCAAAAATGGGCTTTTTGAACAATTTTTCATAGTTTTTTTGTTATACGCAGGGAAGCAAGCAGGACTAAAACCACACTTTCTTATTTCTTGCATGATGGCAAATTTTTTACATCTTTGAAGAAAATCAGATAAAAAAATGAGTTATTCAAGTTTTTAAGATTTTTTTCACATTTTTTCACAATTTTTTTGTGTGAAGACAATGTTGCAGGAAAACTATCAAGCACTCTACATAAACCTTATAACATGAGCTATGTTTTGCATTAGGTGCAAAGAACGTCAGCACATCCAGCAAAAATTTTGTTTGTGTATAACTTTGCCTTGGTATTTGCAAAAAGTTGTACCCATTTTCAGTTTTAGAGATTTTTCTGCCAAACTCTGGGGGCCTGGAGAATGAAAAGTTGGTCTTGACCTAACTTTGTAAATTTGCAATATGTGTGTAGAATTTCATTGAAATTAGTTGAGAAATGTGGACGCATATTAATAACATACACACCCACAGACAGATGCATATTTTCTGTTTTATAGATATAGATTACTTTTTTCAGTTATCACAAGTTTTTTTAAAATTTGAAATGTCAATCAATGAGTAATAATAAGGATGCTGCACAATATTTTAAATGTCTTTCAAGAGAAACCCATTTTAATTACATTATTACTGCTTTAATTTACTAATCTAAAAATATTGTCTTTGTTTGATAAAAATCCAAAAGGCACTTTGCCAACCATTATTTCTGATGTAAATTTAATCAGATTAAATTACATTTTTAAAAATTTTTGCTGGTCTAAAATCTGAACTTATCATTAGCTGTCACTTGTTTAAAAATTTTGTTTTTTCTTTTTTACTCTTACCTCTTCTACAGGTGAATGAAGGAGACAATGTGGACTTAATAATGGAAGACAGTGAAATTGTCAAAGTGAAAAGAGTGAAGGTGTTGAAGATTTCATCAGAAAAAACCCAGACAGATAAAATTTGTGTTATTCTTCGAGTATGGCGGTCACCATTTTCTCTTGAATCTCTTCATGAAGAATCATAACATATATATATATAAATAAATAATAAAAAATAAAATTACCACAATATTTGAAAACTTCCTTAAAAACAGAATACTTAGAACCTTCCTGTTTGGTTTCAATGATTTCCTTTAATAAAAAAGAAATTGCCTTTTTTTGTTTTTCTATCTCTAGGATTTTATTTTTAGTAAGTACTAACTTCCAAGTTGAATACTTTTCCAATCCTCTGAGACCTGCAAACTTTTTTTAAGCTTTTATCCCAAGCAAGGCAGGAGTGCCACTAGCACACAAGGGGTTACAGAGAGTGAGAGCAAGATTAAAGAGTCATGAAAGAGGAAAGGATGAAGAGAAGGACAGGGAATAGATCAAGGCATCTGGAGATATTGATTGACATTGCATTTGAATAGTTGGAGATTATAGCTATCAGGGAAGCAAGTAAGAGGAAGGGAGTTCCACAGGCAGGAAGTGCAAAACATGAAGCTATTGGAGTAGAAGAGATGGCTACATATAACCGTTTTGACAGTGGGACTGAGATGCCAACCTAGTAGCATGTTTAAATTCATGTAGTTTGGGAACTAGCGAAAGTAGCTCATCAAAGCAGTTACTGTGAAAGTATTTGTAGAAAAGACAGAGGGAAGCGACAACATGTCTGTGAGAGAGTGATATCACATTCTTGTTTAAACCAAATGTTATTTTTTTCAGACAATTGAGTCTTTTCTTAGTGTCATTAATGTTTCTCACACTTTGACATTTCAACTGTTCCATTCTATGGTCTTCTCCAGGTGTATGGAATAAAGAATCACTTTTTCAATAACAAACACTTTATTCCATACATATGAAGAGAAACAGACTGGAATGGGCAAAATGTTGTATGTGTGTGAACACTAAAAAAAATGTTCTTCGGTAAATTTTTGTTAAATTCAGAAAGCAAAGCAGATATTCTCATTTGAACAATAAACACAGCTGCAATTTGTTCATCTGATATTTATCAAAAAATTCCTTAATTGGTTAAAGAATTTTTCTTTATCAAAAACTGAAAATTTGCTTGATAGGTTCTAACAACAAAGAAAATTATTTTACAAATGACAAAAGAACAGTATATAATAAAAATTTTATTTGCTCACATTTACAAATGCCAGATTTTGGAGTCAAATATTTTGCTGCCATTTTACATATGAAATATTAAAAAAATTGCATTGGCTAAATGCAAAGAATTTTCTTTATGTAAAATATAATTCAAAATGGTAAACTTTTTCAATTGATAAGTTAAAAAAAACTAAATTTTACTTTTTGGATTGAATAAAATATGAAAAAAATTGTTTTACCTCCTTTTGGCTAAAAGTAAAACTAATTTGATTCAAATTTAGACAAAAAAAAAAAATGACAATTATAATGATGAAAACCCCAGTCCAAACCAAATCTATTCAAAATTAATTTTTCCAAAAAACAGTCTAAAAAAATCTCTTATGGAATTTGTAGGAAATAAACAAAATATTTGGTCAATTTCTGATTTGACATTTTTCTTAAATCTATTGTGAATTTCTTAAAGTACATTTACCAAACATTGAAAAGATTAAAAATCATTTACTAAGTAAAAACTAAGGAGATACTTGGATAAATAATAAAATATAAATTAAAACTTTTTCTCTTGGAACAATTAGCTGCCAGACAAAAATAAAAATTATGCAATGACCTGAATTCAGTCAATGCTTTTTTTCTTGATTAAAACGTGTAAGATTTCATTTCAGATGCATCTGTAGAGGAGAGAAAAAAATAATAAGAATCAGTTTATTTTGTACTTAAAATTCCTATGAAAAAGAAAACTGTAATTCAGTCTGGTATCATTTTCTACATTTTATAAAAATCTATGTCAGATGAATGTTGATGAAATAAAAACAATTTACCTGCAAAAATTGTCCAATAAAAAATTTTTAATTTTTTTACAATTGTTTTACAACTAAGCTTCAAAAGAAATTAATATTAATATTTTGGAAATTCTTATATTAGAAAATATTTTAACAGTTTATACATGCCATTTGATATAAAGCATAATAAACATTAACATTGCTTTTTATGAAATTTGAGAATCCAAAGTTAAATATAACAACAGACATTTGGTAAATCTCAAGTGCATTGCAATTATAAGAGTTAAGAAAATAGCAAGAATTCTTAAAAATTCAAGTCATATTCATCTGAATACAAAAGGTATACTGTTATTACAAAGGTTTTTACCATCACTTTTCTTCCAAGTTGGATTAAAGTGCTTTTTGATTGATTTCCAACACTGGTAATATTCATGGTCAACTTTTTGGCACGTGTCATTTCCCCATTTGGTAATTGCCATACTCAGTGAAGATTCAAACATAAATGCCTACCAAAAAGAGAAAAAAAAAATAATGAAACAAAAGCAATGCTTAAGTATAACACTTTGGATAAAATAAATGCAAAAAAATTTGGGGTTTTTACAGATGCAAAAAGAAATTGCTAACAAAATCATGGGTTTGGAGACAGTTATTTTCAAAAACAAAACCAGAAATAAAATCTTAACTGGAAAGACAACAAAATAAATGACAGAAACTAACAAATGCAGAAAACAAAGATTTTAATGTTAAAGTCAGAATTTACCAAAACATTAGGTAAGTTTTGTGGATCAAATTTTAAAATGAAAAGGGTAAATTAATTGCAACTCATCTCCCTTCAATTGCATATAATAAATTATTTTGAATGATATAATTAATTCTTATTATGAGTACAAATCTTAAGTTCTGATATATGATCCTGTACAGTATTTAAAAAATAGAAGTAGAATATAAATATTTGCAACCTTCAGCAAATTCCAAGGACTTTTTGAAATATTGTGCAACTGAAGAGATTATTTTTTAATATTATTTGATTGCTCATTAGACAAAAACTGACCATAGTGCCTTCTGCAATTTTCATTGGATTTAGTTCCATTGTAGAATTTTTCTCAAAGCATTCAAAATCTGGTCCATGGGGAGTCATCATGCTGTGAAGAGTGGCACCTCCAGGAAGGAAACCAGATTCCTATAAAGAAGACTACAAATTATTAGGTTGGTGCAAAAATAATGTCGTTTTTGACATTGAGTTGGACATCAAAAAACGACATTATTTTTGCACCAACCTAATATTTGTTGAATAATTTACACATATTTTAGTGATTGTCACCTATTTAAAATTCAATCTCATTTGCTAAGTAGATGGCAAATATTAAAAGGTAAACATTTATGAATGCAGTGCATAGAATGTTTCAAATTTGCAGAGAAAATATTGAAAAAATTTAAGAACTCATGTGTTATTCACTTGTCTTATGAAAATTAAATTTAAAATTTCAGAAATATTGTCATTTTCTACTCAAAATATTACAAAAAGTATTTCATGGTTTTACAAATTAGGACTTTAAATGTCTTTATTTGAAAAAATGAAAGTTAGCATTAAAAGTTAAAATGTAAAAATGAAATTGTTTTTGTAAGCATTAGATTTTCTTTTACTTAATTAAAATGATCCTTTGATCAGTCCTTTAAATTCAGACCCATAAATTCAACATTAATTAAAAGAATTTAAAACAATCTTTTCAAGTAAAAAGAAAAAATGTTTTTACTATATAGTGTTAGGAAATAAAAGTTATCTGAAAAAAAAAAAAAAAATCTCTCTGCAGATTTTTTCCAATTATTTAGATTTATTTACATAAGATTTGATTTCACATATTTTGGAGTCATAACTTTTTCCCATGCTTCTTTTGCATGACAATGTCTTCATATGATGCAATAAAAATACTTTTGCTTCCAAAACCTTATTCAAACATGTTTGATGTTTTATTCTTTTGTGAAGAGCTTTTAATTTTAAAAGGAAATTTGTTTTAACAAATGCTTTTTTTTAATGTTGAAGATAGCTCAATATCTTTTAAAAATTTAAAATTTGGGGATTGTGGAAAATTTTTTTCTTTGCATTGACAGAAATTCCAAACTTCAGAAGACATTTTCTTTAAAGTTGCCAACTACCCACCCACCACCACTTTTGTTTTTAAACCAATAAATATGATTGACTTTAATGGATAAGTTAAATTTATTTATTTTATGAGCAGACATTTTAATCTCATAGTTTTAAGATCTTTATGTTAATGAGTACTTTTTTTACATTAGGATCAAATTTTTGTTTATGCATGATTTCATAGCAAGTAAATTCAAAAGAGTCTTGTATTTTATGACAGAAATTGTTGAAGAATCATTTTGAAAATACAGGTCGGCACCAATAAACCATGGTAGTTGGGGTTCAAAACATCTATCCGCAGTTTAGATCAAAAGTGATCATTGTATTGTAATGTATTAATAAAAATAATATAACAATACAAAGTAGTAACATCTATGTACAAGCACAGCTTTCTATGCAATGTAATGATACAATACAAATTTTATGAAATCAATATGAAACAACATTTTTAATAAATTTACATGTACATAATGGAAAATAAAAATAAAGTTCATAATAACACTTTATTTAAAAAAGTCTGTAATGGAGAGTTGCTTCTTGTTGTTGTCAAAATGTCTGTGAATTGCTAATCCAAACCACTACACAATCATGAGTGTGAAATGCCAAAGCCTAAACAATAGTAAATGCCTGGGAAAATACGGATATATGGAAAGTATTAAAACTTAATTTAATGATTTTATTAAAATAAAAGATTATATAGAAAAAAATCAAACATTAAAAAGTGTCACAATCAAGTTTGAATTTGTTTCAAATTGGGATCCACTGATGATTATGATTCTAATATGAACATGACAAAAAATTTGGGGGCCCATCGTGCATACGCAGCTTAAACGACATTGTGGTTTATTGGTGTGCGGCTTAATGGCACTGACCTGTATATAATGAAACTACATCTGCAAATTGCACAGAAATAACTGAGAAATTAAAATGTCTTTCAAAATAAAAGTGTAAAATGGTGAGAGAAAGAAACTTCTTAAGCATTTGTAAATTGATGTCAACAAAATTAAAATTGGTTTTGCAATTTTTGCTGTTAATTAAAATTGTCATATTAGTTACTCACGATGATAGTAAGGGGGTCGGAAGGTATGTTCCTGTACTGACCAACGAGGGGGGAAGATGACAAAATCTGCAATAGCAGTGCCTGGTTTTGTAGATGGACATGTCAGAACAGTAAAGATAGAAGGATCCTTAAAAAAAAATATACAATCTTACAAGAGATTAAATGAACATGGAAGACATTTAGGCAAATTCTAAACAAACTGCAAGATGAACAGCCATCTTTCCTTGCTCTCAAGAGATTTGAAAAAATAAAAAATTAATATGTAAATTGCATTATTACTTGGAAGCAATTGAAAAAATATCTGGAATTTTTTTGATCTTGAAGCAAAGAAAATATCCATCAAATAAAATATAACACAGTGATAGTATACTAAAGAAAAATATCAAATATTTCAGTAAAAATTAGCTAAAGACAATACAAATAAATTTAAAGTAAAGTAGCCAAGATTTCTGATACATATGAACTTTATAAAATTTTGAATTCACTTTGAGTGAGAAGATTTTTACAGAAATTCAATTAAAACATTAAAAAGAATATATTTTGCTGACTAACAAACAAATAATAAAGAGTGTAAAGAAAGAAAAAGTGTAAATTACTAAAACCAGATGAAATGGTTAAACTTACAGCATGATCAAAAGCCACAGCATTTAAAACCATAAAATTCTTCAGATTGTATTTGTAGGGAGCATAGTTTCCATGCCAAGCTACCACATCAAATGGGGAATGGTCCTAAATGAAAGAGAGAGAAGTTAGATATATAAATTTGATATATTCATGAAATAAATTGATAGAACTTTGCAGGCTCAGCAGAAATTGTATTTCTGATAACATTTGAAATAGAAATGTTTTTGTACCAATAAACTTTCATGCATCACATTTCTCGATGAAACAGAATTGAAAATGAAAATTACATTGGTGATATTTTAGAAAACAGTTTAAATTTTACTGGAAACAAATTTGGTTAAAATTATAAAGTTAATGGAAAATCAATATTTTTTAATATTAAAAAATTAAATTTTAAGAATAATTTATAAACAATGGCAGAGATCTGAATATGAGAAACTTAAGAGTTGAATTATTTTCAAATTTGTTCTTGTGAATTGCCAAATTATTAATTCACATTTAACCTTGATATTTACAAAGTATTTGAAATCTAGTTTTTTTTTCTTTTTGTTTTAATTGCTGCAATTGTTCCCCTTTTAGTCAGTAGTGGTGTGCCATAGACCACTACCATCAATAAAACGTGTTGGTAGAAAGAAAGGGAGAAAGGGTCCTTGTCAATACAAGGAGTACAACTAAATTGATAATCTTGCAGCTCATAAATAGCTGAAGTGAAGGGGTAGCATAAAGGTGGTTGATGGAAGTGTGCTAAGATGTAAAGGAACTATCATAGTTCCATATGTATAATATACCTTCATTCATAATACGCACCCCTAAAATTGTGCTGAAAGTGTGGGAAAATGCTTCTCAAACCCTATAAATTGTACCTCTCTAATTTCATTATGGTGAGTGTTTCCTACTCTTATTCAAGCTGTAATTGAAGATATTTATCAAAATTTCCGATCATCACGATTCTAAAAGGAAACGGAAATACCTATATTGTGCACAGACTCATTAACCTGTTTTTGTTCGATAAAATGTGCAATCTACCGGATATGTATGTAGTTTTTCACAAAAAAAGATTTTAAACATAGAATATTATTATTCTAATTTAG
Organism: Acanthosepion pharaonis; assembly: GCA_903632075.3. Lineage (NCBI taxonomy): Eukaryota > Metazoa > Mollusca > Cephalopoda > Sepiida > Sepiidae > Acanthosepion > Acanthosepion pharaonis. The sequence continues at coordinate 18,093 of CAHIKZ030002323.1, read as the reverse complement.
TTTTATGATAATTCTTATTTTATTTTACATTTGTAAGTATTGTTATGTACATATTATTGTATTTGATATCCTTATGGGGTCGTAATCACTAGGTACATATGACTGTATTTGATATCCTTATGGGGTCGCAATCATCGAATGTTAGTGTCAAATTGTCATATGTTTGTGGTGAGTAATCACAACTGAAATTGACCTATGGAATGGTAATTTTTTAAAGATTTTTTTGTACCAGTGCATAATACACACCCCTAATTTTTAGAAAAAATGCATATTTACTGTAGTACTGTGGAGTTAGAGATACAAGAGGTGCAACTAGAAGTGGAGTAAATAGTAACTGACTAAAATATTGATGGTATTAATACTGTAATAGGAATGGCTGGCAAGGGGGTGGAGTCATTACAAACAATGATGGCATGAAGAAGACAGATTGTGCAATGTGTGTACAGTTGAAAGTCATGAATGGTAAAATGAGTACCTGCAAAAGACAAAGACTTTTGTACAGAAGTTGATGGTGAGAAGTGGATGGCTGAGTGGAACTGGACATGATGGTACCTGATAGGTTGTTACAAAGCTGCACAGCAGGAGAAGAAGAATGTGGAGTTTGAAAAAGAGGTAGAAAGACATATCAAGGACGGAATTCTCACACCATAGAAAGAAGTAGAGAATTGAGAACTGAACAGTTTGGTGACATATCACACAGGAGTTGATGCAATTGATATGTGGGAAGAAACTATGTAAAAATGGAAGCAGATAATTGGAGCTTCCATAACTGTAGATCTGAAGTCTTCCTACTTGTAGATACATGTGATGAAATGATTATGGAAATACAATTTGGTAAGGATAATGGAAAAACATACTGCCTGATCCAATAAGGGTTTAGTCAAATTAGAGATTGACCAAAAATCATGACAATGATACTATGAATAGTGCTAAAAAAGGTCTTCTTTTATGTGTTGTGTCCTTTCAGGACATAGGCATTCATGGCTCGCCACATCTTCCTGTCCCTTGTAGCTCTCTATAAGTTATGTCCTCAGGTTATCTCTCCCAGACCCTGTTCCACCATCCACTTGCTTAAGCCTGTTAAGTATGTCATGCATTGCTTTCCCTTGTCCATCTATCTGCCCTATGAGTATCAGGTTTTCCAAGCCCTCTTTTCTCATTACGTGTCCCAGAAATTTCAGCTGCTGCTTCCTGATGTTAAGTATAAGTTTTCTCTTGGTTGCATCCTCTCCAAAACCTTGTCGTTGCTCACATGTTTAGTCCATGGTAACCTTAGCATCCTTCTATAGAACCACACCTCTGTTGCCTTGAGTCTCTTCTTCAGCTTTGAGGAGATTGTCCAACATTCACTGCCATAAAGAAGGATGGATATCACGTAGCAGTTTAGTACTCTTTTCTTTGTTATCAACAAAATCCTACTGGCTCGTAATACTCTGCCTAGCTTTTGGAATGTGTATTTGGCCATCCTAATACGTCTTTGGATCTCAGCATCACACTTTCCGTCCTCTGTCAGAACACTTTCCAGATATTTAAATTCCTGTGCCTGCTTGATTTTAGTGTCCCCGACCTATAAATCACATATCAGGCTCATCTTTTTGCTGATGACCATACATTCTGTCTTTTAGTTTATGCTTAGTCCTTTCTTTTAACTCTCCTTCACTACCTTCTATAGGTGGGTTTGTAGTTTCCTTTCTGTGTCTGCTATCAGCACTGTGTCATCTCCATATCTTATGTTAAGATTGTGGCTGCCAATGATGAATCCTGGTAGGATTTCCAATTCTCCCAGAATTGCCTCAGTATATAGAGTGAATAAGACTGGTGAGAAGACATCCTTGCTTTACGCTCCTTCCTATTTTTGTACATCTACTGAACTCGGTTTTTTTATTTTTATGCAGGCGGTTTGTTGCCAGTAGAGGTTTTTGATTATTCTAATGTCTTTCCTGAATATGTCAAGGTTGCTGAGCAGCTCTAACAGATCTTTATGGTATACTTTATCAACTGCCTTTACGTAGTCTATAAAACACACATGCATGTTCTTCTACATTTGTATTGCTTTTCCTGATAGCCTTCTGAGCATGAATATTACATTCCTTGTTCCAGTGTCTTTAACAAAGCCACACTGTTCTTATCCTATCTCTGGTCTGATGATTCTGCTGAATGCTCTATTGATCAGAATATGAATGCATGTCCTACATTTGTATTGCTTTTCCTGATAGCATTCTGAGCATGAATATTGAATTCCTTGTTCCAGTGTCTTTAACAAACCCACTGTTCTTTGTCCTATCTCTGGTCTGATTCTGCTGAATGCTCTATTGATCAGAATACGGATATGTTTTGTTATGTTGCTCATTAGGCTGATTGTTTGGTGGAGTTCACATTCGTTTGCACCTGGTTTCTTAGGCAGTGCTATGAAAACAGATCTGCTTAGATTTTCCGGTAAAGTGAATGGAACAAAAAAAAAATCCACTAATTCTTATATTGATAACATATTTATAGATAAGACAGCAATATCAGCAGAATAGATAGCAAGTCATCTACAATCATTTGGCTTAATAGAGAAGCCCTTGCAATCATTACCAGGAGGAGCAGTATTGAGGCTGTTGGATTAAAGATGATAATCACAGACGGCAAGATATTGAATTACTGCCCCCTGACAATAATCACAGGTAGTTCAAGATCTGAAAGACACTCCCTCTTTCTCTTTTCAATTTTGGTAGCGCCAAGATGTCCTCTCCTTACTCTGTTGGCATGTAAACATCTCAGAGACACATACTGAAGGTTACTTTAAACCCTTCACAACTTTAACTTCATTTCTCATTTTCTGTTTTTAGTACATGTCTGTTTACATATTTTTTAATACTTGTTTGTTTAAATTCCATGTTTTGTGTCTTATTTTTGCCCAGACCCACATGAATTCACCGATATTGTTTGAGGGGCAAATGTATCAGGAGCCATTAAACATTTATTAATAAACGCCCACACTTTGAAACAAAAGTGGTGATTCTCACAGCAAAGCATTGAGGGTATAAAGATAGAGCAGGCAAACCAGTGTTTAACAAGGGTAATAATATTCCAGAATTGGGAAATGACATGAACAAGTGGTAGTTGTTTTCTGTCTGAAGAAAGCTGCGGCTATTTTTACGTGCCTTCAGATTTCATTCTCTGTTATTACACTATCCAGAAAGTAATATTTTTGCACCTGCTTGATTTTGATGTCCCCAATGTGTAACTCACACTTTGGACTGTCTCTTTTGCTCACAGCCATGTATTCAGTCTTCTTACAATTAATGTTTAACCTTTTCTAATTGATTTCATTAATAATTTTTTTAATAATTCTTTCAGTTTCCCTTCTAAATCTGACACTAACATAATGTCATCTATAGTAAAATTCTCAGAACAATTCTATGTATAAAACAAATTGGTATAAGAATCACTATTGGAAAAATGCTTAGTTTTTGCCAATGCATTTCATCTTCCAACTTTATCAAAGCAAAATTGAAGCGAAATGTTTTTGTTTTCATAGTTATATTAAATCCAAAATTTAAAAAAGATAGAGACACTTTTGCATAAGCCTCTTTCTGGCTAATGTTAACTTCCTTTATACTAAGAAATTTTTCTTCCATGTCGACAATATGTGACATTAGCCAGAAAGAGGCTTACACAAAAGTGTCTCTCACTTTTTAAATTTTGGATTTAATGTAATTATGAAAACAAAAACATTTCGATTCAGTTTTGCCTTGATAAAGTCGGAAGACGAAACACATCAGCAAAAACTAAGATTTTTCCAACTGTCACTCTTATACCAATTTGTCTTATCCATAGCATTGTTCTGGAAATATTAATATGTTGTCGACATGGAAAAAAAAAAAAAACTTTTAGTACAAAGGAAGTTAACATTAGCCAGAAAGAGGATTATACAAAAGCATTTCTCTCTTTTTAAATTTTGGATTTAATGTAACTATGTAAACAAAAACATTTTGATTCAATTTTTCCTTGATAAAGGCAGAAGATGAAATGTGTCAGCAAAAACTAAGATGTTTTCCTATTGTCATTCTTATACCAATGTCATCTATATATGACAGTTCTGAAATTAAAGTGATTATGTTGCATAAACCAGAAGAAATTCTTAATTAGGTTCTCTTCATATCTATCAGTTTTTTCTAGCAATGTATTTGCAAAACTTACTTGAATTGCTTGGAAAAGGTGTCCTTGATATTTACTGACAACTTTGTATTCAGGGACATCTTTCTCCTCATACCAAGCAACTGGAGTCAAGAAATCTCTTGGATATGCTAGTCCATTTGGACCTAAAATAAAAAGGAAAAATACAAGTGATGGAGAGGAAAGTTTTGATGAAGGAAGAGATTTCTACTCAAAATGTTCACTTTATTACTCTTACCAATTGGTCCAGCATAAGGAAGACAGAAGTGATTGTCATAGACTTCAAGAATGTACCCTCGACTCTCACCATCTACAGCAATGTTAAATCGGATTCCTTGCTAAAAAGAAAGAAATATCGTTCTGTGAAACAATTAAAATATGAAGAAAGAATTAACTATATATCTCAGAAAAAAGAGTATGAACAATTTTTAGACAATTAGTGATAAGGAACAAAATAGTTTTTCCTTGGACTTACATGAGTCTGCCAAAATTGTTTGCTGCTTAAATGTATCAAGAGTATCAAAGTTTTATCAAAAGTGTTCACACCCACAACAGGCCCAAAATGTGTCATAAATTATCTGAAATTATGACACCAATAACAAACCAAATTTTTAAAAATTTTATCCCACAAGACACATCAAAATAGAAAAGCTGGGATAAAATAAAAATAAAAATTGCCTGTCTACTATCTGCTTCACAACCAAGTAGTCACACCTGGCTCAATGCAGTGCCCTCCTCATCTACCGGTACCCTTCTAGATAATAAATGCACTAGGGTCGGAGTCACGATCCATCTTGGGCTCAAATTATGTGAGTGTCACAGATGCAGATGTGAAGCTTCCATTGATGAGTTTGGTTTGCATCTTCTCTCCTGTCATTGTAGTGCTGGCCGCTTTTCCAATGCATAATAATTTTCTATTTGATTAGAACAAGAAAAAATAATTTTTTTCTTAATTGAAAATGATAAATGTTCTTATAGAATTTCTAGGAAACTTTCTTTTCTAAACTGAAAGACTTGAATAATTATTCATTAAAGCATGCAAAGTGGCCATTATTTAAGATAGACAACACTTGATCAAAAGTAACATAGAGAGCCACACAAGATGGAATGTTGAACAAGATACAATCTAAATTCTTATGCAATATTAACTTGTTTCAATAATGTGCAGAAAATGTGACCAGCAACTGAGTTTTTAATTATCAAAGAATAAATGTACAGAATTACATTAACAATTATTGCTTTTTTCCAATTTAGTTTTTCATTTCAATTCACAGAATTCATTACAAATTTAGATCAAGAAAGAGAAAGATACCTGAATTACACAAATTTCATTTGGTTCAACATTCATTCGACCCATTTCAGTAGTAATGAACAAACTGCCTTGTTGAGGAACTGGAAAAAAATTTTTAATTTAACAATAGATTAAAATTTAGCAGTTAACAAAAAGAAAAAATGATTATCTCTCAATAAAATGTCAACAAATTCCTCATTACGATGTTTTTATTAAGAGAATCAAACTATGAAGCTAAGCATTGTAAATGAGAAAAAGATCTTTTGTAGTTATTATGTAATCAAAATTATTTTTCATGAACTGGCAAATTTAAACAATCAATCCAGTATCAATCAAATTGGCTGCTTAAATTTGCTGGGTTTCACATCATCACATTCATTTACAACTTTGTAGCAAAGAAGAAAATAATGGATTACTTTGTTGAACAAAATGTCTGCATGTTCTATATATTATATGCTGAAAGTTGAAAATAAAATTTTAATGTTTCTAACTTTCTTTCTTAGAAATGAAATTCCAAGTTTTATAGGAAGAGAGCTTGATAGTTTATACCTATTTCTTATCTAACCAACTGTGAGCATCTCAAGAGGATATAAGCTTTGGTTTTTGAGAGGCAAAAGCATATTTGTGCGTGTGTGCATGTGTGTGTGTGTGTGTGTGTGTGAGAGAGAGACAGAGAGACATGATAGCGGTTTCTTCTGACACATGTGAATTTTGAGAACTAATGTTTTTTAAGTATCTTTCTGATACAAACTTATTTTTCTTCTTTCAGTGGTCAATATATGTTTTAAATGAAATGTTAAACTTTCTTGACAGCACTTTACATCAATTTCTCATTGAAAGAATTGTTATAATCCAAAATGATGATGATGATGATATTTCATCAATCTAAAAACAACCTTTCCATCAGCGATGATAAGGATATTTCATCATCCTGGAAATAAAGATAAAGAATTTCATCATTCTAAAACAACCTTTCCACCAGCAATGATATATTATGATATTTCATAATTCTAAAATCTGAAACTTATAAAAAACGACCCTTCCACCAGAAGCAAAAGTAGAGTAGCAGGTAGCAGTAGTAAAAAGGAACAACATAGACATATCTTCTTTGCTCTGTGAAAATTGACAGTTGACAGTTTCAAAGGCTATCTTTAACCACAAAATTCCCAGAACAATCAAAAACAAGTAAGCTCAAACTTTTAAAGAATAAAAGAGAAAAATTTTAACACACACAATATCAATATAGTGATTAACATCACAAAAAGAAAAATAACATTCTTGTTATTAATGTCAACATGTTTCTCAAAATCTTATTGTTGTTATCGTTGTATGTCTTTTTCATTTCGTTTTCAGTAAAAAAAATAGAGAAAAGGAATCCTCTATCAACGACGAATACATATAACAATGAGGCAACTTACATTAACACAATCTCAACAATCCAACCCCATTACAGAATCAAGATCTCTAAAATTCATTACTGAATCCTGAAGACATTTTTGTATTTGATTGAGAGACAATAAAAGTTTCCTCCAGATATGAGAAACCATCAGAAAATAAAATGTAAGCATGCTTTGTAGAATATTATGAACACCACATCTTGATTCAGTTATTCTTATTTAATTACTTTAAATTCATCTAGTTTTTTTAATGTACAACTTTTATTAACTTTTGTACTCCAATGTTCTTCTGATTTATGCTTAATGTAAATTTTAATTTTCTGCTAGAATCTGTCAAGATGTTGAATAAACAAAGAAATCATAAGTGGATCAATTGTACCAAAAAAGGGAAAAAAAATATAGCTTTATTGCTTGCAAATATTAATATTACAGTGTATAGATATTGTTTTGGGATTTTTGTTGAGTATTTTTTATTGAACACCTGACAGATGACAACATTATTACATTATTTTGAATATGAATTACTTAAAAGTTTGTCCTTATATAATTTTGGGTTCCATATTGACAGAATCTTTTTCCTTTAGCAACTTGGAATGAGAAATTGAAGAGCCAAGTTTGAATTCCAGTCAGATTTATTACATTCTTTTATGCATAAATACTCTTTGGAAAGGTATGAATCCATCTCCTCGCCCAGCTATGAGTTAAATAGTAGGACTTCTATCATGAAAAATTATTGTTATTCTCAAACAATTGTTAATGTAATATTCACTTGCAAAAGATAATTATTCTCACAATTCAAAATATGTTTTAGGTTTAAATAATACACAAGAATTTGATAAACCATAAAAAATGAAAGCAATCATTCAATCAATCCTTTATATGTATAAAGTCAATAAATGACTGACTTCAACTTTACTTACTTCAAAGTAAATCACCCAAGTCAATGGCTCACGAGGAATTAAATCAGAGGTGGAATTAAATTATTTGTACACATTACTTTCAAACAATTACTCACATGTGAAGCCACAAGATTTAAAACTTATTTTGGATTTTAAGTGAAAAATATGATTTTATCTGCTTATTTTCTATGGTGGCATCTAAATGACCTCAAATAACTGGATCAGACTTTGATAATAACTGCAAAACTGACAAGAAATTACCAGAATTTCCATTTCAGGTTATGTCCTCAGTATGACTGTAAAATGCAAGATTCTGAGAAATTAACTACTGTATACAATCCAATAAACATTACAATACATCTCTCCATTTATTTCTTGATAAATTTGTTTTTCCAGCTCCTAATGCACCCACAAAGTGGCTTAGATCCTTTACAAACAGCAAATGAGTCATAAAGATAGTCTCTATTTTTGTGAGCATGTAACTTTGCACTTTTTTATTTAGAGAATCCATTTTGTGTTGAGGAATCAGACCATCTATTGGATATCATTGATAAAACAAGAACAAAAGCAGTATGCTGCTTTATGAAGATGGGAATACATCAACCAGGAACAGAATGTAGACGATATTTTTTGAACCAAAATGCAGTTATGCAACGCCCATATTTGGTATTGAATGAAACCTTGAAAATGTTGAAATTTATTTACTACAATTATAACAATTTCTGTGTGATGTGTATGTATTTAAATATTGAGCCTGCTATATATGAAATTGTCAATATCACAATGTGCTTCTAAAGCACTGAATTTAAAAACTGTGGATTTTCTTTATTAATGTTTTTTATTTATTCACTGAAAAGATATGAAATAGTTACAAAATTAATCATTTTTCATTCAAATATTAAGTGTATGCTTTGAAACATTCCAAAGCAGTTTCCTAAAGAAGTCAAATTTTACAAGAGAAAAAGGCAGAAAAAAATTAAAAACTTACCAATAAGAAAATCTCCATCTGAATTGTAGAAACACCTGAGAATACACAAGAAAAATGTAACTGTCTCTGTCCCATAAGAATTTAGTGTGTGAAATGAGTATGCAAATGTAAAAATTATTATGAGACAGAGATGATATATTTTTGGCTGAAAAGTGTCATTTCATTGGGCAGATTATAAAAATTGACTGATAAAATATCAAAAAATATTTTCATTTTATGGATGTTCATTTCTTTTTCCAGTCAAATTCCTGGAAAATATTCAAAAGTAGTCTTTTTGTAATTACACTTCTTATTAAAATTTGATTGACTGCTCTGAAAAAAGAATTGCTAAAATCTACAACTTAAAGCATGTGGAGAAATTCAATCTTTCACTCAAACCAAATAACCATTCTATAGCAGCTGTTGTCAAAACATTATTCCTTTACATACATTTCTACTTAAACCACACACTTTATCACATCTTTTAATTTTACTACATTCTACAGAAACTTCTAATAAAACATTTTATATACATACATACATCTTTGAAAATTTTCAAGCTTTCTACTGTATATTTAGTTTCTAGTTTTCAAAATGAAGAAAGTACTTGGAACTTTTGCACACACCTAATAATTTAAATTAATGATTAAATTAAAAAAATGTATCTCGCTAATCTAACAGACATTAAGTTAACAGAGTCTAAATACACTATTTAAATGTTACATTTCTCTATCAATTAAAGGATTTTAAAAAATGTTTCATTTGGTGTAAATTAATCACAGAAATTTGTGATTTTCATCCAAAAATGATCTCTTCCAGAATTCTTTAATTCTAAAATATTTTGGTGAACGTTTTTTTTAACATTCATTAAATTTAGCCCCAATACATGCACAAAAATCTATAATACCTCTGAAATTTTTCTTTTTCATAATTTCAGACTATATAGAGAATAGTTTATTTAAAGAAACAGGTACTGAATTTTTAATGTACACCTGCCAAATTAGAACCCATGACGGCCAACAAATTAGCATAACTCCCTACTTTTCTTTAGTTTTGAATGCTTTATTTCTCCCATCTTCACCAAATCAAACTTTAAAGTTTTGCTACAGGTATAACTGTAGTATTGTAGTTAAAGAAGTTTTCTGACAGAATTTATTGCTATAAAAAATATCTTGATTAATCAAAGGCTTTATGCAAAATATGAAAGTTGTTTGAATTTGAACTTGTCCAGGAAAATCCTTCAAAGCATAAAGTGAAAAGAAAAATCTTACTTGTTTTCCATTGAAGAATTGCAGGCATAAACATGAATAGCTATGCCATGTCTTGAGCGAATATCACCAGCACCACACAATGTCGCCAAACTCTAAAAGCAAAAGAAGATATATATATATATATATATATATATATACACACACACACACATATATATATATGCATGTATGTATATATATATATATAATTATTTTTATAAAAAATTTATAACATAAAATATGTTATAAAATCACTACAAAAATAACAATTTTGTTTCAACACCCTCGGTGTCTTATCAAGTGATGATGTTGAATAAAAAATAATTATATCTGCTCTACTTTGTATTGAGCACTCTTAAGAACAGTAATTGTTGGTTATTGAATTCATTCCGTATATACCAATTATATACTTAGTTTATATATATATATGTATGTATGTATGTATATATATATATATATATATATATATATATATATATATATATATATATATAAAGGTACAAGTAGGAAACATGTTAGTATTTAACATGTTTCTCTTTTATTTAAGCTTTATTTAAAAAATGAAATATAGAGGAAAAAATAGAAAATTCTGGTATTTTTATTTTTGTCGTGTTTATTTTCCATTATTTCAGTCGACTTCATGTGCTTCTCTTTTATCAAGCGGTGTTCATGTGTATAATTCATGTGTCTATGTGTATCATAATTGTACTAAATATTTCAAAAAGAAAGCATAAAAGGTTTATTTGATGAAAAAGTTGCTATAAGTTATGAAAACAGTTTAACTCAGAATGTGTGTTTGTAAGAAAGAAAAATGTATGTGTTCATCGTTTTACAAAAGCTTCTCCTTACCTCTACAAAGTCAACTTGTTGTTCACCAATTTTTGGAATTTCAAATGGTTTCCAGCGCATCTAGAGAAAAATGAATAAATAAAAAGTTCAAACCAGCTCCATCAAACACTAGGAAAAAGTCTACTCCTCTGCACTTATGAATTTCAGAAAAACTAAGTAACACCTGGATTTATGAAAAAACAAAACAGCCATCATGAAATTTATCCAGAGAAACAAATTTTTAATCATTTCATGATTCATATACCATTACAAACGAAATGTTGATGTTTTGAATTCTACTTTTCTTAGCAGATATCTTTAAAAAAAAAACTGATTTTGAAAAATACAAACTGCAGAAATTTTTGCAACTAAGAAAACATTCATTAAAAAACATTACAAAAATGTCATCTTAATAAGTAAAATTTATTGAAAGTACATAACAAAATTTGAAGAAATTTCATATAAGCTTAGATTTGTCCTAGCATCAAACAATTTTATATGAATTCTTTTTTTTTTTAAAGTTGTATTAGTGAAATTTATGATTTGTGTAGATAAATCTTCTCGATTACATTATTGCTATAATTTCTTGGCTTACACTGAAATACCTAAAGTTATATAGAAGTATGCAAGTGTAATGATAGGTGGCACCATTGTATCTTGACATCATGGAAATACCCACTTGTGCTCTGATATCTGGGGGTGTCAGTGTAAATAAACATGGGTTAGGCTGCTCAATGACAGGAATTATCAGAGAATGAGGTATGATAATGGGTGTCAGGTGAATGGTGCATTTTATTTCTGAAATTATGAAAGCATTCAATATCCCTTGATCTATGGTGTCACATACCTAGGCACCACAGTGACCAATTTGTCTTTAATAATCATCTAGCTAGAATTATCTGTAGTAACAGACACTAACCCAAATCATATCCATATTCAATGCAGGACATATCCAGTAGGCCATTCTTCAGTTTCTGTAGGATATTGGAGCAGAAAAACCATAAGGACACCTCTTGTCATCACAACACTAGACACAGTGCTTTACCTGGGCTCATGGCTTGGATCTTGGATAATTGGCAACATGTGACATGGTTCAAATTGTCAAAATTCTAGGTGTAGCACAAACTATGAAGCCATGGACCTCAGTTGTCAGCAAGGTAATGTGTTGGTTGATTGTGATTCTATAATAGTGTTGGATGTGTTGATGTAACATAGGTTCAGTGGTTCACCTAAATGCATCATTGACAGGTGAACATTATATTATGCTGCTTGATTCTTTGCAGATATTTATGGGCTCCAAAAATGGTGGATTATTCCAGTAGGATAATGTATCATCTCATTATGCTCAGAATTGATTTAAAGAGCATTCTGGAGATTCTCAACAGATGGCATGGCCGCCACATTCATATGTCATGAACCCAATTGACCAGTTATAGACATAGTGGAGAGGGGTCTATTTGCATGCAAGATCCTGCCTGCAACTATAAATATCAGGAAATTGCGAATGGTTTTCAAGACAGCATGGTTCAATTTCTTTACAAAAGTCTTCCAACCACTTGAAGAATCAATGTCATGTTGAGGTGCTGCACTTTTTCAGGTTAGATGGAGTCCTACATGATGCTAGATGTATATTTCATGACATCAACCGCATCAGTGTACAAAACTACGTTAAATAATGAGTCTAGGGATTTCTTATATATTCCTTTTTTTTTTCAGTAAAAATAAAAAATGATTAGTAAATATTTTGCTACCTGATTGGGATTTGGACCAATTTCATCCCAATTGTTACTCAGTAATTTGCTGTCCATTTTCTCAAAAGGGAGGTGAATGACAGATGGACGCATACGATATAACCAGCTGTACCAAACAAAAAAAAAAAAAACAATTTTTTATTAGAAAATGAAATATCACATAAAGTGGGAGGCTTTGATTCATCTTACCATACTTGTTCCCTATTTGCTTTATGAAAGTCATCAATTTTATCTTTATGCCAAAATTAGGAATAAATGATCAGTTTCAGAATTTTAAAAGTAAATAAAAAAAAATATTTAACTTACGTGCGTTCATTGGTTTCTCTTGGAGCAGTAAAAGCTGTACCTGAGAGAAGTTCAGCATATAAACCATACGGACATTTTTGAGGATTATTCTAAAAATAAATATTTGAACAGACATTCAAAATGTTAACTAAAAGAATAGATCAGAACATTTATCCTAAACTTTCAAATTCAGAGACATTGTCAGTAATTTAAAAGCTTTAATTTCAACCAGACTACACCCTTGTGAAAATTAATTGAAACAACCACTTTTCTTTCACCATACAATCAGTTTTAGTTCCACTGGAGTAACAAGGTGTAAACAATTTCTACTTTTTCCTTAGATTAGGTCATTTGCAGTGGTGTGCAGTAATATGAATCTATTTTCGGGGTGTATGATGAAATTTGTTTGGCCTTCAAAAATATTGCGTCATCCATGATTGCAGTAGATTTTCATCATGTTCAGACACTATTGTCTCAACTGTTGATTAGTTGTCCTATGGCCATTGCCTGCAATAGATATTACTCCAAGGAAGCATACAAAAATTGTAATGCTGTACAAACACAATAGCAAGCTATAACAGTGAGCAAATCAAAGTACTATAGATTGGCCTGGAAATTCTCCTGATTTAAATACAATCGAGAATCTGTAATCAATCTGCAAGGAATGACTTTGTGGAATAGACATACGAAGTGTACTGGGTCATGTTTCATTGGGAAAATATGAAAAAAGTAAATAATAATAACGGAATTATTCATTTTGTTTTACTTATCACAAGGGTGTACTTGCTTTGTTCACATCTGTAAAAATATGGCAACAAAAGAACAGTCTCAAGAAAATGGTACTGGTTTAAATGACACACGAAAAATTATATACCAAAGACTATACTCAAACTAAGGATCCATTGCTAAAATTAATAACCCATTATTGATGGAAACACTAGAGAAATGAAAAATAATTGATTCCTTTTCAGGGTTGTATTGCAGGAATTCAAAAAAAGAATCATTTTCTTGAAGGTTTAATATTAACCTACAAGTTACAGACTGGACCACTTGGATACCAGGCTTTATATATCTTATATTATTTATTTTCAAGATAAGAAAATATTTATTTTATCATCAATTAATTAAATTCATGCATTTTTAGTAGATAAATAAGTAGGTCTTTAAGAGAAAAGAAACTTCACTTCTTTAGTTGTTAGAAGTTGGGTTCTGTAAATACATAGGAATTGTGTTTCCTCGTTTTTATACAATATTCTTCTTGCTATGGGGACAAAGTTTCTGCTAAAATATATTGAATTTTAGAAAATCTTTGTTTCTTTTAAAACTTGATATTCACTGTTCATGAGTCAGTCTTCCAAATTTCCAAAATATTCCTATCTTTCACTAATATCTGGAAATATAAAGAATTAGAAAATGGGCAATTGAAAATTTTCATGTTTCTTTTCAGTATGTAAAGAATGCAAAAAATTTACAATAGTTATTATAAACTTTAACTTAAAAACAATTTTTAGTAAAGATAAAGCAATAATACAAACTTTTAAGAATTTTATTTTAACAGAATAAACCTTTTTTCAATAAAAACTTTTCATTCAATTAACATTCTTAAACATTCCTATATTTTTTTAATTTTTGAGAACTTTTTTAATGCTTGAAAATTTTTTATAGAATAAATGTTTGTTTGATGGACAGCTCTCATAAAAGGAAATATAAATCAGGTGCTCAAGAAAAAAATGATACAATAAGAAAATATTATGTGAAACTAAGTAAACACTTCTAATTACATACTTTTTCAGTATTGAACAATATTGTTTGGAAGAACCTACAAACAAAATGAACTAAATCCAGATGAATAATGATCTGCAGGAAGAATATATGAAAATAAAAATACATTTCAAAATGCCCTCTTACTTGCAACTTGGTTTGGTTTTTACAAAAGTATGAAATTATTACATTATTTAGTAATGTAGTCAGTATTCAAAGATGTTAAATTCTTTCCATTTGATTTTAAAAGTGTAAATAAATGTAAATCTTTGAAAACAGCACTTCTCAAATTTGAAAACAATGTTAAAGTTGTTTCTTGCATTGTTTGTCAGTATTTTTCCAGCACAGAAACACCAATTTCAGTTGGTTTCACTAAGTTTTCCCACTGTAGTATCATATGCAAATTAGAGAGACAAGTATAAATAGAGAACATAAAAAACAACTGTACCTAGCTAACCCAGTTGCTATTCAGAACACGGAGAACTGTATGACAACTACTACTATGCAGAGAGATATACAAAACATAACACCTACATTTATCAGAGAATATCTGAACATGAAAAATAAAGTCATTCAATACAGCAATTCTGGAATTTTTCAATGAAGAAAAAAATTGATATTTAAAAAAATGAAAATGGCACAGAAATATGGTATCAATGATATGCAAAACAACTGTGATCTACACCCTTGTGCAAATTAATTGAAACAAAACTAATAATTCTTTTATTATTTACTTTTTTCATATTTTTCCAATGAAATATGTCCCAGTAAACATGTTAGTACTTTGTATGTCCATTCCATGAAGTTGTTCCTTGCAGATTGACCACAGATTCTCGATTGCATTTAAATCAGGAAAATTTCTGAACCAATCTATCTCAGTCTCTTCATATCTATCTATCTTGATCTGTTCCTATCTATTTGCCTGTCTGTCTATCTCTCTATCTCTACACCCTTGTGCAAATTAATTGAAACAAAATGAATAATTCCGTTATTATTTACTTTTTTTTTCTTATTTTTCCAATGAAACATGACCCAGTGCACATGTTAGTACTTCGTATGTCCATTCCATGAAGTCGTTCCTTTCAGATTGACCACAGATTCTCGATTGGATTTAAATCAGGAGAGTCTCTGGTCCAATCTATAATACTTTGATTTACTCACTGGTAAGGCTTGCCAGTGTGTTTGTTTCATATACTTCCTTGGAGTAATGTCCATCGCAGACAATGGCCATAGGACAACTAATCAGCAGTCAAGACAATAGTGTCTGGGCATGATAAAAATTTGATGCAATCACGGATGACGCAATATTATTTAAGGCCAAAAAATTCCATCATACACCCTGAAAATAAATTCATATTATACATATATGCACACTAACTGCAAATAACCTAATCTAAGGAAAAATTAATTACAGCCTGTCACTCCAGTGGGTCTAAAACTAACCCTATGTTGAAAGAAAGAAAACTAAAGTGGTTGTTTCAATTAATTTGCACAAGGGTGTATATACTCTCCTCAGCCATCCAATGCATTATGAAGTTTATACATTGTTATTAAAATTGTGGATCAGAAATATTCTGTGCAAATGGATAGTACTCAAGACAAAATGATGCTTAACCCAAGAACACTAACCATGGGTATATAGTACCCAGCACTAATTTTCATATTTTTAATTACAATTTTCAGTACCTGATTTTCTTAGCTAAATAATACGTTTTTCAGTTCCTATTAATGTTATCTCAAAGTACAAAGTTTGAAGTGCCCGCATGTAAAATATTTCAAATAAAGATTTATATTTAATATTTATTTTGATATTTTCAAAATTGGGTATGATATACCCATGGATAGTAATGGTGTAACTTTAATTGATAGTTAGTGTTCTAGGGTTAACCAGAAATCCATAATTTTCTTGGATAAAATAAAAGAATACTGTTTTTCTCTAAACAACCTTATAGATGTGAGCGAATGCGGATTATGGATTATAGTAACAATTGAAGGCTACATTGGAATATAATGGTTTAAAAGCAGAAAACATTATAGATGTGTCA
This sequence comes from Acanthosepion pharaonis, assembly GCA_903632075.3. Lineage (NCBI taxonomy): Eukaryota > Metazoa > Mollusca > Cephalopoda > Sepiida > Sepiidae > Acanthosepion > Acanthosepion pharaonis. Next base: position 1,458 of record CAHIKZ030002323.1, on the reverse strand, counting down.
TTCAATGAAACTGCTAACAACAAGGGTTAATATATTGGTATGGTGAAGAATATTGTGAGATAAAATCCCACAATCTATAGACTGTTGCTTATGTCTTAAATTTTGCATCAACAAATCTGGTTAAAAATATTCTGCCAGTCAATATTTTGATCAGGCTACAAAAGTTAACAGTGACACTTCTTTCAAAATCAGAGGATTAAACATCCGACAGAAGTTACTTCAGAGAAAATGATTGAATTAGTAAAACAAATTTTTGCAGAAGAAACTCATCAGTGAACTAAACACAGAAGACCATAGAATATATCTTTAGAACTCATACAAACAGAGTTGTTTTATCTTTTGATTGTTATTATACTTCAGATTTCCAAATCTCCAAATCTCAAATTACTTTCTTGATAAATAATGTATATTTGATATTTATAGGAATTAAATCCTATATATATTTTTCAACCAACAAAATCCCATCAGAATGTTTGTTTGATAAACAATAATTAGTAGTGCAAATACTGCCAAAATAATTGGCGGACATAGTTGTAGACCTCCTCTGTGTTATTTTTGTACCATTTAAAAAATAACAATAATAACCCCCTTCACCACTTCAGCAAATTCGAGAAAAAAGATTTTCACAAGATAGAAATTATATACTAACTAATGAAAACCTTGTATTCAAAAATTTCAAACCTCTATATGAAATTAGATTTTGGATCTTCCTTACAGATATAAAAATAGAAGCATACTGCTTCTCAGAGTTCAAAACAATTTGTGTTTGATCTACACATATGTACACACACACAGAATGGAAGGGATTGACATCCAGCAGCTGCCAACTAAAGCCTTGTTCACACACTGACATAGACATTAAGCTCACCATTATAAAGTAAGTTTGTCCACACATTTCACACTGCACTAAGAGCAGTTAATTACTTTATCAAACAAACTTCTCTGTAAGGAAAATTGAACATTTTATTGTTATTGTATATTTCTGAAAAGAATATATAAATGTTATTTCAACTGATTTTCTGCTTCTATTTTTCCTTCAGAAAAGAACGTTTTATGTTTCATTTAAAAGATGTGTTTTTGTTGTTGTTAAATGTTTGGAATCCCAACACTCTGATAGCAACAAAAACCTGGGTAGACAGATCCCAACACATTGATTTAATTTCTTGCTGTGAGTTTACAGTAGCCAAAGATCAGCTCTGGAATATCTGCAAACTCATTATAGATCTCATATTAGCACCTGGAATATGATAATATGAAAGAAAAGGTGAAAGAGGTGGATTTTAAAATCAATGGAAAAATAAGAGATTTCACTGAAGCAACAAATCAAAATGTTCGATGAGGAGGAAAATGATTGTGTCAGGGGAATTCAGGAAGAGCATCAACAAAGAAACAAATGCCTGATGCACTCTAGATGGATAAACGAACTGATGATCCAGTGGATTGCTCCAGAGCAGTATA